>OX419185.1:2303364-2903364 GCA_948465475.1 Thalpophila matura | reverse complement strand
AATTTGCTATGATGGCATATCTCCTTGTTTCTATGATCTGAGTTGAAACCCCTACCGGACGATCCCCGGACGCCCTCTAAATTAGGACAAATCCAGAGAAACCCGGACGGATGGCAGCCCTAATTAGGATAAATGTCGCAGGTCTGCTGGCAGAAATTTCTTTAGAAATAAGCAGTACCTTTGTACCTAATGATTCATATGCATTTGTTATCCTTTGTATGTTGTGTGTACATAAATAATAAATAAATAAATAAATAAATAATAAATTATCAAAGTCTATCCTACTAATATTATACATGCGAAAGATTGTGAGGATGTATGGATAGATGGATGTTTGTTACTCTTTCACGCAAAAACTACTGAATGGATGTTGATGAAATTTTACAGTAATATAGCTTATACATTAGAATAACACATACCTAGGCTACTTTTTATCCTAAAAACGCGGGCGGAATGCCTGGGGGTGGCAACCATACCTATCAAAAAGGACTTATTTCAGAGTGCGAATTTGAGTATCTACGGTATCATATTAAACCATAAAACCATAAATCCCTGAAATAATTATGTTTAGATTACAAATCCAATAAAGTAGTTGACACTATATTTACAATCCATTTTAAACCTGAAATTCGGAAACAACACGTTCGCTGGCTGTCACAAACGTGTGGCTTTCCCGAATAAATCAGATAACCGCGCGCATCCGTACTTTTCATCCCAAAAATGCGGGCGAAGCCGCGGGCGGAAGCTAGTACTAGATAAACTTATCGCCTCATTCGTATATATACCTATACTTACCTCTTTTTGTTACACGCTGTACACGTTTGAAGGTGGAGTTTACTACGCTACAGTAACAAAGCTAGTTATTGAAATGCTGCTTCGTATTGGGACACCGTTTCATTAAAATGCTTGCGAAGCACGTATTGTCCGATAGACTGCTCGAATGGTAGGTACAAACAAGGTACAATTACGGATTCGCTTTTGCATTTAAGGCGACTACAGGACCTAAACGCAAATTTTATAAGGCCTTAAAATATATGATCCACTGCAGAGAAAAATATCAGAAAAATATATTATTTTCTTCAGGATATATGCTAGTTAAGTACTGTGCTGAAAACACGATTCCATTATTTTCGCTCTATAGAAAAAAATCACGAAGATACCTCTAAAAACTTCTTTAATAAAAACCATGCAATAAATCTATTTTTTTTTGTCAGATTATTCTACAAGCTACATACTAACGTAATACTGTGTTAGATTTCTCATAAAGTTAATATTTTCGCCGCAATTACAAATTTTCATCAATTTTGCCCACTTTTTGAACACGTTTTGACAGTTTTCCGTGCACTCTATTGTGACCTGTGCGTGTCAGCTTTTACGGGCGGGAATTGTATGAATCGATAAAATTGAGTCTTCTAAGCCTCTTAATCGGAATCCACATGCTTGGTAGTCCGAGATTATCAGTTACGCCGGTCGGGTTATCATTCGAAGTGTGATCTAAAGTGGTAGGTACTAATGATTGGAACCTTGGAACTGCTAAGTTAGTTCGATCCTCGGGTCGAGCAAAGTGGTATTGAGTTTTTCTATTAGGCGATTCTCAATAACAGCCCGCAGTATGAAAATGTCTCACAAACGGTGCATTTTAGGCAAAAAATAACCAAAATTTTACTACCCTTTATTAAATCCTCATGCAAACAATACTCCAACATCTATTTTTTTCGATTTTCTCTGGGTTTTCTACATCATTTCATTTTCGACTAGACTCTGGTGCAACAATTTCTTTATATTCTCAAAGAATGATAATTAAAACAAATAATTTTACTAGAAATATGCAATAGCGCCATTTATGAGCAAGATAATGCAATTACAATCATACCTCTAGTGGCGCCATCCATTACCAGATGCCTCCACCCATTAAGGGTCTTGAGACACCAACAGACGGACAACAAAGTAATCCTAAAGGTTCCGTTTTTCCTTTTGAGGTACGAACCCTAAAAGTATAAAAGGTGCACGTATTTTTTATAATTTTAGGAGGCTCAACCCAAAAAAGGTCGAAAATCCCTGGTATAAAGAGATAAAACAAAACCATGTATGGAAACTTCATTGATATTCAGAATGTGATTCAGAGCCTTTTGTAAGCGTTGAATTTATTATGTCAGACACATACAGATATGAGAAAAGAGTAATCTTTTTATTCTTTGCATTTCAGCCAGAGCTGCAGAATCAACATTGCAATATTTGTTTTACCGAGATAGGGCGAGGCCCCATTAGTGCGTTGCACTGCGCTGCATTGCGTCACTTCACAATACACTTCTCCGTTGCGTTGTCGTATGCATTGCGTCGACGAACCAACGGAGTAGTTTAGTGTGAAATAAGGGCCAGTCCGCACCGCGCGTTGCGTAAGCGTTGCGTTGCGTCATTTCACAATACACTTCTCCGTTGGTTCGTCGGCGCCATGCGTACGACAACGCAACGCAGAAGTGTATTGTGAAATGACGTAACGCAACGCTGTTGTAACGCACCGTGTGCACCGGCCTTAACGCAATACAGCGCGACGTAACGGAGCAGTGACGCTTCGCCCGTACTTGTTAGACATTGATTTAGTTTCAATACTTTCCAAAATACAGGACATGAAAGTGAATGAGTGATGAACACAATAATATCTAAGAATTATATCGAAACTGCAAGAAAATCGCTCGTGAATGTTGCACGTACACCTTTTAACACATGACCGTTCGCGTAAAGCGCAATTATACGACTAGCATTTCACAATTTTTTTATGTGTAACACGTCAGCATTGGACGGTTACATGGTCAAATAATAAAAAAAACCGGCCAAGTGCGAGTCGTACTCGCGCACCGAGGGTTCCGTATCAATTTTGGACGTATAAAGTGAAAAAATCCGGACCGCATAACTAAGTTTGTTTGTGAAGGAATTTTGATGATTTTGAAAAAACTGTACTAGTTAGGAACATCGTTTTATTTTTGTTGCCATATTTGGGTCAATTCCTATCAGCTCTAATTATTTCAGATTTTTCGCCCCGCAAACTTCGGAGATAAGGGGGGGGGGGAATGGTATTTTTTTGGACATTTTTCATCATGTCGAAAACTGTGAGACATAAAATAAAATAAAAATATATTTTGAAATGTGCAGATCAAGCCCTTTCATATGATATGTCACTTGACCTAGTAACCCCACTTTAAAATTTTGGACCCCCACTCCTGCAGCCCCTTTTGCAATGAAAATAAAAATATTTTTGGATTTTTTTCATTTGGAATAAAGTTGACCAATTATTCTTTATAACTGTTCCAAATTTCAAGTCGATAGCATAAGTAGTTGCTGAAATAAGCAGGTGTGACAGACAGACAGACAGACAGACAGACAAACAGACGAAGTGGCACCATAAGGGTTCCTTTTTTACCATTTTGTTACGGAACCCTAAAAACAAACTAACTAGGCTTTTTTTACAGACGGTACTTGGTGCCATGCCGTTGGCCGTGGCGGCCATCAACCGGGAACCGAGCCTGCTACCCGGACTGAAGCTGCGCTACGTAGCCGCTGATATCGGCCGCTCCCGACCACACCTGCCGATGGATAAAGATAGCCTCTCTTTACGGTGAGTACTAGCTATGTGGTAGACATCATAGCCTTCGGGCGATGCGCAGTACAACATCGGCACGAATGACGCACAACAGCACATAATACAATCCGATAACAAACGTGTAAATTGAGAGAGCCCTTAGGCAGTGCCGGATTAAACGAGCGCGGGGCCCGTATAGATATAGCAAATTCTATCGAGGGGCCCTTGATGTTTTTATACGCATTGTCTATGTACGGCAATTAACGTTCGCCGTTGCAGGTTAGTGATCATGAGAGACAAATAAATGCGCAAAGCAATTCCTAAATAATAATTCTAATTTCTAAACATGATTCTAATTAATTAATTGTCCTAAGGAATTTATAATACTATAAGTACCTACTTATTATTTTATTTTAAATTACAAAATAAAGCTACGCTCAGGCGGAGGTTTTGATAAGCGGGGCCCCCTTATTTGCTCGGGGCCCGTAGCAATTGCTACTCTGGCTACGTGGTTAATCCGCCACTGCCCTTAGGTCTACAATCGTTTTAACCCTCCAAACTGTATAACAGTTTACCGGTGGGCGTAACAGTTCGTCGATTCTCTTAGAACGCAATAAAATCGACATGATTCCATTCCATGAATGTCGATTCGACGTAACGATTCGAATCGTCAATTGATTGCAATTAGTATGATACATTTTCTATTTTTGTTCGTCGATTCTTTATTTATGTATGAATGTATGTATCTTTATTTATCAACGTTTCACAATATTCATATAACTAAACAAAGCCCCACAAAACTGTTTTCACAGTTTGTCTGTTTGATCTCTTCAATATTATATTTCTCTCTAGCTCCAACTAGCCGTTATTTATTATGGACCTCCTTTTTTCAATCTTCTGAGTAGTCCACACTAAACTTGGACCGTCAATATCGCTGGCAAAATAAATAGAAATTTTCCCCGACCACAATATAAGCTAGTAATAATTAATTCAAGCTAAATGAACAAATATCTGGGTTAATTAGCTTTATAATATAACGAATCGAACCATTTCAATGAAATACCTGTTTGATCTAATTTGTGGGGGAAAAGGATTTAACCATTTATTATATTAAAAAGATGTCGAAATGATGAAATAAAATTTTGGTTCCACCGTGTAAAAGACTTTCAGAGTTTTTGACAAATTAGAATAGCAATTTTGGAGGACAAATTCTCCTCAAACGAGGCTTCGATTAATATTGTTCTAATATTACTATTGGAATAATGTTGATCGAAGCCTCATTTGAGGAGAATTTGTGAAAACAAATTCTCCTCAAGTATTTAACCGAAAATTGTGTTTTATTATTTTTGGTAGCATTCACGTTTAACGCGTGTCTATCTTTTTTGTAGCACAGCCCCAAACGTCTAACTTGAAACAGCCTTAGAAGAAGGTTGATTAGTGTGAATAGTTTTTCTACCTACCGGCAGGAATTAATCTCTTACACGTGTCAAAGATCTACATGTGCGTAAAAGACTTTATATAGTGTAGCTCTATGTGAAAGAGCTTGCCTGGGAAAGTTTTACCACCATAGTATTTCTGCCGCTGAACAGTATTGCTGTGTTACGGTTTGAACGTGCCGGCGTTTTTTTTTTATTTATTGGAGGAACGAGCAGACGGATCACGTGATGGTAAGTGATTACCGCCGCCCATGGACACTCGCAACACCAGATGAGTCACTAGTGCGTTGCCGGCCTTTAAAAAACTGCTCTTGCCTTGGGCATTGTTGAGCACAGTTTTGCCCCCCCCACAACAATGGATTTATCAACTGCGTCATCATGGGGGAGAGAGGGGGGGGTTGGGCCTGCGGTACCCTCACTCACTCGGCGAAACTCGACGCAAGCGTCGTTTCACGCCGGCTTTCTGTGAGGCCGTGCGTGTGCCGGGCGTTATTACAGTAGGGCTGCCATACGTCCCGGTACACCGGGACATGTCCCGGTTTGAAGCCTTGTCTCGGTGTCCCGGTCAGTAAGTCAGTTGTTCCGGTTTGGCAGTTAGACTTGCATAGTTATATACACGAAAGAAAAGCAAATCTTATTTTTTTTTTAAGCTTTATACGAAAGCCTTTTGTACGAAAACAATGTATAGTTTTATTTTCTGTCGTGAACTGAATAATTATGTGAAAATTGTGTTATCCTTTTGAGAATAATATTACGAGTACGTGCGCTTTAGTCTAATTTAATTCTGAAGGGCACTTGAAGTAATAGATGTTACTATAACACCTACTTTTATAAACATGTTGGAGTTATACAACAGAATCGGTGTGCTACGGATTTTGTTGCGTAAAAAAGGGGATGAAAGTTTATATGGAAGTAATGTCTTAGGTTTTCGCGAACACATTATAATAAAACAAGTTTAAACGGATTAAATCGCGTATATTATAGATTTTTCCTGACGTTTCGAACTCTTTGCAGCGTTCGTGGTCGCAGGACGACCTCTCGTCAGAGAGTATTATATTCCTTGAGAGTATTATATTCCTTGAGGATGACTGAGCTGGTAGGCGTCATGACAGCTAATTTATATAAAAAAAATTCAATCTACCCCGCACAAGATTAATTTTTTAATCGATATTCGAATCATATTCGTTTCGATGCACACAATAATCGCTCACAGTCACGGTGTAATATACGCGATTTAATCCGTTTAAACTTGTTTTATTATTATAGTACCTACTTACCATTACTTTTGAAGTTAGACTCATAGAAATTAGTATTTTCGCTCTTCTTTTCAAATAAAGAAACACGTATTTTAAGGTTTTTAAGAATACAACCCCAAAAAGGGAAACATGAAGGGTAGGATCAAAGTTTACTTTCAGGTTTCGTTACTTCTAAAGTAGTCAATAAAATGGGTACTTGGACTCTTCCAAAAATAAAATAATAGGTATACCTCCAAAATAAGACAGCCAAATAATGCTCCTGCGTTTTCTAAAGTTGCTGACCGTACAATGACGACTTAAATTTCGTGCAGGGTGATGACTCAGATGCGTGACTTGGGAGTGGTGGCGTTCTTCGGACCTGACGGTACTTGCCACACTGAAGCCAAGCTGGCGGCTGCATGGAACCTGCCTCTTATATCACATGTAAGTATCCATTATATGAAAACTTGCTGTTGTCCCTGACTTTATCAGTTGGGCGTGTGTGTGCTTTTCCAGGTCCCAGGCTATGTTTTTGTCAAATTTCATACAAATCCGTCAAGCCGTTTCAGCGTGAAGGAGTCACAAACACACACACAGAAACTTTCGCATTTATGATGTTGGTGTGGTGGAAAAGCTACCTATGTGTGCCTTTTGGTAACCATAGTATCTTCCAGAAATATATGTTATACACTACATATAGAATTATTGGTAAAACACAACCATCATAAACAAAAACTTTTGTTCTATGACTTTTTACAAAAACATAATAAATTTGCCAAAAATAGACTTTTAAGTTTTTTTTTTGTAATAAATAACTACGTAACGTCTCCCGTATGTTATCATTCATAATAATAATTCGAAGTAGGTCGTAGGACACTACGAGTTTTCGCGCTTTCTACGCAAAAGCCAGACAAATTTTTAATTTTGGGTGAAAGTAAAATCTGATCAATTAATGATAGTCATAAAAGAAAAGTTATTGTAAATGATATTAGTAATTATAGCCCTGAGAGGTTGTAAGTATTCGGGCTTAAGAAACTGTATTCTCATAAAGAATTACATTCACTTACATGAGAACACAATACAAATTATTTTACCAATAACCGTGCAGACATCTGCAATACCAGAGGCATCGCAGCTATGCGTTGTCCACACTAGAGACAAAGTTAAAATATATCATGTGCCTGTAATTACTAGAGCAACTATACCTTTCTCTCGCGTCCGCGCCCGGTGGTCTATATCCATTATGTATGTATCTGATACATTATGTATTTGATCCGCAGGGATCCTATTTCTAACCAGAAGTTTCTATTAACTACGCCCACGGATAATATCTAGTTTGTTTAGAACAAGATTTTACTTTGAACCTTGCAGACAGAAATAGGAGCCCCGCATAGCGGGGCTCCGTCGACCACCTTCCTTCCTTATTGCTGTAGATTTCAGGTGAATTATTTGTTATTTTATTATAATATTATTTTTCAGAGATTATAAATTAATTGTTTTCAAAATATTTTTGTAATGTTTGTTAATTCAATTTTGGTAATACTTCTATTATTTTGATATCCAATACAATTATTTTTGATGATTGATATTATTTCCCAGTGATTTTCAATTCATATTTAGGTTAGCGTTTTGATATTATTTGGTGATTCAATGTAGGTGACAGATCTACTATTTTAGGAACAAATGTTATTTATTAGGTCATTGAAAATGCATTTATTAGGTAACTAATTAAATCATACCCATTGTAAAAACCACATCAAAATGCGTTCAATACTTTTTGCGTGATGCGCGCGTTAGCATACAGAGGAAGAAACAGAGAAACTCCCAATAAATATATATTTTTTTGGGCATAGTTACGTTTCAATAACCTATCTAGACATTCCCGACTGTTTTTTTCTGGAATAGCTATCTGCAATGTACGTCACAGTTTTGTTACTGAATTATAATAGTATAAATAGATTATCTTTAGCGACGAACAGTATCCTATACCTACTTGTATGGAATAAAAATGCGTGGAAACTTTGGAAAAACTATATTTTTATTTTATCAGGCGGAGAACACAAGCGGTCGTAGACAATTGTATAACAGGAAGGCTTTTGATTATCCAAAAAAAGTATTTTCAAATTCTACCGACCCACAATTACGTAGTTAAGGATTTTGTCTGTAACTAAAAACCAAACGAAGAGTACTTAGTTCAAGTGTGTCAAACTAACCTGAACAATATCCCATTACTAAGTTTAGTGTAGGTGTCTAGTCTACGCCCAAACGATCCGTAACCTTTGCTACGTCGTAGGCTTTGCTACGAAAACTGTCTACGGCGTAGACATCATAATCATCTCGGCTGTACTAAATTAGCCATCGGGTTTTGTAAGAAATATAAGAGTTGTCTACTGTTGGATAATACTTTATTACACTGCTAATTTAATTCATTTTAATATATTTATATTTTTATTCATTTTAATATATTTATATTTTTATTATTCGTATCGATGTAATTATAACTGCAAAAAAGTAGACATAGAATTGGAGTCTTGTATTGGTCTCCGATAGATGTCATCAACGCCTATAAGAGGCGTATTGAAGAGATTTAAAATTTCAATTGATGCGTGTGACACGGTAGCTCATTGGTAAGAGCGATGCACAGTACGGCAGAGGTCATGTTACAACTTAAACTCTGCTCACCCCTTTAAAGAACGAATTGAATGTGAGGCTACTTTAAGGTTAAAACACTTAACGTGTATAATGGAAGCTATTAAGATAAATTGTTGAACTATTAACCATTCAATATAACGCAATTAATTAAGCGCGTCTGTTGAGAATGACCCATAGTTCACAGTAAGCAGAGCGAAATCTTTTCAAGTAAAAATGGCTAACTGGAATCTAAAAAATATAGAGATGGCTTTCGTTTAATGCTGATCACGTTATAAATTAGCAAATATAAAGCAAGCAAGCCCATTAATACCAAATAGAAAAAAAAAACAGTCTTGAAAATATATTTTATTGTACCTACCTCAGATCATAGAAACAAGGAGATATGCCATCATAGCAAATTAGTACGGGAACAACTGATGCCACTTTTAGTACATTTTTCGACACAATTACGCGCATAATTAAGCGCTCCTTGTGAATAAAAAGATCTCCCACGCATTGAACATTCCGCACACCCTCAATCTAACACTGTTAATCGTCACTCAACACTAGCACTAAACTAAAACACTGTATTTATACCATCGATCGTGTTCGGTTCGTCGCCAGCGTGTACGTTTTTATTATGAGCAATTTGCTCAAGATCAGGCATCAAGCTCGATAGTGCCTTGGCACATCTCCCTTGTTTCTATGATCTGAGGTACCTACATACGTGACGTCACGCCTGCATTCCCCTAAGAGTTAAGAGTCGCAAAGGTTGAAGGTTCAAATCCTGCCCGCCTCAGCTGTTTTTGAAATCTCATATATTGAAAAAAACAAGATACGTTAGAGATGCGTACTGTACCCCTATCATGAGTTTTTTTGACGTATAGTTTCGTTAACGTAAGCATATTTTGAATTTAAAATACAGCAGTCCTGGAACATTTTGATAAAATTCTATACAATTTGCACATTTTAAAAAATATAGAGAAATTAACTAATTATTTAATTTATATAAATATTGTGTAACAAACGTGTATTTTCAATTCAAAATATGCTTACGTTAACGATACTATACGTCAAAAAATCTCATGATCGGGGTACTGATCTAAGTAAATAGATTCATAAATAAACGAACTTTTTCAGGAAACGGATAAGCAAAAATAAACTACAAGCCAAGTTAAAAACAGCGGTTAATGTAAACTTTTTGTCACCAGAAATGTGCCGGCACCCACGGCTCACTCGAAAAGGGCTCAGGTCTGGGAGCCACCTTCGCTAGAACCCTGCCACCAGCGTACAAGGCCAGCAAATCCGTCGTCGCACTCCTGAAGGCGTTCGGCTGGTCCAAGTTCGCTATAGTGGCTGGAGATGAGCTGACCGCTGCTGCGCAGCAAATGGACGCTATAAAAGTAAGTTTCCATCGCTTTTTCTTGAATATGGTCCTCCTAAGGAACGTCCATAATAGAGGACTTTTAAAAAGAGGCAAACTGCTTCGAAATAATTTTCTAGCTATAAGGCTGTCTACTGAAGCGGAGAGGAGCGGAGCTGTGCCAATAATAACCAATGGAATTGCATAAAATCTCCGCTTCGCTTCAGTGGACAGAAAGGACGTTGGCAGTTTTGGGCTTGATCTCGTACAGTTATAAAAGCTCAACCAAAAATAAAAAAATATTTTAATTGTTCTTTGCCTATTTTATCTTAGAGATTAAGAATTGAAATAAAAAATCGAAATAAATAGGACATAAAATGATTATGCCGTTGACATTTTGAAAAAACCAATAAAACTAAAACGGGTGCATGCTGGCTGGCGCGTGCCTCCATAAAATATCACGTCGACAGCAACTAAAACCTTTGAATTGAGAACTCATTAGTCGGGCTGTACTTCATTGGATCATTCACACCATACTTAACCTCACTGTCATAATTACGAAGATTTCTCATTAACCCAATTACGTACAAAAACAAATAAAAAATGAATTTAAATACTCTTGAAATACTCGATCACATCAAACTAATTTCATATTTGTGCCGACCTTAACAATCTGAAGCCCAACGTTCTATGAGTGTCTGCTAATGCCCTTTGCGAACTAGTTTAAAAAATCATACAAAACCGGGAAGCGGAGCGAGGAAGCGTGTAACTAAACTGATCTCCCATTGCCGCTCGCTCAAATTACTCGTCGCGTGAACTCGGCCTAGCTCCGCGTGGTCCGCAACTCCGCTCCGCACTACCTCGCTCCGCATCAATGGACAGACACAGCCCGCAACTCCGCTCGGCATTACTCTCTCGCTACCAAAAAAATGTAAGTCACATTTTATCTCAGTGATTCCCGTGGGATGAACCAGAGAAGCAGCTTGACTGTTTTGTAGTAGGTACTAGCCACCCTACATTATGGAGGTCATTTTTTTAATGGTCAATTTATTTACAATAAACTACTTACCACACGGACGGAGTCGTGGGCAAACGCTTGTAATACATAAAATGGTATCAATCTATGCTTATAAATAATAGTCACTTGAACTTGAGGTGATCGCACTCCAAAATTACTCCCCTATATTTAGCAAAACGGTTTGAAAAGATGATATTATTAGTAATTCAAGTTTGAAGATCGACCCTTCAAAGTTGTTATTTTATTTCATTATAGATCATGCTTGATCAAACTCAGGATAAGAGGTTTTTTTTATGTTAATTAAAGAAACTTTATACCTCCATACCAATTTGTATCAAACGACGACGTATTTCAGTTAGTAACATAAATTTTTGAACACGCTTGGAGGATATCTTGAAAAAATACTTTTCTATTACAAAAATACAAGTAGTATCGTTTTTTTTATCAGACTCCGTCTCAACCTTATTTTTTGCAATTTGTAAGTAGTACCTACTTACCTTTGTTACTGTTTCGTTTTTATAACATTTTTAAGGTAATATTGTTATGTTTTTATGGGATCTTAAGCAATATTATTTTTTCTTATTACAATTTATTATTCATACTCCTTATAATTACCTTAAATAATTCATACCTTAGATAATTAGCCAATTTTCAAAATGGTTCATCTAAACATTTATGATAGAAGTTTTTTTTACTGTAAGTATTATTAAATTATTGTATTTGGTCCAAGTTTGACAAATTACGTATTTGTAAGAGTAGGTCTACATTGGCGAAAGCGCCGCTAATGTCTTTGGTTTTTAAAGGCACGCAAGCATTTTGCGGATGACGTGGAGCGATCTGTACCCCGATCATGAGTTTTTTTGACGTGTAGTATCGTTCACTTAAGCATATTTTGAATTGAAAATACACGTTTGTTACACAATATTTATATAAATTAAAATCCCGACTGCCAAAAAACAACTAAAAAGTTCAAAACAAGAGCACTTTTCAAGCAGTCTGATGCAGTTGGTGGCAATTATTTGTGTTAAATCTTAGATTTTATGCCACCAACTGCATCAGACTGCTTGAAAAGTGCTCTTGTTTTGAACTTTTTAGTTGTTTTTTGGCAGTCGGGTTTTTTTAATTTTTAATTTACTATTTTTATTTTTCACTTTTTAGTTTTTAATGTATGTTTTCGTAATCTTCTTTTCGAGCCCTTCATTTTGATACCCCACATGATAGGTTTTGAGGATAAGTAAGAATTAGCGAGAATGATTGCTTTGTTGAACAACTTTAAATCGTTATATATCCTAAACTATTATTTAAAATGAAAAATGATAAAAGGAACCTAAAGATGATTTTAAAATACCTATTCAACGACACCCCACTTGACATAGTTCAACAACTTTTTTTTTTTCATTTTGACAATATGGCGTCTGGTTGTCGCTGTGGTGAATTTTGATTACTGTTATGTCTTTAGTGACACTCGCAAGGTTAAGACGAATCGATTGACGTAAGAATTATCAAAATCGGGCTACGCATTTGGTCTCAAGAACGCCACATAGAAACAAACATACATACATACATACATACATACATACATACATACATACATACATACATACATAGACTGATAAACACATTACCCTCCTTTGCGTCTCGCAGTCGGGTAAATAGTTAATTAATTTCTCTGTATTTTTTAAAATGTGCAAATTGTATAAAATTTTATAAAATGTTCCAGGACTTCTGTATTTTTTATTCAAAATAGCTTAGTTTAAATCACGGGGTCTCATCAGGAACAAAGTAACATTTGTTGAAATAACTCATAATAGATGGCGTTATATTATGTATCGAATTATTATTGAAGTTTGTGTAAAATTGAGAACATGAAAAAATACATCATGAAAAATATTTGTTCAAATTTTGAAAAATGCTTTAAGCACGGAAAAATTTATAGCCCGAAGATAGCCCGCGCTAAATCGGTCACATTTCTTTGTATGAGATGAGGCATCTGTACGTATTTATAGTATTATATTATCTGTGGTTTAAATACAGAGAAATTAATTAAGTACCTATTTAATTTATATAAATATTGTGTAACAAAGGTGTATTTTCAATTCAAAATATGCTTACGTTAACGATACTACACGTCAAAAAAACTCATAATCGGGGTACTGTACCCCTATCATGAGTTTTTTTGACGTATAGTTTCGTTAACGTAAGCATATTTTAAATCTAAAATACAGTAGTCCTGGAACATTTTGATCAAATTTTATACAATTTGCACATTTTAAAAAATACAGAGAAATTAATTATGTATTTGATTTATATAAACATTGTGTAACAAACGTATATTTTCAATTCAAAATATGCTTACGTTAACGATACTATATGTCAAAAAAACTCATGATCGGGTACGGGCCTCTGCAAGAATGGTAAAGCCGAGAACGATCGTGTTTCGCTTCCAGTTGTTAATATGTCTATGTCCCCACTGAAAATCAAGCTGAACACGTGACAGCGATGGCAGTAAAGTTTTACTACGGTGTCAAGTTTTCAGTACATTGCCCATTAATGAACATTAACCTATTTCCTGAGATCTTTTTATGTGCTGTTCTGTGTATCAAATTGACGTCATCGCAAAGGTCTTGCTATAAGCGATTGGTGTTGATTCGTCGAAAATAATAAATAAATATTATTTTGTAAGAAAGGAAGAACTTTCCTGTCGCAGGTCTGCTGGAAGAAATTTCTTTAGAAATAAGCAGTACCTTTGTGCTCAACTATCTGTTTATTCTTATACTTTTATATGTGTTTCTTGTGTGTACATAAATAAATAATAGAAAAAATGTATTTAGAACATTTTGAAACATGTAGGTATAGAAAAAAAAATAAGTGAACACTTATTTTCTTCACAAAAGATTCCTACGAAGACCTCTACGTATTTTAACCAAAAATAGTACCAATAAACAAGACGCAAACCCAATCAAGAAAATAATATAACGATAACTGTCGAGGGTAGTACACGTAATTGTGGGATTAACTTATATTTTATGTCACCGAAAGCGTGTAAGACCCACAGTTAGACGTTCCGAGCTTGGGTATTTTAGCATGTGATTTTTAGGGTTCCGTACCAAAATGGTAAAAAAGGAACCCTTATGGTGCGACTTCGTATGTCTGTCTGTCTGTCTGTCTGTCTGTCTGTCACACCTGCTTATTTCAGCAACTACTAATGCTATCGACTTGAAATTTGGAACAGTTATAAAAAATGCTTGCCAAACTTTATTGAAAATTAAAAAAGTCAAAAAATGATTTTATTTTCATTGCAAAAGGGGCCGGAATGGGGGTCCAAAATTTCAAAGTGGGGTTACTAGGTCAAGTGACATATCATATGAAAGGGCTTGATCTGCACATTTCAAAATATATTTTTATTTTATTTTATGTCTCACAGTTTTCGACATATGATGAAAAATGTCCAAAAAAATACCATTCCTCCCCCTTATCTCCGAAGTTTGCGGGGCGAAAAATCTGATATAATTAGAGTTGATAGGAATTGACCCAAATATGGCACCAAAAATAAAACGATGTTCCTAACTAAGTAACTAGTACAGTTTTTTCAAAATCATCGAAATTCCTTCACAAACAAACTTAGTTATGCGGTCCGGATGTTTTCACTTTACACGTCCAAAAATGATATGGAACCCTCGGTGCGCGAGTACGACTCGCACTTGGCCGGTTTTTTTTATTATAAACTAAACATTGTCGGGATAATGATGGGCAAAAACATTTACTTTTTTATGTTTTGTCTGTTTGTGCGCGCATTGCGCAAAAAGTACGAAACGGATTTTGATAATTATGATTTTTACAGTTTGGTAGTGGGGTCCAACTTAAAATCTAAGCCACATTTTATCTAATTTCGGTGGGATAAACCAGAGATACAGCTTGACCTCTTCGTATCACTAGCCACTCTACACTAATGAGGTCCTTTTGAAATGCTCAATTAATTGTAGTCCATGCGGGCTGAGTTGCGGGCTAGACAAGTTTATACTATTAGTAGAGAAGTATGGATAATTAAAAGCTTTCTAACAGTATTGTCACCCTAAATGACAGTATTGTTGCCTGGTCAACCAAGTCAGGAACGTGATCAGGCATCCAGAAAACAGGTGAAGCCTGTTTGTCTGAATGTTCTGCCTTTTCATCTGTCTGTTACATTTGTTCCCAGGAACTGGCCCAGTCCAACGGCATGGTGATAACTGCTGAGCACCGCTTCGCTGATTACATACCTCGCCACATTTCTGACATGGAGAGGATTGTCGATCAGACTTATTACAAAACTAGAGGTCAGTTTCATAAACCTATTACATTTACAGGGTGGCAGGTTAAACAGTGGAAATATTTTAAGGGGTCATTGTACTCATCATCATGAACAACTTTTACTATAGGACTAACCCTGAAGTCGCGAAAAAAAAATCAGGTGTTCCATACATTTTGTTGAGTTTTGTGAACATAAATGTATGGAACAGCTGATTTATCTTTCGCGATTTCAGGGTTGGTCCCATTGTAAAAGTTGTTTATAATGATGAGTACAATGACCCCTTTAAATATTTCCACTGTTTAACCTGCCACCCTGTATAATAAACCGATTTGTTTTTGATGTGAAGTATCTATTGACGCGTTCGGAGGTAAGACTGACTTACAAGAGTCGGTCTTACCTCCAACTCCGTGACGACAAACGGGACAACATATCGGTGTCGGATCCGATATCCAATATCAATTCAGTTCCGTATTGTGTTTGATTCCTTTTGAGGTACGGAACCCCAAAACGTTAAAAAAGTAATTGTAGAACATAAAACCGTCAATAAAAAGCTTTATTCAGTAAGTAGCTGTGCCCGCGACTCCGTCCGCGTGGAAGTCGGAAAATAACATGAGTTCGTTATTTCATAGAACGTATGTAGGTAATAGGTATGCTACCTCATCATCCGCATAATAATCGACAAACAATAATAATATTATGCAAACACCATGCAGCACACAGAATCGATCAGTACCAATCTTACCTTTAATGTTTCACCAATCGTAACGACATATATCTGATATCATCTATCACCAATCACCACCACGCAATTAACCTATCACTAACCTATTACCAATACAAATACATAATTATGTGGACCTGGCATAATACATGTTAGCAAAGTTACTCCGGACTGATAGATTTTTTGTAATAACTTTTGATAGAATGGACCGATTTTAATGAAATAAAGACTAAATGTTACCTCAAGATATTGCCTATACATTTCTTTCTACTTCCTCATAATCAATTCAGTAGTATTGATTTGATGCGTGTTCAAACACACAGACAAACCGACAGACAAACCGACAGACAAACAGACAGACATTAATTCTAAAAATGATAGAAATTTACTTCCTTACTCATTCTTAGTCCGCCCTATTATTTTTTTGCAAATACATGCAATGTACAGACACGCGGAATTTACATTCTTATTATATGTATAGATTATACTGAATTATGTTAATGGAGCAGGTTCATTGCCTTTACAGGTTTGTTGTTGATTTACGATTTACATAATTTACGATTTACATAATTTATGGAAATCGTACCATTAAAATATACTAGACAATAACAACAACATACATCACGCATGTCGTCGCAAAGGATTAGATAGTGGTGCACTTATTTATTTATTTAATACTTTATGCACAAATAAAATAATAATTGTAATTTTTTGTTTAACTACGTTTTTAAAACGGACTAAAAAGTATAAAATAATTTCTGGTGAAATGAAATACGTGGGGCGCATCTTACTATTATCTATTGCATGCGCTCCACGTACTAATTTGCTATGATGGCATATCTCCTTGTTTCTATGATCTGAGGTAATCACTGATGTTATTAGAAAACTACACGATTACTTAGGTACGATTTACATCGATCGGCGCTAGGTGGAGCGGTAAACGAAATTGAAGTGTATCTACGTTAAATAAAGTTCTTATTGCGCTGGAATGCCCGCACATCTGCCGGAATGCTCGCAGTGGAGTTGCTGAGCCGTGTGTCGAATATCACTCCACCTGTCGCATTTAAGAAATCCGCCTCATTTAGGTCGAAATCACTTGTGTCTGTCGAGTGCGACAGACGAACGAATATTAGCACACGGCACCGCAACTCCGCACAGAGCCGCGGTCCGCCCGGAGTTGCGGTGTCGTGTGTCAAGATCGATGGATTACCTACTGAGGTGTATAATTGCCGGCACGAGTCTTGAGCACAAACGTCACCTGCGCATTAGTTGATTTTTTGGTCTCTTTGGCAGAATGAAGAAGGCGGGGGGCGCCAAGGCTGCATGCAATTGGTTCGTCAGTGGATGCTCGTCGTCTATTGGACGACTCTATTGTGTATTGTCAACTGCCCATTGTCTATTGGGCGGAAAATGTACATGCGCGATCTGTACCCCTATCATGAGATTTTTTGACGTATAGTTTCGTTAATGTAAGCATATTTTGAATCTAAAATACAGCAGTCCTGAAACATTTTGATTAAATTTTATACAATTTGTACATTTATAAAAATACAGAGAAATTAATTATGTATTTAATTTATTATATACATTGTGTAACAAACGTATATTTTCAATTCAAAATATGCTTACGTTAACGATACTTTACGTCAAAAAAACTCATGATCGGGGTACTATGCTCACGACTCATGCCGGTACCTATACAAGATTTTGATCCAATCTCAGATCATAGAAACAAAGGAATGTGCCAAGGCGCTATCGAGCTTGATGATCGAAATTGCTCGTACTATAAATGTACGCGCTGGCGACGAACCGAACACGATCGATGGTATAAATACTAAATATAATCTAGTTTAGTGCTAGTGTTGAATGACGATTAACAGTGTTAGATTGATGGTGTGCGGAATGTTTAATGCGTGGGAGATCTTATTATTCACAAGGAGCGCTTAATTATGCGCGTAATTGTGTCGAAAAATGTACTAAAAGTGGCATCAGTTGTTCCCGTACTAATTTTCTATGATGGCATATCTCCTTGTTTCTATGATCTGAGGATCCGCTCGACCGCGCGCCACCGCGGCAGGCGCGGTGCCACACCGCTCCGTCTATTATTAAGGCATTTTGTCCACTTTGATGCAGTTTTTTTATTACTACGTTTTTATTAACTCGCTTTCGTGTCGTTCGTCTGTCTGTTCGGTACAAATTTTGCAATTCATTTTTCAAGCACTTCCTGTCAACGGATAAGCTGAAATTTGGTATACCTATGTAATTTGGATGACAATGCAATAATACGGACTAAAAAGTAAAAAAATAATAATTGTAAAGAAATTTTTTTTTTAAACTACGTTTTTAAAACGGACTAAAAAGTATAAAATAATTTCTGGTGAAATGAAATACGTGGGGCGCATCTTACTATTATCTATTGCATGCGCTCCACGTTTTTCATTTCACCAGAAATTATTTTATACTTTTTAGTCCGTTTTAAAAACGTAGTTTAAAAAAAAAATTTCTTTACAATTATTATTTTTTTACTTTTTAGTCCGTATTATTGCATTGTCATCCAAATTACATAGGTATACCAAATTTCAGCTTATCCGTTGACAGGAAGTGCTTGAAAAATGAATTGCAAAATTTGTACCGAACAGACAGACGAACGACACGAAAGCGAGTTAATAAAAACGTAGTAATAAAAAAACTGCATCAAAGTGGACAAAATGCCTTAATAATAGACGGAGCGGTGTGGCACCGCGCCTGCCGCGGTGGCGCGCGGTCGAGCGGATCCTCAGATCATAGAAACAAGGAGATATGCCATCATAGAAAATTAGTACGGGAACAACTGATGCCACTTTTAGTACATTTTTCGACACAATTACGCGCATAATTAAGCGCTCCTTGTGAATAATAAGATCTCCCACGCATTAAACATTCCGCACACCATCAATCTAACACTGTTAATCGTCATTCAACACTAGCACTAAACTAGATTATATTTAGTATTTATACCATCGATCGTGTTCGGTTCGTCGCCAGCGCGTACATTTATAGTACGAGCAATTTCGATCATCAAGCTCGATAGCGCCTTGGCACATTCCTTTGTTTCTATGATCTGAGATTGGATCAAAATCTTGTATAGGTACCGGTAGTCGTGAGCATAGTACCCCGATCATGAGTTTTTTTGACGTATAGTATCGTTAACGTAAGCATATTTTGAATTGAAAATATACGTTTGTTACACAATGTATATAATAAATTAAATACATAATTAATTTCTCTGTATTTTTATAAATGTACAAATTGTATAAAATTTAATCAAAATGTTTCAGGACTGCTGTATTTTAGATTCAAAATATGCTTACATTAACGAAACTATACGTCAAAAAATCTCATGATAGGGGTACAGATCGCGCATGTACATTTTCCGCCCAATAGACAATGGACAGTTGACAATACACAATAGAGTCGTCCAATAGACGACGAGCATCCACTGACGAACCAATTGCGTGCAGCCTTGGCGCCCCCCGCCTTCTTCATTCTGCCAAAGAGACCAAAAAATCAACTAATGCGCAGGTGACGTTTGTGCTCAAGACTCGTGCCGGCAATTATACACCTCAGTAGGTAATCCATCGATCTTGACACACGACACCGCAACTCCGGGCGGACCGCGGCTCTGTGCGGAGTTGCGGTGCCGTGTGCTAATATTCGTTCGTCTGTCGCACTCGACAGACACAAGTGATTTCGACCTAAATGAGGCGGATTTCTTTAATGCGACAGGTGGAGTGATATTCGACACACGGCTCAGCAACTCCACTGCGAGCATTCCGGCAGATGTGCGGGCATTCCAGCGCAATAAGAACTTTATTTAACGTAGATACACTTCAATTTCCTTTACCGCTCCACCTAGCGCCGATCGATGTAAATCGTACCTAAGTAATCGTGTAGTTTTCTAATAACATCAGTGATTACCTCAGATCATAGAAACAAGGAGATATGCCATCATAGCAAATTAGTACGGGAACAACTGTCGCCACTTTTAGTACATTTTTCAACACAATTACAAGCGCCCCTCGTGAATATAAAGATCTCCCACGCATTAAACATTCCGCACACCCTCAATCTAACACTGTTAATCGTCACTCAACACTAGCACTAAACTAAAACACTGTATTTATATCATCGATCGTGTTCGGTTCGTCACCAGCGTGTACATTTTATATACGGTCAATGTGACCGTATCAAAGCGTCAATTTTAGTAGCGCCTTGGCACATCTCCCTTGTTTCTATGATCTCAGGTGATTACTTATAAATCAGGCTATTTGATTTGAAAATTACAAACCACGACCTTTTTGAAGATTAATAAACCTAAATATAAATCACTTTCAAAGGTTATATACCAGATTACTTAAGAATTTAAATTGAAATTTCAAGTTTAGTCTTCAGATGGAAAATTCTGAAAATTGAAGTGTCCAACGGCCGGTCAAATAAAATTAAACGAAGCTGTCGAATGAATGATAAATGTTGTTTGATTTGTGAAATGAAATACTTATTTAAATGATTGTGGGCCGCATAATGATTGGCGAACTTTTTTCAAAGGCAGAAGATATTACAGAAAGGTTACTCCGCAAAGACAGTTAAATACATACTAACTCTTGCAACATTTAAACATGTTGGCGGTGCCGCGCGGCAGAACGAACTTGCTTAATAAAGCGCCAATCACTCGCGCCTTTGGGGTCGCTGAAAAAATTGACATTTTTTCATGTTCCGTGAATGAATTCGCAAGAATAACTCTTAATTTACTATGTTATACTTTAAAATAATCATTTGTGATAAGTAGATAATATTTGGATTAAGAACCATCCTATCGCCTTGGGATTGGTATCCTGTAATGGTAGTGTGCTGTGTTAAATAAATAAATAATAAAAAAAAAAATGTCAAGCTTAATTAAATATATTTATGTAAAATCACGATAAATCACTTGGAAGACAATGCCTGTTCGGTCTCTATATGAAAAGAAAGCTTTGCTTTGTATGGTATAACAAGGAGACTGCCCATTGCTTCTGTTTCAAATGTTTTATCTCCTTTATAACTGGTTGACATTTCCCGTGACCGCTTTGGTCAAAGATTAAACATTGCCATACAAAGTTTCCAACTTTTGGGCACGCTATCAGTTGATAGCAATGTGGAGGAATTTTTTAATGCCTTAGTTTGTTTGAGAATTTAATTTAATAAGCTTTTTTTTCCTTTTTGTACATAAAACTGTATATCTATACTAAGTATAAAGCTGAAGAGTTTGTTTGAACGCGCTAATCTTTGGAACTACCAGTCTATAAGATAGCCAGATTTATGAGGAATAGTATAGACTATTTAACATCATGCTATGACCCTTAGGAGACTAGCAACGGGGATGAAACCGCGGGGCACAGCTAGTTTTATATAAATAAACTTCGAAGACATAATATATCTTCTGCGTTGAACTGTCATGTGACACTGACAAACATTTCAGAAAAGTTCATTAACGAATGTCACGGCTCTGATAGTCCAGAATTCAAGTGCAAGGCAATCTGTGAAAGTCGTATTTATTGGAAGAGGTATCAATTAATTGGAATTTTATATGTGAATTATTGCATTTCATTCGTAAATATATTTACACAACATTTTATATGTGAAGAATAAGTTAACTGATTGCTTCGCCACAAAAAGCATTCAGATTTAAAAAGGTTAATTAAAAAAGGATAAATTAAAACAATGAAGATTTACAATAATTGAAACTTGTCTAGTAAAATTGTTAAAAATATAGTTCCGAGCTAGCCTCAGTGTCAATAATATTACAATTAATGGTATTCACCCAACAAACAGTGTCTGAACCTGAATTTATGTCGCAATGAGATAAAAAATTGACAAAAAGTTGATCAAAGTCAAACTCCCGGTTTCCGAAAGGCTATTCAATTTTATCAGTCGTCAAATCGTTTGTCAAGAGATCTGATTGGTCAATGTTGTTTTGGTTAACGAATCACAACAGCTGACATGAGATTTGACAGCAGATTATCCGATCAGCCGGCCTAGCATGACCACGATAGAAACGGGTTTTGTCTACATAGAAATAGACAAAGTGACAGATTGTACTACCGTTTCATTCATAAAACGTAGAAATGTTTCTACAATCTGTCACTTTAAACCGTTTCTATCGTGGTCATGCTAGGCCGGCAGCAGCACCGCAGTCACAGTCACCTCCCGTCGATTCGCACGAACGTCAAGCTAGACTCTGTCAAGCACGACAACTTCACACTTGCGTTTCGTTGTCAATTGACGTCGTGTACTAATGACGCTTCCGATATATATTTATTATACCCTACAAAATCGTACCCTACTTAATGTTAAAACAAATAAATAATTTACTTTATATAATTAAAATAATAATGTGCCGCAATTTTCATTGTTTTCTTTGTGTCAAGTTATTCTTTGCTTATGATTATGACACAATGCCTTATTTTACAGACCTTCATACTCTTGTTAGAACAACGACTTAATATTAATTAATTGTTAATTCCACCTTTTCAAGTTTATGACAGTGACATAAAATTGAAAAGGTGGGAACCTACTTAATTAACAAGCGTATAATAGCAGATAATTAATTATCTTAACGAGACAAGAGTTCTTTAGATATTATGATCGTTGAGTGAGTCGTGGTTTTCAATGGAATGATTTTTTTTCTTTTATTTTAACAGTTCATTTTTCATGAACCTTAGTTTTTAGATAACACTTAGCTCAAATATTGGCGAGAGCGAAATAAATGGATTTACTTTATTTCTTTCTTTCCCGCGTCTAACCAGTCACCCTGTATATTAGAGATCAATTTCAAATGTCCTTGTACCTGTCATTTCACAGGCATTGCGTACATTTCAAACAGGTACGCAGCAATGCCATTTGGCGACAGAAATAGAAACATTAAATATTTACATGTTTACATAACTCGACATCAGAAGCATTCGGTCGGATGTACACATCCGCCCAAAATCACTTTTTGACACAGTGCTTATAAGTTTCCGTTTCTCTTTCGAACACACTTACTCTGGTTTTCCTATCTCTATCCACTAAGGAAATACGTGAATAAAGTCGGCTTTCCGCTATTATTGAATTTTATTTTTGCTGAATAGGTACAGTGAGTACAGACGGACAACAAAATGATGCTATAAGGCTTCCGTTTTTTCTTTTGAGCTACGGAACCCTAAAAATCAACTGTTAATTGTAAATTATATTATTCTTATGACATTTATAGGTAATCAGTCCAGAGATTATCATGAATTAATTGTTCGTTTCTAATAGTAAGCTGGTTTCTCTTGTATGGTTATAAATAACATTATTTTTGTATATTTGAGTAAATTTCTTTGAGATTTGTGAATGTGAGTACCATGTAGATATTTACAATGTTTTAAGCTGAGTGTAGTATGACAGTTGAGAGCATGTCATGCTCGCTTAAGGCCAGGATATCCGAAATCAACGTATTTTTGATTCAATGGTAAACAGTCAAATATTCTTTGTTTTGATCAGATAAAAATATATGTTGTAGTTTCATAAACATTCTTGATTATTCTATGGTTCAAAACACGATATGTACAACTTCACTCGATCTTAAAATATTACGAAAACAGGGATTTTTTTATCGTTTTTCAGGTCATACTTAAAGTATATCAAACTTATATTCATCAAAATTATGTCAAAAAATAGTCAATAACGTTTAGAAGATTATTCTATGGTTACTTTTTCTCAAAACAGTTTTAATTTTTTTTAATACAATATTATTTAACAAAAGGGAGGAGCGCGAGCGCGCGGCTCGCTTTAGTAGCCCGCGAGGCCTCTCCGAGGTAGGACCTGTGTTCCTTTTGCTGGCTCGCTGCGTTCGAATAATAAATCGACCGAAATATCAGTTTATCGTTATTCCGTGATCGCAATAGTTTGAAAAATCTGTCTGTAAATAATATTGTAGTTTCTAGTACCTATTAATAATTAAATTGTAAATATTAGTTTAAGTAGTAAGTAAATAGTTAATATAGTGATCTAGTATTTACCTATTTAAGAATATAAAAATAAAATATGGGGAATAAAAACAGAAAAAAGAAAAAAAAACAAAATTTGAACTACGGAAGCTTAAAAAAAAACCAGCCAAGTGCGAGTCGTACTCGTGCACTAAGTTTGTTTGTAAAGGAAATTTGATGATATTGAAAAAACTGTACTAGTTAGGATATACAATAAAATTGGACAAGCATTCTTTATAATTGTTCCAAATTTGAAGTCGATAGCATTAGTAGTTTCTGAAATAACCAGCTGTGACAGACAGACGGACAGACAGACGAAGTCGCACCATAAGGGTTCCTTTTTTACCATTTTGGTACGGAACCCTAAAAACATAAGGTAAGTTTGATTACTAGTAGGTACCTATTGTACCTAACCTATTTATAACTACCTACCTACCTTCAATCAACAATATAATAGGTATTATTGCTAATCGTAACTATCCTTGACACGACAGAGCAATATTGTAGTTGTATTTATATACCTACCTACCTACTTGCTTTCGTCACAGTACTAGCTAAGGATATCTATAGCTGGGTACCAGTGGCGAAGGGTCAATTTTTGTAAGAGGTAAGCCGGAGCTAGAAATGCTTCTACCTGGCCACGAAAAGCTAATTATAAATATTTGACAATAGTCAATACTGCCTGTGCTACTTTTCAAAGGAAAGTCGGTAGGAATCGTATTGTGGGGACCCTTCGCCACTGCTGGGTACTCACTTATCAGTGTAGCATGTAATGTATCAGATACGGTATCAAGTGAGTACCTACCTAGCCCGCTGCGAGCCGCACGCGCGTGGCCCGTCGAGTGGCGGTATCACTGCGAACCAGGGACTTGAAAACGAAATGAATTTCGTTCCGTTACACTAAATGTTCCCTCATAACATTCCAAAGTTTGTAACGATTAGTATCGTTACAAACCGAAAAATAACAATAACGTTATAAAAAAATAACGTTATAAAATAACATTTTCGTGGCACAATATTATAAGTAATGTTATGCTTATATCCGCTATAATAACGTTATAGGTAAAACGTTACAGATTCACTTGTAACGTTATTCATAAGAAGTTTTCTTTCTCATTGACCACCACGGCGCCGCGGCCGTCGCACCCCGTAGGTATAAGTCACCGTCGTATTCAAGAGAGAGTGCGTAGGGTAGGTTTGTTTGTCTGTTTGCCGACCACCGCCTATTTTCGACCATTTGACGGCACGTAGCTACAGAACTCCGAAAAATTGCAAAACTAAGCCGATTCTTTTTTAAAACTGTGTTTCCGTAGAAACTTTAACCCGGCGTCATGGGGGTTGGGTCTGTGAGACCCGGCACATTTTATTTTGCTTGAATTTCGGTTACCTACTACCTTTCCGACGTTGCTGTTGTTCTCAGTAGCTGGAGGTATTGAGTTGTTCTAAGCGTCGCAGGCAACACATTGGTCGTGCGACAGCCGCACTGCGAGTTACACGTGCGCAAAGTTGAAAAAGGTCACTAAGACCCACCCCCGTACTTAGTGTAACAATTTTGCGCCATTTTTCACATATGACTTTTACCATACTATGCTGACTGTATCAATGATAATGATGCGGAGTGTTATTTTTTTTTTTTAGATATCCTAGTTTCCTATTAAAATGTGCTATTAAAACATTAAGACTGATTGTTTATTACTATGATACGATATTTTTCTTTTATTTATTTACATGAATACCTAAAAAAATAAACCCGAACAAATTTGATCTTTTTAATTAATGAAGTACTAGATTATTTCATATTTAATAAGCGGGTCTGTATGACCCACCCCCTACGTCCATGTTACACTTTTCACCCCCATGACGCCGGGTTAATATATTAGTAGTTTATACACAAGCACTCAAAGTAATTTGTACGCATCTTACATCGAAAGTAACTAAGTAATTCTGTGGCTCCGAACGAACGCGAATAAACGAGTCGTTTTCTAATAAAAAATAGTGCGCGTCGTAACATTAATAGTAAGTTTTCTAGCATTTTTTAGTTTGTTTGTTGGTTAAACAACATTGTTTAACATGTATTGAATATGAAAAACGACATTGTTACTTCCAATTTTGATATTATAATCATAAAATAAAGCGGTCTAGAAACAGAACTACGGTTTTAAATTGTCTAGTTTTCGACCGGATGGTCGAAAATAGGCATAATATGGTCTACCTAGGCTGTTTAATGATCTACTAAAGCCTCAAAATATTAACATTGCAGTTTTCGATTAGGGCGATGCCGACGTGGTCAAGTTAAATGCAGCTAAGACTTAGGCCTATCTGTTCTCTGCCAAAAGGAGGCCATTCCAGCCCACTTCTACTTTTCGAGACGTATCATACCGATAGCTAACCATCTTGAGCTTCTGGGCCACCTGGACCTATATTGAGGCCAAGGCTCAATTGGCAGCTAAACAGCTGGGTATCATCTCAATGGTGCGGCGGTACTTCACGTCTGGACAGTTGCTTTTATTGTACTAAGCACAAGTTCGTTTGTGCATGAAAAACTGCGCGTAACTATGGGATGGCTCAGCCAAGTACCAGCTTGAGGCGTTAGAATTGGAGTCCTTTGAGAAAGGTGCCAAAAGCTCATCAACAACAAATTCCTTTTTCAGACTAACCTCCAAAGTCTTGAACATATATAGTAGATATAACAGAGAGAGAACATACATAGATAGTTGGGTTTCTACCCATGAATTTGGCTATCATATACAAAAAGATCGAACTCGACTAGTAGTTCCAGAGATTAGCGAGTTCAAACAAACAAACAAACTCTTCAGCTTTATTATATTAGTATAGATGTTAATACATGAATTTTTAGATGATTTTGTCATTTGAATTATAAAGAGAGGTTGATAATTTACTCGTTCAATTTTGTATGCTTACTTTTCTCCACTGAATGCTTTACTTTCAGTAATTTCAGTAAGTGGTGGAAAACTGGGTACTAGGTGGTCGAAAACTGAATTTTCCGGTCGAAAACTGGGAGAAACGGCATTTTGAGACATTTAATTATTTTAAAAATAACCAGCATTCTAAATTAACTAAAACTTTAACTTAAATGAAAGAGTATATTAAGAATACATTACTTAATATTATTTTTTGTACTTGTTAGCAGAAATATTATTTTTTGAATTTTGATTTGACAACTCCACTAATTGGTCGAGAACAGGCACAATTACCCTATATTATTTGAAGAAAGTTTGCAGAGGTATTCCGGTTTCGCAGTCGCGTTGGTGGTAAAATAACATAGGTACTATTTTTCAATATGCAACTGACATGATGACTTGATCAATAATAATTCGTAGTAATATATAGGATAGTAGGTATTTAGGCACCTGAAGAGTTTTATTACAACCTGGAACTTCACACTTCGACGATTGTTTGTCATCGCTCAATGAAAAATCTCTGAATACAAAATTTTTCTTCTTACGGCTCATGATTTAATAAACTCAAATTATACGATTGAGTTGTAAATAAAAATAAACACGGCGAAATGCTAGGTTGCCGTTGTTGCCAATACTGCGCTCGGGGAATCGCCGCAGATCTCAAGGTCAAGGCTAGCTGGCAACGTTGCGTATCGAAATGAATGATATCGAAATGAATAAACGTTATTATATTATATCGTTATATTAATAACGTTATTATATCGTTATATTAATAATATCGTTATTAAATAGTTGTAGATTTCGTTCCGTTTGTAAGTATCATTATATACAAAGAATTAATTATGTTACGTTTCTGGTGGAACGGTACAAATTATCGTTACTGGAACGAATCGTAACGTTATTTTGAATAACGTTTCAAGTCCCTGCTGCGAACACAAAGGCGGCTCGCAGTGTGATCCGGCAGCTCGTAGCTAGATACGCGGTGGACCGTGGACGAGCCGTACCCACTTGCAGGTTGATACAGTATCTGATACGTTACATGCTACACTGCTAAGTGAGTACCCAGCTTATTATTATTAGGTATCTACATATTTCAAGCAAAGTCCCCATAGTCCCCTTAGTCCTCATTGACCCCATCGTCCCCATTGCCCCCATAGTCCCCGTCGTCCCCGTAGTCCCCTTAGTCCCCAAAGTCCCCTCAGTCCCCATAGTCCCCTTAGTCCCCACAGTTCCCTTAATCCCCATAGTCCCCTTGTCCCCATAGTCCCCTTAGTCCCCATTGTCCTATAGTCCCCATAGTCCCCTTAGTCTCTATCGTCCCCATAGTCCCCTTAGTCCCTGTCCCCTTAGTCCCAGTCCCTTTAGTCCCAGTCCTCTTAGTCCCCTTAGCCCCCTTTCCCCCTTACAAAAACACTACAGTTCATTGGTTATTAGTCAGATACAATAAGTGCGCCGCACTATTGAATTTGAAACATCTAAAGAGGATTAAAAACTCATTACTGCCCGCTAAAAGTTTCTTATAGAACTACCTTTGGACGCACTTAAAGGCGAACCAAGTCGTCCTTTTCGAATAGATGGGATGAAAAATATTTGACAATAGTAGGCAATACTGCCCATGCTATTTTTTAAAGGGTAGCCGGTAGGAATCGTATTGTAGGGACCCTTCGCCACTGTAAGATAGATATAGATAGTGTAATATCCACCATAGCCGCATAGCTAGCCATAATCCATAGACCATACTCATAAATAAAAGAAGAGAGATTCGTCGAAAATAATAAAAAAAACATTATAAATAAAATAAATTGTGTAAGGTGCTTTATAAATGTATTTACAACATTTTACATAAACCTAGCTACAAACGAAACCCCAATTTTTGAGGGCTTCGTTTCTTAACGAACGAAATTAATGTTAATATTTTGAGGCTGGTAGAATTTATACTGTGACGCAAAATTTTTGTTCAGCGGGGTCAGCGAGTTCATTTGAACTGCGCTTCCGCGTAATTCGCCGCGCGGGGAGGAAGGGAGCGCTAAATGCCTATCGCACTCGGATATCGTGGCCTTAAATGTACCGCTGATGGTGGCGTGTGTATTGGATCGTTCGATTCCCTCCAAAATAGTTGAGTTGAACGGTGCTGATGCGCACGTCATGTCCGTGAACGGGCGCTGTCTGTTGGTAGTGGTCATCTCTTGACTGCCCAAGAAATATTTTGACATTTTATAGGTTTAAATGATTTTTATTTTATTTTAGTACCATTGATTTTATTTTTTATCCTAAGGGATTTTTAAAATATCTCACATTGTTCTCACATACTAGGGCATAAATGTAAACAAAGAAATTGTATATTTGAATTAGTTGAAAAAGAGTAACCATGGAGTTTCTTGTCCGTTCTTCTCCATAGGAATCTACGTTTTGGAACGGACAACTAGCTTCAACTAACGGACAAACTGACTGACAACTATTGCTTGACTATTCAAAAGTGCCTGTAAATGGTCTAATTGAAATAAATGTTTTGACTTGACTTGACTTGACAACTATTTACAAAATCTTTCATCTCTGCGCTTTTGTCCACAGTCTACGTGTTCTTGGGCGAGCACATAGCCCTGGTTGACTTCGTGAAGGTGCTCCAACGCCGCGGACTGCTCACTGAAGGGGAGTACGCTGTGGTCGCTGTGGATGACGAGATATATGACCCCAGTACTGCTGCTATCACTCATGCTGGTAAGTTTCTTGGTTAATTGATTGACGATTTAAACACCATTATTATTTTACTACCTTCAGCCCGCGGCTTTACCCGCGTTTTAGGGATAAAAAGTAGTCTATGTGTTATTCTGATGTATATGCTATATTACTGTAAAGTTTCGTCAAAATCCGTTCAGTAGTTTTTGCGTGAAAGAGTAACAAACATCCATCCATACATACATCCATCATACATTCTCGCATTTATAATATTAGTAGGGTTTCGAGAAAAGCCACCATTATTTTTTGCACCAAATTGTAACAACTTTTAATGTAATCAATAAAAATATGTATAAACAGACTCAACCCAACGGCAGAGACTCATTTTTTTTTAATACAATCCAATCAAGACAACACACATCCATTAATCCTATAGATATTCTTAAAATAAGAAATCTTTTTACATTAAACAGGATAGTGTTGTCTCGTCAACGTAACGTCAAGCTGTATCAATACAGCTTTAGCCTAACTTAGTTGGGGGGATTGTCCGGAAGGGATACCGCTGACCCGGACAAAAGGGCTAAGGAAGGAACATGGGTGGGTTTTAGTCAGTAAGAGTCTGACACTCCCTTCCGCTCCGCCCAGAGCGGGAGGGATCATTTGATGATTTCCCATCCTCAAAAAAAAAAAAAAAAGCCTAACTTAGTTGTGTTTACACTGTTATAAAACCTTCACTGTTCTCTAATCTAATCTATAATCTAATATATATAACGTGTCCTCCACATCCCGCTACAACGAACCACCTCTCTCCTATCTCTCCTAGCCAGACGCTGTCCCGCCTTCCTGCACACCTTCGTGTATAACAAGGTCACCAGCAGTATGCCCTGAGACTCCAATGACCTCTCCCTTTCTACATATAAAAATATTCTCAATACTTGGCTATTAAGTCTTTCGTACGACGAATCTGAAACAATACTCACACCATAGCTCATACAATACACCCGGACACCCACATATCAACTTCACTCTCACTTACATACACAGCCCCACTTCACGGTCACCCTCACATTACTTTCTGTTTACTTATTAATTAAGTTTCTTATCCACTTTGTTACACTGCTTAAATAATCCTAAATTGTTTGTTTGTTTTTTCTCTTTCATTTTTCTCTTTATAATTATACCTATGTCATCGCAACTCTGGTCCCCAAGATACAGGCCTCGCCTAGTTTGGGGACCACCGTAAAGAACTTAATGATGTACATATACCAATGGTTCAATAAATGATTAAATGATATATATAATATAATAAGTTCTATAATCTAATCTCTAATGATAAAAAAATAATGCTTAAATAAAAAATGTCATCAATACTTTGTTTCTACGTCATTTTTTTTAACAAAGATGCCTTATGATTTATTAGATGATCCGTCCCAGCTTCGCATGGGTGGTTCTTTCTAACCCATGTCAGTCAAAGTCAAAGTATTTATTCAAATTAGACCATTATTTAATAGTACTGATAGACAGTAATTTCCTCAGAAAGATGAAGCCAGATATATTAAGTTCCAAAGCGTAGATATCTAAATATAGAGACGCAGACGCTCGAAACCATATTTCGAGTGTAGTGCAGTGATAGCCAAATGTCACATTAATTAATTATTAAATTATAAGTAGGGTCATTGCGCTGGATAGCGGCCGATTAGCGGAGTGTCCAACTTTACGTTAATATATTAGTATGAAATATTCATAGAAAATTTATTGAACGTATTTGTATGGATACCAGATATTATGAAGATTGAATTAAGAAGTAAAAAAATGACATACATAGCTGTAAATTAATTTTAGTGGTGTTTAATCGCAAAACATAGTGAAATGCTAGTTTACGGACATTTTTTTGGTTTACGGCCACATTGTATCTAGTTTACGTCCACATGGTTTATTATGGTAAATTACCTTTAAAAAGATAATAAAATAACATAGCACTGTAAATTACGTTGCTTTTTATAATAAAAACAAAATCTAAGTCTGTCTTTCGTATTTAATCACATCTACATTAATTTTATTAACTTATTTTATATTTTTGTACATTTCTTAATCACAGTAAAAAGACTTAAAAAAATACAACAATCGGTCAAGTGTGAGTCGGATTTGCGCACGAAGTGTTCCGTACCATTATCCATACAACATTAGACACCATATTATAAGTATTATTATCTTTATTAAGATCGAGAAAAAAACGGCAAAAAAATCACGTTTGTTGTATGGTAGCCCCCCTTAGATATTTTTATTTATTCTGTTTTTAGTATTTGTTGTCATAGCGGCAACAGAAATACATCATCTGTAAAAATTTCAACTGTCTAGCTATCACGGTTCATGAGATACAGCTCATGGTGACAGACAGACGGACAGCGGAGTATTAGTAATAGAGTTCCGTTTTTACCCTTTGGGTACAAAACCCTAAAAATAGTAGGTAGGTACTCCATTGGCATAGGGAACAGGGTCCAAGCTACCAGTGGTCAGGGATCTAGAGAGAGGATTCTCCTAACAATGTAAGCCGTGTTTAGGAAAGCTTTCTGGATAAAGACCTTGATCCGAGAGCCTTCTCAGGTGTTGGTCGAGTCTCTTGGCTATTAGATCATTGGCCGAAACGACTATAGGCACAACTATTGCTGAGTGCACTTTCCACGTGCGGAGAACCTAGTGTGCCAAGATACTCGATTTATTTATCTTTTTCGGCCTTTACGAGATGTCCATCATGCGGGACTGCAATTTCAATTTTTATCTATTATTTTGCGACATTCTAACCAATCTATCAAAATTAGCAATAATAGTCCGATCAGTGATGAATTGATGATACAGCGATCCCAGTACAATGTGATATGACCATTTTCGATGACTGGGTCGGGCACATACTTGTATTTCAGAGCAAGTTGCTGGTAGATAATCCTGGCCACCAAGTTGTGTCTATGCCAAGTACTCAACGTTAGCAAGACGAAAACAATCATAAATTATATTCGGATCGATTCAGCGGGACAGTGGCATGCCCGACAGCCCGACAGATATGTATTTTCGGTAGTTGCTCGTTATCATAACTTCGTCTATAATTGCTTTAAAAAAAACCATCGGTTTCTCCAAAGAGTTCGCCGAAACGCAGCCAGAATATGGCCGCCAAGAAGTCTGCATCAGACCTATAAAGTGCCCAATAAGAGTGTCCATGTAGCTCCATGAGATTGGTTTTGAGCACTATAGGCTTGCGCTAGTTCTCTTTACCTAATGGGAGTGGCGTGAGTTCATTTGTCACTTCGTTCACTGCAACTATATCTTGGTGCATCCCTACTTCGGCTTTGAGGAAATATTCCCTAAGATCGCACACCTCACGGTTTGTGAAGAGTTTTGGTATTTAAAAAGCCTCGACCTCGACACTTCGTGGTATTCGTTCTCGACACACTTAGGTGGTGCTGGATTCATCCAATATGCAATCGGAAATAAACGAACCTTCCAATTCAGGTCGTCTAATTCTGGCTGAATCTATCTAAATATGCCGAAAGAAAACATCAAGACCCAACCAATGTCGGCACATACCTTGTTGCCACCTGACAAAAGACTGTTAATACGGTGAACGAAACCCCTCAAAGTCAAAAGTCAAAGTCAGCCTCATTAATTCTCAACGCTTCCGACATACGGTACCCAAGTATTTCTAGGTTTCAGTTGCGGAGAGAGATCTAAGGTACCTATATGGAATCCATGAGTTGGGTTCCCAGGGATTCCATCTCCGCTCGCTAAAACCATGGATGACTGCACATTAATTTGTTGTTCTCGGTGTTGTTGCACTGGATTGTTGTTCTCGGAATGCCAATAATGTTTCCCTTGTTGTCTAGTATCCTCCTACTCTAATCCTTTAAACGCCAACTGAAAGATATTAAATAAATAAAAATATGCTTGTGAATAATTATCAATTTTGTTCTTTTTACCCGACTGCGGTGAAGCCCAAAAGGAGGGTAATGTTTTTCACCTTTAGGTATGTTAATTAGGAACTTTGGAGGACATCTATAAAAGAAACATTAAAAATATAATACTTATCAACTTCAGTGGTCGAAAACTGAGACATCATAGTGCCATATTCTATTGGCGGCCATTGAATTCCCATACATTTTGTATGGCCGGAAAAAACACGATTTATTTATATTTAGGCGGACGTAAACTAACAGCGATGTCACAGCATATAAAAGAAATATATTTAAAAGAATTTCGATCCTAACCCATATTAATAAGATACTAAAAAAAATTAAATATGTTATTATTTTTTATCTCTATTTGCGGACACCAGGCCGTAAACTAACATTTTTAAAGAATTACTATTCTAGTTCGCGGACACTAAATATTTAACAAGTTTTTGAATATGATTGAAAAAAACTTAGCAAAATGCATTGTAATAATGCATTACTAGCAATTAAAACAAAAAAAACATGTCACAGATAAATAAAACCAGAAATACTTACCTTGCAAGCAATACCTGCTCACTATTTTTTCGCTAGTTTTACCAACGCATGTGCACCGGCGGTGCTAACGGTGAATTGAACGAGGATTTGTGCATATTTGGGTAATACTACGTAACTAATTTTACTAGGTCAGAATGGAACAGCTATCCTTTTCTTCCTAGAGCCGTATTTCAAGTGGAACTGAAGGATAGAACTCTTATTTTCTTAATATTTGTGCAGCACATCCTCGAAATGTCCGCCTATAGACGCTGGACGGGAAACCGACGCACCTACCCTACCTACACATAAACTTTCTTCAAGAAACACGCTATTAATTGGAGAAAAAACGTAAATGAAATCCGTTCGGCACCTATTGAGATTTCTAAAAGAAATTTTGTGCCGTGTCGCGTGGACTAACCTCGATTCCGCTGAGTGCGAACAAAGTTTTTTAATAAAAATACCGGCAATATAGGTAGATAGGCCCAGGTAAAGGAAAGACTAGTGGACTGTATGAAGGTTTATTCGGAGGTACATAAAGTAGCAAATATAAAGTAAATTAGTAGGTTCTAAAATTAAGGTCCGATCGCGGTCGTGGCGGACGATGCAGTGCGTTGGTTGCGGCGAGCGCGCTGGTGTCGCGTCGCCCGGTCCCCGCGCCTCTCGTCGTCCATGTGTGTGTGATGAGAAGTGACGTGTTCACGTGTGTGTGTGAACAATAGGTGTCAAGATGTTCCTGTTAACCTCTCTGACGAAATATTATTGCAATAAGAGGTGACACGTCAAAAATAATGCCTCCCCTTTTATTACAATACGGGTAGAGATAGACTTGGTTCAAGTCTCTCGTTTGTGACATTTGAATAACTAACGTTTCGCTTCTGCAATGTCTTGTTTGTTTTCTTTTTAGTTGTTTTGTTATAACCAGACAAGACGCAGTGCAAAACAGTCGGGTACCTAGTCTTTTTTTTTAATTTACTAATTTTTGAATGTATCTGTCTGGCTATATTTATACACCAGTAGTGCCTACTTTATTTACGCACAAGTAGTTTGCTGCTTAGCCAAAGTCGAATCGAAGTCGAATTAGTTAGTTATACGTTACCTTGACAACCAAATAACAAAATTTCGTAATTGTGATCATTCTTAACCCTAAACACCATTAACACCTTAACCCCTAACCTAACATTATATTGTAAAATAGCTACAATTCCAATCTGAAACTTGAACAATCTCTGTTAAAGGATTCCAGGAATTTTAAACTAATTAATACTTTTTCAACAGAACACCTGGGTCAGAACAGTAGCAACGACGTTTTGGCATTCCGAGCAGTTCTCAAGCTGACACCCTCGTTCCCGACAAACCCGCATTACGAGTAAGTACTTATCATAAAAATCCTTATTTAAAAAGTTTCCGTAAAAGTAGCGGAGTTCGTGGTTGAAAGGCTGAAACTTTAATTGAAAAAATCAAACTGATTTTATTAAAGTGTATAATGTAGAATGTACCTTTTAGAAAATAATGTACAACGAATAACCGCATTTTTTTGAACTTGAACACTGATGTGCGCTAAAAACTGACAACCGACGGTAAAGTCCAAATGTGTATTCAAATTTTTACACACATGTCACGGGGACTTAGCAGCCTTGAGTGATAGGGACGGTGTAGCTTGAATGTTTTGTGCTAAGTTCAAGCAACGCGACATACGTTCACCTAGCAATACGACTCGCCTAACAAGGGGCGCGCTGTCCCAAATTAGACGCATTATTAATTTTTAGTATCGAAAGTAAAATTCAATTATTTGATAAAAAGAACCCAGATAGGATTATAGATGATAAAGTAGTCTATAGGTACATAAAAAAAACCGAGCAAGAGCGTGTCGAACCACGCATAGTCTAGGGTTCCGTAGGAAGAAGTATTTCAGTCTTCCAACTGCAAACATAAGTTTGTATTTTCTAATATTATAATCAAATACAAAGTTATTTTTGCGGTCAAAACTGAAAATAGTGAATATTTCAAAAAGTTATTAACATATCTTGTTCAACCCAATTTTAATCGAGAGTATTTATTATATTCCATAAGCTTGAAATTTTTCAGATTTTTTGATAACGCGATTGGAAAATTGCAGGGGTGAGGGGACACATTGTAAACGACTTTCGGAGCTCTTAGTTCGCTAAATATGCACTTAAATAAAAAAGTCATTTAGGAACCTTGATCTTATTTTCAAAGACCTATCCAACGATACCCCACATGAAGGGGTGCGTGAAAATATAATAAGTATATTTTACGAGGGTGTGACAGACGGACAGACAGACAGACAGACAGACGGACATGACGAAACTATAAGGGTTCCTAGTTTTACTACGGAACCTAAAAAAAAACCGGCCAAATGCGAGTCGTACTCGCGCACCGAGGGTTCCGTATCAGTTTTGGACGTATAAAGTGAAAAAATCCGGACCGCATAACTAAGTTTGTTTGTGAAGGAATTTTGATGATTTTGAAAAAACTGTACTAGTTAGGAACATCGTTTTATTTTTGGTGCCATATTTGGGTCAATTCCTATCAACTCTTATTATTTCAGATTTTTCGGAGATAAGGGGGGGGGAATGGTATTTTTTTGGACATTTTTCATCATATGTCGAAAACTGTGAGACATAAAATAAAATAAAAATATATTTTGAAATGTGCAAATCAAGCCCTTTCATATGATATGTCACTTGACCTAGTAACCCCACTTTGAAATTTCGGACCCCCACTCCGGCCCCTTTTGCAATAAAAATAAAAATATTTTTGGACTTTTTTCATTTGCAATAAAATTGAACAAGCATTCTTTATAACTATTCCAAATTTCAAGTCGATAGCATAAGTAGTTACTGAAATAAGCAGGTGTGACAGACAGACAGACGGACAGACGAAGTCGCACCATAAGGGTTCCTTTTTTACCATTTTGGTACGGAACCCTAAAAACAAGAAAATATCTTATGAAGTTTGAAAGTAATTTCGTTTAATATGTCTTGGGTAGACATATTTCATGAGTTTATATCATAAAGTATTTTACTACAATAGTTATATATTCACAGATAGAATTGTTGTGTATTTATTTGTGTTCTTCACAGTTTAACATAAAAATATTGCATACTTATCTTACCTGTATTATTTGGAGGCGTAATTAGAAAGAAAGAAAGAGAGAAAGAAAAATCATTTATTTGTCACAGAGACATGCACTTAATTAGGGAAACAAATTAAAACAACAAGGTAGGTACATAGTTGTGTCTGCTGCGACAAAAGGTGACCACTCAGCATAATGCTGTGCTATGGCATAGACCACAACCCAGCGCTGATTTTCAGTGGTCACCTAAATGACGTGCGGATTAGCTAGTTAATCATTCTTAGGTAGGCATGAAATCATATTTCTATCATATATATATTTATCTAAAGATATATATATATATATATAATACTTATATACTTTACCTTTATTTAAGAAAAACAATAGATTATGATTATGATTTTTTTTTTATAAAACAATCAATAAATGAATGATACAACAATCAATAAATAATTACAGATTTAAAAGTCACTAAAATCATGTATCTGCTCCTTAAAACGTTCGTCGTTAAACCACGTATCATCAAGTTTTTAATAAGAATGACGGCGCAAAATTACAGAATTTCACAAATTATGTTTAGGCTGGGGATTCAACCCAGGATACCAGGCTTTGCCAGATGTAACTGTATCACGAAATCCCAACAGATTGCTTAATCTGGCAAGCTTACAAAATAATGGAATTTCAAATTAAGATTGAGACTTGGAACAAATTGTGTCTACGAAATAACGATTTATATATATCTGTGGTTGAACAGCGGGAAAAGATTTTCTACAAAAAATGGCGGCTGACATAGACACGTGTGGTAGATTTTTTGCTGAAAAAAAAAATGTTTTTATTGTAACACGTGTTCGTTATTTCTATTTTGGTCTAACGAGACCAGAGTGGTAGATAGCAACAGCTATGTTGCGGTTTTGGGGATTACATTGTACCTACAAATTGTTGACTGATTATCTGGATACAGAATGCTAGTTAATCTTTTTACAAAAATATTCTTCCAGGTATACGCATTTTAAATTTTTAAATAGATTTTTGTGAACTATTACTTTAGGTCGAGGGTTAATAACATATCCTCTTACTTATAAACGATGACTTAATTAAGTAGCTCTTAAGTCAATTGCCATTTCTATGCATTGGCATAGAAATTACAAGGATGGTTGTATATTTAATCATTGGTTAAATTAAGAGGCGTTAATAAGAAAGGTATTCGTACAAAATATTTTGATGGATGTTTAAAACATAATCACGCCTGTAATCCCTAACAGGCAGGCAGAGGTGTATACTACACGCATATTGTGGAAGTTATATACAATGTCCCAAGCAAGTACAAGTCCAGACTCTGGGCTGCTACTGAACATTTTCCATTAGAAAATTGAATAACACTACCCGTCCCGAAGATCGAACGCAGGAGTTCATGTTCAGCAATAGCGCTTGGAACCAGTTGACCAATGAGGCAGTCAAAGAAGTTATTTTATGTTGGTATTCTAAGGCGAGGAACCTCCATAAAATATGTTTATTTATAAACATTTAGTGTTGTTGTACACTAATTGTGTTTGTGTGGTGAGCAGGTGAAAAGAAAGACGATAGTTCGTTACTCACGGTTATAATGTCCGGTATACACAAAACACAGAAACGTTCACAGAAGAAGGCACATCAGTTACATACACGAATAGGTCAAGATTTATAGTTGTACAAGGAAGAAAGTCTTATTATTATAATCAAAAGTTCGTACAGCACAATTACTACGTTAATAGTCACTAGTCCTGAAGGATTATAGCGGATATGACTCGGATAGCAAAACACAGGGTTGCGTGGGCTTCGCGTGCGCGTCGGCGAGATCGGACCGGAGGTCAAGCAAGATGACGGACCGCGCGGTGATTTGTTAGACCCCACTCATGCGCATCGACTACGTCACTGGTGACGTAGACTCGTGCGCGCTTCCACTGTACGTTATCGTCGTTTATGACGGACGAGTTTATGATGACGTTATATGAATAATTATATTAAATATAATATTGATTATGTGTAAATATTATTTGTAGATGTAAGTGTATAATAATTGTGTAATGTAAATATATAATGTGTGTATTGTGTAAGGTTAGTGTTAAGGATCGCCACATCACTCCCCTCCAGAGACCGTCCTACGGGCGATAATAATCTGGGAATCGAACCCTTCGACCAGACCTGGTAATTCTAGCAGGAGTGTCCGTGGGTTGTTGTTCCTCCTCTTGGACATCTTGTTCGAGTGGTGGGGTGTCAACCATTATGTAGGCAGGTTTGAGGCGATCGACGGATACTTTGACCTTTTTGCCTTTTATTAATATTGTAAAGGTTTTGTCGCCTTTTTGGATAACTTCGTGAGGCCCGGTGTATGCTGGTTGCAATGACCCTCGAACCGTATCGTCCCTGAGGAATATATGGGTTGAGGTCGCCAGGTCCTTGTGGACAAATATTTTGTCCTTGGCATGACGTGCAGCTGGAGTGGGCTGCAGTTTTGCGGCAAACGAGCGTAAGCGAGAGGTGAACTCCGAAACGTCGGTGGTGCCGCTGTCACCTGGATTGAAAAATTCTCCGGGCAGTCTTAACGGTTCTCCGTATACGAGTTCCGCGGAAGAAGTCTGTAGATCCTCTTTAAAAGCGCTCCGGACACCCAGTAGAACCAAGGGCAGAGATTCTGTCCAGTTATGGTCAGCGTGGCACATTATTGCCGTTTTAAGTTGCCTGTGGAATCGTTCCACTAGGCCGTTGCATGCTGGGTGGTAGGCTGTGGTCTTTCGGTGTTTGAATCCGGCTATTTTAGCTAAATATTGGAATAGTGCGGATTCAAACTGACGTCCTCTGTCGGTGACTATATCCGTTGGACAGCCGAAGCGGGAGATCCAGTTGGTCAGCAATGCTTTACCGACTGTCTCAGCGGTGATGTCCGCAATCGGTACCACTTCTGGCCACCTAGTGAAACGGTCCACAGCCGTCAGGCAGTACCGGTACCCCTGTGATGGGGGCAGAGGACCTATTAGGTCAATGTGCACGAAGGAAAATCTGGCACGGGGTAGTTCGAATGTGCCCAATGGTGATGACACATGTCGATTTACCTTAGTGCGTTGACAGCTAAGACACATTTGTGACCAACTTCGACAATCCTTGCGGACTCCAGGCCAAACGTATCGCTGTGCAACTAATTTTGCGGACGTGCTTGCTCCTGGATGGCTGAGGCCGTGAAGGGTCTCAAAAATTTGCCGTCGTAAGGGTTTGGTCACAAATGGTCTAGGAGTACCTGTGCTCACATCACAGAGTAACTCAACAGGACTGCCGTCGATTTTGAGCCTCTTTAGTTGAAGAGAAGTCTCTGACTGTAGGAGTTGCAACAGTTCCGGGTCTGTAGCTTGGGATTTAGCGAGAACCTCAAAGTCGACTGGAGTTTGCAGTTCACTAATGCGGGACAATGTGTCGGCGACAATATTGTCCTTGCCGGATATGTGTTGTATGTCCGTTGTAAACTGCGAAATAAAGTCGAGGTGTCTATGCTGACGAGGGGCACAGTTGTGCTTTCGCTCATGAAAAGCGTATATCAACGGCTTGTGGTCAGTATAGACGGTGAAGTGTCTCGCTTCCAGCATGTGGCGGAAGTATTTTATGCCTTCATAAATCGCGAGGAGCTCCCGATCGTACGGTGAGTATCGCTGTTGAGTGGGGCTCAATTTGCGTGAGAAGAAGGCAAGTGGTTGCCACTGCTTGTCACAGAACTGTTGCAAAACTGCACCCATAGCCAGATCAGATGCATCTGTAACCAGGGCGAGCTTCGCTTGGTAGTCAGGATGTGCAAGCAATACAGCGTTGCAGAGGCTATCTTTGCACGAATTAAAGGCGGTGAGCGCCTCGCCAGCTATTTCCACGGGATGTTGACCTTTGACTGAGCCAGTTAGCAGGGCGTTAAGGGGACCTTGAAATTTTGCGGCCTGAGGAATGAACCGCCTGTAAAAGTTCAACATCCCTAAGAAACGCCTGAGTTCCCTAACAGTTTTAGGTATAGGGAAGTCCTTGATGGCTTCCACCTTGGACTCCAAGGGTCTGATTCCGGCTGCAGAGATGCGGTAACCTAAAAATGTGACTTCGTCAGCTCCGAATACGCACTTCGAAGTGTTGATAACGATGCCATATTTCTGCATCCTGGTAAAGAGCTGCTGCAGGTGGTTCTCATGTTGCTCCTGATCTTTTGAGAAGACCAAAAAGTCATCGAGATAACTGTAGCAGAATTCGAGACCTCGCGTCATTTCATCGACGAACCGCTGAAATGTTTGACCTGCGTTCCTTAGACCAAAGGTCATATAAGGGAATTCATACAGGCCAAACGGGGTTGTTATCGCCGTCTTCTGGATGTCGTCTTCGCTGACAGGAATCTGGTTATACGCCTTAACCAGGTCGATGGTGGAGAAGACTTTGCAACCGGCTATGCTGTGAGTGAAATCGTGGACATGTTTTATAGGGTACCTGTCAGGTACGGTCCTCGCGTTGAGCAGCCTGTAGTCTCCGCAGGGTCTCCAGCTGTTGTCCTTCTTCGGCGCTAAATGAAGGGGCGAAGACCAAGGGCTCTCAGATGGTCGAGCGGTGCCGTTGCTAAGCATGATTTCAAATTCTTGTTTAGCGATCTGAAGTTTGTCTGGAGCTAGTCTGCGAGGGGAACAAGAGATGGGCGGGCCGGGTGTGGTGCGTATATGATGTACAGTGTGGTGTGTGATTTTGCGGTGTACGCCAGCGGGTCGTGTGATCTCAGGGTACTTATTAAGTATCAAGTGATACCTTGAATCACCAACAGAGACCTTCACCGAACATGTCGCAGAAGCCTTTGCAACGGAAGCTGTAACATACATTGAGGTGGTTTTGTCCACCAAGCGTTGATTTCTGATGTCAACAAGCAGATCGTAAAAGCTAAGGAAATCTACGCCGATGATCGGCTTGGTGACATCAGCTACAATAAACCGCCATGGGAAATTACGGCGCAAACTTAGGTCTAGATTGAGTTGTAGGTAGCCGTAAGTATCAATTATAGACCCGTTAGCAGCCGATAATTGATAATTCGACTTAGCACGCTGTTCACGTAGAACATGACGCGGAAACACACACAAATCACTACCCGTGTCCACTAAAAACTGTGTCTTGGTTATTCTGTCCGTGACGAAGAGGCGACCGGTATACGTGGGACAGTCGTCAGCCGCCATTACCGACTGCCTTTGGAGTTTCCCGGCTTCTCGTAATCGCATGGTTTAACGCATTTGCGAGCGTCGTCCCCGAACTTGGAGTGGTAAAAGCATAACGGATGCTTCTGATGGCTGGACTCAGACCGCTGTCTGGATCGGTGACGCTGTTGGTAGTTCGAACGCGATTTCGAACGGGGTCTCCTATTCAGCTGCGTTGTCAGGTTCCTCACAGCCTTCTTCAGTTCGGCGATCTCGTTCGCCATGTCCTGCATGCTAGGGCCCGACGTCGATGCTGCGGCGACTTGGGATGGGCTCACAATATCCTGGACCCTGTCTGCCAGGTCTGCTAGTCCCTCCAGGGAAGTAAGTGGCTGTGATGCCAGCAGGGTCTGGACGTTGCTTGGTAGACGGCTGCTCCATATTGTCCGAAGAAAGTCCTCCGGGACAGTTGGTCCAGCCAAACTTTGGAGGTGACGCAGGAACTGTGAGGGCTTGCGATCTCCAAGCTCTTCATGAAGGAGAAGCTGCTTCACTCTCTTCTCATGAGACGCAGACAGCCTTTTAATGAGCTCGCGTTTGAGCTTCTCATATTTGTTGTTCTCCGGCGGGTTAAGGAAAATATCCCTCACTTGCTTAGAGTACTGGTGCTCGAGGTTGCCGATCACATGATTGAACTTGGTCGCGTCGCTGGTGATGTTCGCGTTCGCGAACTGAGCCTCAACTTGAGCGAACCAAACCTCGGGGTCATCCGGCCAAAACGGTGGTATGCGTACCGCGATACGGCAAATGTCGGATGGCTCGTCAATGGACACGCACTTTGCGCGACGAGGTTTTTTGAGAGAGCGGGTACTTCCAAATGATTTCACGGAGTCGCTGCTATCACTCATGGCTATACGGTGATTCTTCTCCCTTGCCAAAAATATGGAACGTCCTTTTCAGGGTTCTGACCGTTCGTGGTTATCGGGCCTTTCTGACGATCACGTCGGGGTCACCAATTGTGTTTGTGTGGTGAGCAGGTGAAAAGAAAGACGATAGTTCGTTACTCACGGTTATAATGTCCGGTATACACAAAACACAGAAACGTTCACAGAAGAAGGCACATCAGTTACATACACGAATAGGTCAAGATTTATAGTTGTACAAGGAAGAAAGTCTTATTATTATAATCAAAAGTTCGTACAGCACAATTACTACGTTAATAGTCACTAGTCCTGAAGGATTATAGCGGATATGACTCGGATAGCAAAACACAGGGTTGCGTGGGCTTCGCGTGCGCGTCGGCGAGATCGGACCGGAGGTCAAGCAAGGTGACGGACCGCGCGGTGATTTGTTAGACCCCACTCATGCGCATCGACTACGTCACTGGTGACGTAGACTCGTGCGCGCTTCCACTGTACGTTATCGTCGTTTATGACGGACGAGTTTATGATGACGTTATATGAATAATTATATTAAATATAATATTGATTATGTGTAAATATTATTTGTAGATGTAAGTGTATAATAATTGTGTAATGTAAATATATAATGTGTGTATTGTGTAAGGTTAGTGTTAAGGATCGCCACAAACATATTTTATTCCTGAGGTTCACCTTGGATCCCTAACTACCGTTAGTTTGGGGGTGGAAGCACTATTTTACCACGTTTTTATTTATACATATATTTATTTATTTAAGGTATATCCGTCCTTCGTAATTATAAAGATCCGAAAGTGTATCGCTGTCTTTGGTTACTAATTTACGCCTCTACTACTGTACCAATTTCAGCGAAATTTGGCGCAAAGCACACAGCTTAGAGAAGGACATGAGATACTTTTTATAGGTGTTTCATGAAGTAGATGCCCGGAATTTTACCCTAGGGCTTCTAGCTCAGAGCAAGTACATACATAAAAGGCTACTTACCTAATTCAGAACAACGCGCAACAGCTTGTATGCCATAAAAGATAAAGTGTGAAGAATCAGAGTTTATAGTAGGTTAATGAACCAATGCCCCAGTTTGCTAGTAGATGCATCACATTTTGTTTGACTATCTGCGGTGAAAAGATATTGTTTTCCAAGCGTGGGATATTAATAGGAAAATCGCTGTTGTTTGATGCCTTTCGAGGAAGTTCGCGGCGTTATGTTTGGTATTTTCAATATTTATTATTTAATAGGAAAACCAACAGCTGTACAGTATTCCCAAATTAATAATGCGCATGCAGATCTTCGTTAATTGTCGTATTCCCGGAAACAAAAAAGTATATAGAAAAACAAGTATATAGAGTGGTTAAGTGCATTTTCTTCATGCATAATTTAGGGCTCTTACGATTCAATGATTCGGTGTTTCCGGGAATACGACAATTAGCGAAGATCTGCATGCGCATTATTAATTTGGGAATTAAATACTGTACTACAAGAGTGAAGAGACAATTAGTAAAGGTTATTATTGAGCTTTATTAACAAATATTGGTCAACGTAAGTTAACCCTGGAATAGTGCGTCAAATAAAAAAAACTGGCCAAGTGCGAGTCGTACTCGCGCACCGAGGGTTCCGTATCATTTTTGGACGTACCTATAAGTGAAAAAAACCGGACCGCATAACTAAGTTTGTTTGTGAAGGAATTTTGATGATTTTGAAAAAACTGCACTAGTTAGGAACATCGTTTTATTTTTGGTGCAATATTTAGGTCAATTCCTATCAACTCTAATTATTTTAGATTTTTCGCTCCGCAAACTTCGGAGATAAGGGAATGGTATTTTTTCGAATATTTTTCAACATATGTCGAAAACTGTGAGACATAAAATAAAATGAAAATATATTTTGAAATGTGCAGATCAAGCCCTTTCATATGATATGTCACTTGACCTGGTAACCCGACTTTCAATAAAGTTTGGCAAGCATTTTTTATAACTGTTTCAAAGGACATCGGCAGTTTTAGGTACAGTAATAAAAGCTTAACCAAAAATAAAAATATATTTTAATTGTTCTTTGCCTAATTTATCTTAGAGATTAAGAATTGGAATCAAAAATCGAAATAAATAAGAAATAAAATTATTATGCCGTTGACATTTTGAAAAAACCACTAAAACAAATACGGGTGCATGCTGGCTGGCGCGTGCTTCCACAGAATATCATGGTGACAGCAACTAAAACCTTTGAATTGAGAACTCATTAGTCGGGCTGTACTTCACTGGATCATTCACACCATACTTAACCTCACTGTCAGAAATAAGAATATTTCTCTTTAACCCAATTACGTACAAAAACAAATAAAAAATGAATTTAAATACTCTTGAAATACTCGATCACACCAAACTAATTTCATATCTGTACCGACTTACACAATCTGAGGCCCAGCGTTCTATCTGCCAGTGCCCTTTCAAGTCGATAGCATTAGTAGTTGCTGAAATAAGCAGGTGTGACAGACAGACAGACGAAGTCGCACCATAAGGGTTCCTTTTTAACCGACTTCCAAAAAGGAGGAGGTTCTGCATTCGGTTGTTTTTTTTTTTTACGCGATTTACGCGATTTTTTTTTCATATGGTAGAAGAAGCTCGCGAGGTGGTCCCATATAAATTGTATTAACTTAGGTTGAATAGTTTTGTAACCAGCTTCAATAAACGGAATTTTTCGTGTATATCGATGACATCATGACGATAATAAAAAAGTCATATTATGTAGGTACACGAATTCCTGGACGCAATCGATCTCGATATTATACATGCATAACATCACGCTAGTATTTTCCGCAAGGTTAGGCAGAGGTGTATAGTACACACAGTTTTTTTTATGTTCAAGTCTTATTTGATAGAAAGTTAGGGAAAGAGCCTATTGCTGAAAAATCATTGTTTTAGATTACTGAAACGTACTTATCCATAAATATCTTAGAAGGTAAGTACCTATATAAATTCGTGAAAGCAATCGATCTCGGTAAAAGTACATACAAAATGTGTGTCAAAGGCAGTATATTATTAAAGTCGCTCTATCCATGATTTTATGGTACTTTTATAATATATAGCATAAGCATAGCATAATCGGCCTATAATGTTCCCACTGCTGGGACATAGGCCTCCTCTGTGAGAGAGGGAGTAGGCCGTAGTCCACCACGCGGGCCCAGTGCGGGTTGGTGGACGTTACATGTCTTCGAATTTTTAGTTCTAGGACATGCCGGTTTCCTCACGATGTTTTTCTTCACCGTTAAAGCAAGTGATAATTAATTTCTAATACGCACATGACTTCGAAAAGTCAGCGGTGCGTGCCTCGGGATCGAACTCGAACCATTCGCCGTGGGAGGCACATGGTTAATCCACTAGGCTATCACTGCACCTTTATATACGTAAAGTATTATTATAAAAAAAAACATGACATGTTACACTACAGTAAAAAGTTAAAAATAAAAAACAGGTTTTAAAAAAACCGACTTCCAAACACTACACTAAAAACTATGAAATAAAAAGTTTAAACTTCCAAATTAAAAATCTAAATGTATATTGAAGTCGGCGGGGCCTAGCATGACAATAAGCAAAATTGCAGATGAACAAGGAATAAAAGGAAATCTTAATTTCCACGTGCACACACTGCGCACACCCTTCCTGTTTAAAGACTGAGAGGCAAAAACCTGAAAAGGCCCCGCCGGCTTCAATATACATTTAGATTTTTAATTTGGAAGTTTAAACTTTTTATTTCATAGTTTTTAGTGTAGTTTTTGGAAGTCGGTTTTTTTACCATTTTGGTACGGAACCCTAAAAACAATCGGCAGTGCGTAGTGCGACACCCGCACGGCAGCCGTTCGACAACAATCTCAGCAGTAGCACCATTATATAACGAGTTTATTTGTATCAAAGGTGAATGAACTAGATGACCTAGTTCCATTGTAAACTCACCAGGGTATGTTTGTCGAACTGCGAGGCGGATTATGTTGTAGAATTAGTTTTAACTCGAACTTGGATTGCATAGGAAAAGTTTTGACATGGACTAGATTTTGAATAAATACGGTTATATTACAATGTAGAAAAATTATTATCCCACTAATATTATAAATGCGAAAGTTTGTGTGTGTGTGTGTGTATGTTTGTTACTTCTTCACGCTGAAACGGCTGGACGGATTTGGATGAAATTTGGCAAAGAGTCTGGTAGTTTGGGACCTGGAATAACGCATAGGCTACTTTTTATCCCGGAAAACGCGAGCGAAGCCGCGGATGGAAGCTAGTTGTATCAGAAACAAGTAATTATTGTATCGTAAATATTGCCCCCCGTACAAATAAATTCAGTTATGACAAGCATAAACGTCAAAAAATATATGGTTATACCGATGTTATTCCTAGCATAACTTTAGTCCGTGTTTATTTGTAAGGCCCTACGTGTTTCGCGATGCATTTACATGTTTCTGATATAAAAATCGTTGTATCAGATACACATAAATATTACACCTTAATAAGTGAGTAAAAATTACACGTATTTTTTGAAGTAAGAAAGAGTTCTTCAGACTTGCATTGAAAAGGGACCCCTCACATTTATAATACCTTTCCATGATATGTGATTAAAATATGTCTCCCACAGGATGCTGTGTCAAATGATAAGAGAGATGTCGGCGGCGCCTCCGTTCTGTGTGCCGAACTACCACAAGATCTTCGAAGATACTTCGGTAAGTCTACTGAGAACCTTGATTTTTATTATTTACTAGCTTTCGCCCGCGGCTTCGCCCGCGTGGACGTCGGAAATTATCCCATGGGAACGTACCTCAGAAGTAAACTTTAACTACCATTTTATTTCACGGTGATCTGAAATATAATTTATAACGATGTAGTAATCTCCATTCGCTAGTAATGGCATCGCGGTTTAGAGGTGATGATTTTTTGATATATGGAATGGCAACCCTGCTTTGACACTTCTTTTTTCGCGCGTTCGCGGCATCGCATGCTTGGGCTTCATTATTAATTTTGAAAAACCAACACTTTGCCTAGTAAATATTGCAAATCTCTTGGATTAGAAACCCCATGTCATTGTACCTTGAGCTACCTTTGGGAAAATGAAATATAATTATAATTCCTAAAATTACAAAATGCTAAATAAGAGAATTTGCTAAGTTACTGGGCACTTTAGTAGCAGCATGCCCAGCCACACTATATGGTATGGTATATACAAATACTTGGCATTAACTAAATCAAAAGACTAAATCATCAACTATATTATGTTAATGTCAGACCTCCAGTGGTGGACGGATAACATAACGCATAACAGCAAACATTTTAAGCCAATAAATCTCGATTCACATGTGTATCTGTATACAGATGTTTCTCTATCAGGTTGGGGGTTCATTGCAATGGTGAGAGTGTTGGAGTCCTATGGTCATAATCAAAATATCACATATACCACTGAGACCTAATGGCTGTATATTTTGGCTTAAAATGCTTTGAAAAATCAAAAAATAACTGATATTCTTCTTCGGATTGACAACACCACCACCATAACATGCATTATTAAAACGGGTACTTAGGGTTCAATTTCCACATCTCAATAATGTTAGTAGAAAAATATGGGATTGGTGCAAAGCTATAAATGTTCATATCAATTCAGGCATCTTACATAAAATCTAAAGATAATTTTGCAGATGAGGAATAAAGAAATTTGACTAACATTGACTCTGAGTGGGGATTATTAATAGAATATGCATTCAATCAAATTGAGAGAAGGTTAGGCAAGCCAAGTACCTACCTATTGATTTATTTGCTACCAGGATTAACGCAAAATGCTAAAACATACCTGTGTATCATGACATAGAGACCTATATGTATATGCATTTCAAATAGATCCCTTTACACTACACTGTAGCAACTAGATAGATAGATAGATAGAATATACTAGGTACTTCTTTTAGGCATTTCCACCCTTTGCTTTAATTACAAAATGTCTAAAAAATAAAAAACGACAAAGCTAAGGAGACTTCCCTGTGGACTTGTCAGCCATAGTACCTATGGTGCTTTTCAGCCATGGTACCCCATTGGCAAAAATGTTGATGGGTACAAACCAGCAATATTTCAACCTGCCGGTTAATTGTTCTACCTACTAACTACAATTGTTACTATGCCCTTCCAGTACAGAACACCCATTGAGCAGTTCACTTACTCTGGCAGTGAACATCTTCTGCGGGAAACATTCAGATGCAGAGGTTTGCCAGAAGGCTCACAAAATATTATGTTATCATCTTTTTTCACCAGGTATGTTAAAGCAATACAACACAACATGCAAGAGCTGGTAGTCATTCTGCAAACCCCACGGGATAGAAATCTATACAGATTCAATACCGGATGTAATAAATTAACTCAATGAAATAATAAAAGAAATCTAGCCTACGGCTCGTTAAATTCTGCTAGATCGGCACTCTCCCTTCTGAATAAATGAAGAGTTTGGTAGTGACGATCACAGGCATAAAGCTTTTCTTTAAAGGCCTTTATAGAATTAAACCCACTTTGTAAGTATGTTAATACTTGGGATCCTTCGATAGTGCTAAGATTCCTGACAAATTAGGCCGTTAATAAGGATTTAAATTTAGGAAAATTAAGCAAAAAGCTTGTCACTTAATTAGCTCTTGCTACTGCTCAAAGGGTGCAGACTTTGTCGGTAATTAAAATAGAAGATACATCCATGTATCAAAACATTATACATATAGGTACCTACATAAAAATTTCTGATCTTATAAAAATATCAACTTCATCACTTAAATTACCATTTTGTGACCAAAACCCCGTAGTTTATCCAGCTAGAGCTTTAAAACAAACATTGGGCAAACATCAACTATTAGGAATGGTGAAAAATAGGTATTTGCTATTAACTAGTTGTAGACAAATTAATAAGATCCAAACAAACAATTAGAAAGTGGATTAAATCAGTCATGAACATGAAGGAAAGCGGAGTCAACACAAAAATATTCACCAATAATATTCACAAATATTAATTAATAAATTAAATATTTACCATTAGGAAAATGGCAGGTTGGTCGGACACCTGTCTCACGTTTGCGAAATTTCGTGATGTACCAGTTAATTGCTCCACATGTAATGTTCCACATGACAGCTTTATTAATGCTGTCTTTACTTCCAACATAAAGATATACCTACCTAGCTTTTTGCGTTCACATAAAATAAATATAGGTATAACGTTTATGTTTACCTAACGTTCAAAGGTTTATTGTTAATTATATTTTCAAATATTTAAAAATAGTGTTATGGTTTAGTTATTATGACAACGGTAATTGGCCAATTATTATTTATAAGTACTTTGTCTAATAAATTTTACCAAAGTATTTAATTAAGTTATTATGATACAAGATTCATAAAAATATCAAGAAGAAATATATAAAATATTATTTATTTTGAATAATAATTATTTCTAAGCTAAGCTACCTAATGGAGCTTTTCTTTTGAAAGTTTATGTAATTATTGTGGAATGTTTTAAGTTATTTGCTATTTGATAAATACTGATTAAGTATATAAACTAAATTCAGCAGAAGTGCTAATAATATTATGAGTACTTAAGCAAATACTCAAACCTCAAATAAAAGTTGCTTCTTATAAAGCTGTTTTCTCCTTTTAGTCAAAATAATACTAGCCCATGTCGACTTAATACTCTAAACAGCTACATCGTTATAAATTATATTTCAGATCACCGTGAAATAAAATTGAATAATCAGACGAACTTACCTTAAGTGAAGTCCGATTATAATTTTATGAACGGTGATCTGAAATATAATTACCCACCCAGCCCATCCTGTATTGGAATAACAGTCCCTTGTCGAATGGGCCAACAAAGCAACGCTATCTCTAAAAAAGTGTCAAAGCAGGGTTGCCATTCCATATATCAAAAAATCATCACCTCTAAACCGCGATGCCATTACTAGCGAATGGAGATTACTACATCGTTATAAATTATATTTCAGATCACCGTTCATAAAATTATAATCGGACTTCACTTAAGGTAAGTTCGTCTGATTATTCAATTATAGCATGATTCAGTAGGTATTCACGCGCGACGGCGCGATGGCTTATTAGCGTATTTCTTGTATAAGTTTGGTGTTTCTATACCGATTTCTATGATTCTTTTTTTATTGAATAGGTAATAATGTAAACTTTTTTTAATTAGGGATGAGTGAGAGTATTATAAACGTAAGAGTAAACAAATACAATCAGAAAGCTCCCAACTGCTAAGCTATCGGGAGTTACACGTGTTATTGTGAGTCAACCATAAAATATAGACATATGCTGTTGTGGGATATTTTTTAGATAATTTTATGTACAACATTTTCGTAATACATAATTTCTATGTAGCTTTAACCATTAAGACTGCACACGCGACGGAAGCTTAAAAAATGGAGTAACTACTCCCGTTTTCCCAACATTTCCCTTCACTGGTCTGCTCCTATTGATTGTAACGTAATGAAAAGTATACTATAACCTGCCCAGGAGTATGAAGAATAATTGTACCAAGTTTCGTTAAAATCCGTTGAGTAGTTTTTGTTTCTATAAGGAACATACAGACAGACAGACAGACAAAAATTTTACTGATTGCATTTTTGGAATCAGTATCGATCACTAATCACCCCCTGATAGTTATTTTGAAAATATATTTCATGTACAGAATTGACCTCTCTACAGATTTATTATAAGTATAGATTATACTAGCTATGCCTTCGTTTGGACAAGAGGTGGATCCAAACATTGCGAGGCATGCGCCGCGCCCGGCGCTCATCGCATGCTTCGCAATATGTGTATGGCCGTTCATATTCGTGGTGAGGCACGAGTGCAAATGTAGGTATATCGAGCCGTGCGTTGCGAGGCATGCGCGATGAGCGGCACATGCCTCGCTATGCGCGGCGCATGCCTCGCAAAAAAAGTGATTACAAAGTCACCTTGTCTTCATTATATCTACGCAGTTTCCAAGATAAGTTAATTAGTACAAGTCACCCTGTTATGTTAAGCATAACGTAATGTGTATGTAAATTCTGCCCTGTTTGTAAAATCCAGTGTGTTAGCTTGAGCGTGTAATGAAACATGGAGATGAGGTATGCTTTAAATTAAACATGTTGCTCCGAGTCTTGCTATTATCATAACTTTGATAGGAATGAAATAAAAATAATTGAATATTTAATGTAAATTGAATATTTAATGTAAGCTGTTTTAGTTTTACCTACGGGTGGTCCCTCAGATCATAGAAACAAGGATCTCTTGTTTCCGGGTTTCTCTGGATTTGTCCTAATTTAGAGGGCGTCCGGGGATCGTCCGGTAGGGGTTTCAACTCAGATCATAGAAACAAGGAGATATGCAAATTAGTACGGGAACAACTGTCGCCACTTTTAGTAAATTTTTCAACACAATTACAAGCGCCCCTCGTGAATATAAAGATCTCCCACACATTAAAAATTCCGCACACCCTCAATCTAACACTGTTAATCGTCACTCAACACTAGCACTAAACTAAAACACTGTATTTATATCATCGATCGTGTTCGGTTCGTCGCCAGCGTGTACTTTTGTACTACGCCCAATGTGGGCAAATTAAAGCATCAAGCTCAATAGCGCCTTGGCACATCTCACTTGTTTCTATGATCTGAGGGTGATCCCATAGTAGAAATTGTTCATAATGTTAAGTATTAAGGATTTGTCACACTGGATGCGTTCTGCGGCCTGCGGTCAGGTCAAAGCGAACGCAGCCCGCATCATGTATGAACAACATTGTCGGTATCAATATATTTTGTATAGAATGCGATCTGACCGTGCGAGCACAACCAAAGAACGCATGTTGGCCCGACGGGGCGGTGGGGAGGGAAGGACGCGTAAGATTGCTCTGTCCTGACCGCAGACCGATTGTCCTGACCCGACAGCGTTGTTCATATAATATGATGCGGGCTGCGTTCACTTTGACCTGACCGCAGGCCGCAGAACGCATCCAGTGTGACAAATCCTTTAATAAATAGCCTTTGACTTCAAAACCAATTAAAACATCACTGTGTAATCTATTATCATGCTTAACTATTCATACAGACTAGAGACGAGAGCGTAACAACGCACGCTCGTTCCGGACCACAATATGCCAGTAATTTATAACACGCCGACTATACGACGCCAAGATACGTACATTTCCTGCCTCCTAGATGTGACCTATTTCCGAGTTCTTTGACCTATGTCAAAGCGACTTCAATAGAAGCCTTGAAGGCTTGAAGCTCGAAGCGCTCACTCGATACCTGTGTCCTTTATTGGAAAAGGAAACTGTATTTTTAGAATTTAGAATTGTTCGTTTGCATTGTGATGCGTGTTTGTATTAAAGGACATGACATAGTTTTTTCATTTCATTCATACAGTAAACAGTATTTGTTGCAAATAAGTCACACTATTGCGTCCTTGAATATGTCGAATTATTTCAATTATTTTTTTTTCAATTCAGTAATTTATTTCAAACTATTCCTATACAGGGTGAATTATTCAATTGAGCTTGGATGGTCAAATCCGAAACTAAAAGAAATTGCAAAAAATACTCAAAAGAGTCTCGGGGTCGATTTTGATAAATCTAAAACTGCATCATTAGATTTTTGGCATAATTAATTTCGGATCCGTTGATTAAAAAAAAACCGTACTAGTGCGAGTATGCGTCGCGCCCTAAGGGTTCCGAAATATGATCATAGATGGCGCTACTGCATACTTCCAATGGCGCCATCTATGAGCAGATGGCTCCACTTATGGTCCGGTGACTGACGGCGGACAACAAAGTGATCCTATAAGGGTTCCGTTTTTTCTTTTGAGGTACTGAACCCTAAAAACACAAACTGTGTTATTGCACTATCCGATAGCGTTGCTAATCATTATTATCAAATTCAGGGAAGTAGGTAGTTAGTGTAAAACTAAAAAAAAAGGGTAATTTTTAACAAAATACTAAGATTTTTTTCTTACAGTAAAGCACAAGTAATGCATGAATACGACTGTGTACTTGAAAATATGAATCAGTTTATTAAAAATCAACACTTTCCTGTAGTTTGCCGTATGTCATTACTTCCCAGAATTTGATACTTATTAGCAAAGCTATCGTCCAGCCGTTTCAGCGTAAGCAACAAACACATACACACCAACTTTCACTATATATAAAATAATAAATAAATACAGATCCCATGTCGCCACCAATTCCATGTTGTTTTTTCAACTGAGTTTCAGCATTAAATATTAAGACCCCTAAGAAGTGTTTACTGTCGGGTGACGGTTGCGTAAACGTAGGTAAATAGAATTGGGTAGTATTTACATAAAAGCGTTTCACGTAATAAGTTCCTTCGACGCAATGTTGGCTGACCTGAATGTCAATATTTTAACAACGTTTTCAACGGTGTTGGAAGTTTTCTTTCAGTACCAATTCTCGTTTACCATTTTTAGTATCCTAGGTACCTATTACTTTAACACAAGTCTACAAAATACATAAAACATTAGGGCCTATCTCAGATCATAGAAACAAGGAGATGTGCCAAGGCGCTATCGAGTTTGATGCCTGATCTTGAGCAAATTGCTCATATTAAAAACGTACGCGCTGGTGACGAACCGAACACGATCGATGGTATAAATACAGTGTTTTAGTTTAGTGCTAGTGTTGAGTGACGATTAACAGTGTTAGATTGAGGGTGTGCGGAATGTTAAATGCGTGGGAGATATTTTTATTCACAAGAAGCGCTTAATTATGCGCGTAATTGTGTCGAAAAATGTACTAAAAGTGGCATCAGTTGTTCCCGTACTAATTTGCTATGATGGCATATCTCCTTGTTTCTATGATCTGAGGGGCCTATACAGGATTGACAGACAGGAGAGCCAACATAACGTCGAAGGACTTCTTATGTGAAACAGTCTTTAGGAGTGATTGAACTATAAAGTCCGAAAATTCATAAACACAAAATGTTTAAGAGATACCTCTCTTAAACATTTTGTGTTTATGAATTTTGAACAGATTTGAGCGAGAGCAACTGTGTCCTACCGGACACAGTTGCTCTCGCTCAAATCTGGAGCAGCCCGACTGGGGAAGTACCCCCCATCTTACAGAATACCACACTTGGCTCTTAAATCCCTTACAATACCTTCAATAACAAAAAACCTAACATGGTTTTTACAAATTTAAAAATCATAAAATATACAACGTGTATCGTAATTATTATGTTACACGTTGTATAATTATGTACATTGAAAAATAAATTTGATATAAAAGTTCAACAACGGTGGAATTAAAACGCGTAACAAATTAATTAGACTGATTTTTACTCCACTGCTGATTTATATAAGATACCATTTTAATTATCTTCTTCAGAAAGACGTGTTTCACGTAGGTAATTGAAACAGAAATCTCGTTTCAAGGTCGTAATCTGTTAATTGTATCACTTGACTAAGTAATTGCTGTAATTTTCTCACTTTATGTAAAAACTTTTGACGTATACTAAAAGCTTTTCCAGGATAAAGTCATAAAGCGATTCACGAGGGGTTGCTAAATAAATAGGTATCACGTTTCCTAACACAACATTGATGAACAAGTTTAAACGGACTAAATCGCCTATTATACTATTTTTTTTTGTTTTTTCTGACGTTGCGAATCCTTTGTAGCGTCCGATCGTATTGCTTGCATCGAAGCAAATATAATAAAAAATCTTGTGCGCTTAGATTGAAAATACTTTTTTTATATATAAATTACCTGTCAGAACGCCTACCAGCTCAGTCGTCCTGCGACCACAAACGCTGCAAAATGTTTGAAACGTCAGAAAAAAGGATACAGCACAATTTTATACAGAACAGTTATAATTATGTACTATATTTTTGTTAGGTGGTAATGCGTTAAAACAAAAAATTCTTTTTTTATTTTGTTCTTTTTCGTGTTCTTTCATTGATAGTGAACCCGCCCCTGACCTGTGGCATGCAATTTAATTTAACATCCTGTATAACTGGGACGTTCGACCATTCGAACAGAAATAAGAGACGGCACAACTAGGACGAAATGGGTAGGTCAGGAGGAAGGACGCAAGAAATCGTTTGAGTGCATAAAAGGTTCTAATCGATACTTCGATGGCCCTTGCATTGAATTTAGTAGGTTTCTGAGTGCAAATGTAGATTTCTGAGTATAAAGTGTAAATTGATTTTTTTATTTTTCCTGTACCCTTTATTTTTTATTTGTACCTTTTTTTATTTATTTGGTCTGTGTGTCTACCTGTGTTGTGCCAAATAAATGGTATTTCTTTCTTTTTTCTTTACATTTCTGAGTTTCCTTCTGTGATACGTAGATAGGTGAGCAACTGTCCATTATTGAAATATCTCTTCGTACCTCAAAAAACACATAATCATGTCGGTCACAATTTTTATTTCAAAAATTGAGTGTAAAAACAAAATAAAACCGTTGTCCAAAAACTATTATTAAAAGAAAAAAAAGTGTGCAGTTGGGGGACCCCCGCCCCGTCAGGAACGAAGTTCTTTACGCTTCGTATATAATAGAAAGAGACAGAGAGAGAGAGTCGCATGGAGGAGGCACAAAGTCAACTCCTACCGTAAGGTGCGTTAAGGAACTTCGTTCCAATTAGCCAGCAATACAACACGAAACGAAGTGACACAAATAAATTCTCCTTCAACACAATTTCAAACCTTAAATAGATAACTATACTTGATTGTATTACTAGCACTTTGCCCACGACTTCGTACGCATGACATACACTTAGCGCCATCTAGCGTCCTAAATCAATTGGGGCCGTTGAAAGTTATTGTTCTTTTCTTCGGGAACAGTACTTTTTTTGGATAAAAGGTACTCTATGTCCTTTTCTGTACCCCTGACAACGTATATGCAAAATTTCATGATGATCGGTTTAGTGGTTCAGACGTGAAAAGGTATTAAACAAACTTACTTTCGCTTATGTTATTAGTTAGGTTATCCTTCTTTGTACTTCATTGTTATTTTCCGAATGTATGGACTGAAATGGCATAAAAGCAATATAAAATAACAAGTCAGTAAGTAGGACAATTGAGTATACATTGAACCGTATTGCCGAGGTCACTGGTAACAAGCTCGCCTTTCACGAGACACAGTTGTCTGTCGCACAAAGTAGTCTTGTATTGGATATATGTATAGTTATGTTTAGAAGTTAGATTTTATAAGCTTGTTAGAAAACAGGGGCTGGATGAAATTGCATACTTACCTATATTCCTATTCAAACAGATTTTTATACCTAATCTTTATAAATCATAACTTATCCTACTAATATCGATACCTTTGGATTCAAAGGGCGTAAAGACCATTTTGGCAAAAATGAAATTTGGGCCTAAAGGTATCAATTATATGGCTCAAATCTCATTTTGGTCAAAATGGTCTTTACGCCCTTTGAACCCAAAGGTATCGAATTATAAATGCGAAAGTTTGTGTGTGTGTATGTTTGTTACTTCTTCACGCTGAAATGAAATTAGCAAAGAGGTAGCCTAGAACCTGGGGAAGCATATAGGCTATTTTTCATCCATTTTCACGCAGACGAAGTCTCGGCAACAGCTAATATGCCTATAATCCCACTTTGATTCCACTTTCATTGTGAAAACCGCCAAACAGTGGAATGCGCTGCCCAAGTGGATGTTCCCCGACAGTTACAATCTGGGTGTCTTCAAGTCACGAGTGAATCGGTTTCTTCTAGGCAAGCGTGCTCCATCGTAGACCGCATCATCGCTTAATATCAGACGAGAAAACGGTCAAACGCATGCCTAAATACAAAAAAAAACCGGACAAGTGCGAGTATGCCTCGCGCCCTAAGGGTTCCAAAATATGATCATAGATGGCGCTACTGCATACTTCCAATGGCGCCATCTATGAGCTCTCTATCTATGGGCTCCACTTATGGTCCGGTGACTGACGGCGGACAACAAAGTGATCCTATAAGGGTTCCGTTTTTCCTTTTGAGGTACGGAACCCTAAAAATAACCTTATTCCCCGCAGGTACCCATAGAAGCAGCGCACCTATACGACGCGGTGACCCTGTGGGCCAGGGCGGCGACCGCGGCGATGCGCTCTGGGCTCCCGCCGACAGATGGCGCCACACTCATGAAACTCCTGCGCCCCACTACCTACAGATCTGTGCAGGGATTTGACGTGAGTTTTATCCCAGGCTTTAGTTTAAAACAGATGACTCTCGATAATTCGAAATACTACCCATATTCACGAACATTATATGAGGTCTCGAACGCACAGTGTATAGAAAACTCATACGAATATGAACATTGTAAGTATTTTTTTTAATTACTGAGTGTATCGAAAACCATTGAATTAATTTGATTTATTATGAGTATTTGTAGGGACCCCACAATTACTTCGAATTATAGAGAGGTTCGTATTATCGAACGTTTCAATTATCAAGAGTCGCTTGCAATTGTATTGGGGATGATTTCCAGTCAAGATGCGAGTATCATTGTGCGAGTATATATTGTTGGGAGAATCTTTTCCCACTACTATCGGATCTGACGTCATCTGACGCAGTGGCTATAAAAGGCGTTGCTTCGTGCGGACCGAGCTCAGATGCCCTAAGCCGAGGTCCGTACCCCAGTAGGGGGTGCCCTTAGCGTGTTGTCGCTTAGTTTGTAGTTTACCTTAGTTTTAAGCCTGGCTGGAGGCATTTGTAAGTCCTCACCAGATGACCGGTTAAGCAGTGACGGCTGTTAGAAGCCAACTGCGAGAGGCCATTAAAAAAAGCGGACCGAGCTCAGTTGACCAGCGTGCGCTCTACACATAACATCCCTGTCTTTGACTTTTATTTGATGCCGAATATTACAATATAATAATATAATAAAGCTCAAGAGTTCTTATGTTTGATTGTTTAAACGCGCTAATCTCTGGAACTACTAGTTGGATTCAAAAAAATATATTACGATAGCAGTATATACTATATTATGATAGCAAGATTTATGAGGAATAGTGTAGGCTTTAACATCACGATATGACTCTTAGGGCGGGTTGCTTCAAACCATCTGTATTCGTAAGTCAGTACGTAATCGTTAAGTCAGTATGAAATTCTCGTACAAGCCGCCATATTTGACGGTTACAGATACGTAACTGTAAGTTGAAACAACATGGCCTTAAGTGCCAAACAAATTGACAAGCAAATTGGTGCTATCATGCGACGTATTTGTACAGTATAGACAAGCAGTACTTTTTGCGTGATGCGCGCACAAAGAGACAAAAATAAAAAAAAACATTTTTTAGGCATGGTTACGTCCCAAAGCCTTATCACGACTGTTTTTTCTGGAATATTTTCAATGTACAGACACCGCTTTTTTATATTTTTATAGATAGCTGTGTGTATACATAATATGTAGAGTATTACGACAATAGCTCCCAAAGTAATTTTTCATACCCAAATAATAATCCCTCTAGTATAATAACTCCAAACTTGCTCAAAGCTACCAAACAAATTCAGAGCAACATTTGTTAAGGTCTAAGTTATAAAACTTACTTGTTTTCCCAAAAGAAAACTTGGACGGATAACCCTCATCAATAATAAAAATAAGGCTTTTATTTGTTTATCTATTTGACTTTGGTACTACGCATCTGTTGTTTACAAACATTTCGGCTTAGATTTATTATTATTCAACTGCCCAGACAGACGGTAATGATTTTTAACTTAATGGGGACATAGGCCGCGGCCGCACTGGTACGGCGAGAGCGACGCGACGGAAATTTCGTAAACAAATAAATGTCGCTTGTCGTTTCTGCAGTGCGGTCACCGACATAATTATGTTTATATAAGTTTGTTTTCACGAAATCGCCGTCGCATCGCTGTCGCCGTACCGGTGCGGCCGCGGCCTTAACGCGCACAGAACATTATCAAAATACACACATCAAAAGTATCTAGGGATCAACATATATTTTTGCAATAACTTTTCTCCTGATTGATATTAATTAAAATTTTCTTTAAGGATTCATCAAATAAAGTGTTTTCGTTTGTCACAGTAACGATAAACCAAGTCACCTTTGCATTAATAAAGAAATTTGCCATTTTCCTAATAAAGGGATTTTTGACATTTGAACCACTAACATTAAAGTTCGAAAAAAAGACTGAAATAACAGTTTTCTTTAAAATTTTATTGGGTAACTTAAACAATTAATAATCCGTGTTTCTACCGCGAACACTAACAACACAAGAACATCGGTTTGGCATACTCAAAATGAGTTCATCCAAATCACGCTGTGGAATGGCCGCCCATGTTCGTTGCAACAACAAAAAAAGGTCTTCTTGCGACTGGATACCCTCCATATTCGGCAGAGCTCTTCTCTGTAGCATATCCCATGCATGCTCAATCGGGTTCAAGTCTGGCGACTGAGCAGGCCAGGGCAGGACATTGATGTTAGCTGCGGCGAGAGTCTGTCTTACAACTCTTGCGGTGTGCGGTCGTGCATTATCATGCATTAACTGAAATAAGGGACCGATTTGCACTTGTAGAGGAACGATGACGTCTGATACAATCGTCTCAGCATAAATTTGAGCGTTGAGGTTGCCTCTGATCCAAATCAACTCAGTTCTTCCGCCGATCCAAATACCCGCCCATACCATGATGGTTCCACCACTATAAGGATGGACTTCCTGGCAGGATTTTAATCGCTGTTGGCGTCCAGGGGTTCTCCAGTGTCGTATACGTCTTGTATCCGGTCTCATACCAAAACGAGACTCATCAGAAAAGCACACGAAACGCCATTGTTCTTCTGCCCAATTTCTGTGTTCAAGAGCCCATTGATATCGAATCCTACGATTGTGCATTGCTATAGGTGGTACCCGTAGCGGTCTTCGGGAATGAAGGTTCACTTCATGCAAGCGGTTTCTGACTGTTTGGTCGCTAATTAAGTTCCCTGAAGAGTGATGAAGCCTCACGGCTAACATCATGGCGGTTATTGTTGGAGCTCTTCGAGTTAAGATTTGAATGTATCGGTCTTGTCTCCGTGTGGTGCAGCGATACCGTCCTCCATGGCGCTCAGCCACGGTACCAGTGCTTCGGTAACGTGTCCAAAGTCGACTGATAACACTCTGACTTGTATTCAGAGCTAAAGCTACAGTACGTTGCCGGGAACCAGCTTCTATCATTCCCACGGCTCTGAGCATTTCTTCCCTGCTTAAATGACGTCGCCGCTCCATAATAACGTTGGTTTTAATCAGTAGTAGGGAAACAGTAGCACTAATAATGTCTTCAATGCGTTGTATGTTTTTATAGGGAAAATATTGACAGCTTATTTTCATCTTTTACTCGAATTTGATTGAGAGTTCCTGATTCAAATTATGAAATGCACCAAAAAGGATCCATATAAATTTATAAAATCATAAATTTATTACAAAGCCACATCTCAATCTCAAGAAATCCGCATAAAAATGCTTGATCCCTAGACACTTTTGATGTGTGTATCAGTATTTTGACTAACTTCGACGTTTCGATCAAGTTGCGTTGACCGTGGTCACTAGGGTACAATTCACGAAAGATCAAAAACTATTGCAAACCGGATGGTAATGTTTTTTGAGTATGTGTAACTATGTAAGTATATTTATTTTTTGGCACGCTATCTTAATCGACTCAATTATTAACTTGGTAAGACCTCATTCATACGGGCACTTTTTCGCGCATTAAAAAAGCCTAAAAATCTAGTGACCCCGACATGATATGATTATGTATGTATGACTGTATGTGCAATTTAAATGTACACAATATTGTGGAATGTTGTTCTGAATTGCAGTTGATGATAAAAAATATCAACAATTGTATAACAGCGCCAGTTGGATGTGACTTCATCGTGGCTAACATGCGCGCCGCGACAAAATTTTGTCGACGCTCTTATCGTGCATTTGTCTCGTATTTGCGCGAGTAAGAGCGAGACAAAACAGTCGACAAAATTTGTCGCGGCGCGCATGTTAGCCCTGCTGGTGTCCTTGAATTTTATTCTCTGCAATGTTTTATACCAAAAATCCTACTAATATTAAAAATGCGAAAGTTTGTGAGGATGTATGAATGGTTGTTTGTTACTCTTTCACGCAAAAACTACTGAACGGATTTTGATGAAACTTTACAGTACTATAACTTATACATCAGAATAACACGTAGGCTACTTTTTATCCCAAAAACAAAGCCGCGGGCGGAAGCTAGTTGGTTATTATTGGTAACTGTATGAGTACTACGGCGTAGATGAGGAGACTAGCTCTCGTAGCACGCGTAGCGGTTTACTGCATTGCGTACAATATTCCCAAATTAATAATGCGCATGCAGATCTTCGCTAATTGTCGTATTCCGGGAAACAAAAAAGTATATAGAAAAAAAAAGTATATAGAGTGGTTAAGTGCATTTTCTTCATGCATAATTTAGGGCTCTTACGATGCAATGATTCGGTGTTTCCGGGAATACGACAATTAGTGAAGATCTGCACGCGCATTATTAATTTGGGAATACTGTACGCAATGCAGTAAACCGCTACGCGTGCTACGAGAGCTACGCGGTCGTAGTCGAGCTACTACGAATACTTGATTTGGCTGAATAAAGCTAAACTTTGTTGCTTTCCTAAACAGTTTGAAAAGGTATATTATTAATATTGCTTAATTTAGCTAAAGTATAATTCTAAACTTTGTTGCACCTAATTCCTATTTAAAATAATAAAAGTAATTTTTTTTTTTTTTTTTTTTATTCGATGATAGGCTTGCGCTTGACCGCCATCTCGCCTGAAAACCATTAAATTAAACCATTTTACGAGAAAAGGTTTAATTCGTAGACTAGTACATTAAAATGTATCTTTAGATGCGTTAAGCGTTGTTTTAATAAAAAAGAAAAAAAATCGAATCAGTTAATTCTGTTTATATTATAAATAGGTACTTTCTTTTCAAGCTACATAATATTTTTGTTACGATAAACAAGAACCCACGCAATGTGAAGAAAATATTGTAAGATTTTCTCACGGTATTTTCCTTATCTGACAATTAAATAAAACACATTTTTTTACATTTAACTAAGGGGATTCCCACGACCTATAAATAAGTTATTTTAAGGGGGTTAAACCATTGTGTCTACAAACTTAATCTGGGGTCAATACCTCAGAGGATACGCAGTATGAAAAAGCTTTCAGCCATTTAAGTAATCTTACAAAAAAAACATATTATTTCGTTTTCGCGGTCAGACTACAGTTCAATTACGATACCAATTAATGCCTATCCGATACCAATAAAGTGTCACACGTGTCGACACGTGTTCATGCCCAATGATTTGATTTGGCAACAATAAATAAACGAGATTAATGTAACACATGCGAATACCTAACTATATTGAAGTGGTATTGCGTAAGGGCTCGTGTGCCATCACGCCGCCGCGCCGCACCGTGTAATTGTGTAGACAAGACTCTCAGATCATAGAAACAAGGGGTAAGGCCATCATAGCAAATTAGTACGGGAGCAACTGTTCCCAGTTTTAGTACATTTTTCGATACAATTACAAGCGCTCCTTGGGAATAAAAAGATCTCCCACACATTAAAAATTCCGCACACCCTCGTCACTCAACACTAGCACTACTTAAACTAAAACACTGTATTTATATCATCGATTGTGTTCGGTTCGTCGCCAGCGTATCACGTATTTTTACCCGACTGCGGCGAAGCCCAAAAGGAGGGTATAGTGTTTTGTATTTTGTATCACGCTCAATATGACCAAACTAATAGTATCAAGCTCAATAGCGCCTTGGCATTTCTCCCTTTTTTCTATGATCTGTGACAATCCTCGACCGCGTCGCCGCGCCTGCCGCCGCCATATTATTGTTACATAGCTTCCGCCCGTGGCTTCGCCTGAGTTTTCGGGAATGAAGGTAGCCTATGTGTTATTCTGATGTATAAGCTATATTACTGTAAGGTTTCATCAAAATCCGTTCAGTATAGTTTTTGCGTGAAAGATTAACAAACATCCATACATCCATACATCCATCCATCCTCACAAACTTTCGTTATAATATTGGTAGGATTTGTTAGTGTTGCATTGCTGTCCACGAATATCAGACCTGGCGTATGACGAATCCTAGCGTAATAATAATCAAGCTACAATATTCCCACTGCTGGTATTCAGGCTTCTTTCTGTGAGAGGGAATGGGCAGTAGTTCATTGCGAGGGCCTAGTGCGGGTTATTGAACGTCTCACGTCCTTGACATTCTAGTCGTAGTACATGCTGGTGCTCGGTTTCCTCACGGTTATAGAGTCTTCTTCGTGTCAATTCAATGGTTATTTTTAAATAGTTTCGGAGTAACATTTGACCACTTGTCCAGCACTAGGTGTTGCCACATTGAGATCGTCGCGTGTGCTTGAACCGTGTGCGTTGGCTTGTGATTGGGCATACCAGCAAGTGTCTTCGACTGATATTCGTCACCGCAGTCACATTCGATGCGGCACGAGGTTTTAGAGTAATGGTGATATAACAATTTGCACCGCATGAAATGAAAGCTTGTTTGAACCCACAATCAATGGGTCACTAGCAGAGGCTCTGCTATTCCAAGCGTATAGGATTTTAACAATAATTCTGCACCACTCTACGCTACAGCGGTCTAAAAAACAATTGAACGGACTTTCATTGTGTGTTCAAAAGTGAACAATTGTTGTTCACAGGTTTAGAAAACCTATGCAATGATTGTTGTTAACATAAGTTTAAGTATGAACTTACAATACTTTCAAAGATTATTATAATTATTATATATATATAAATATATATATATATATAATAATTATAATAATAATCTCATAAAAATAAATATATATATATATATATAATATTTATTGGGTTCAAGACTTAACCTATTACAAAGTATTACAAAGTTGTTGTACCTTAACAAATAACTATAAGTGTAAACGGCAAGATATTAAACTTGTGCAACTGGGCTTAAACTGGCTTCTGTGCTATAAGCACCAGTTACTTTCGTGCACCGTGTTCGAACAGCCTTTTAATAAGTTCAGTGAGATACAAAGGTAGGTATTTCAAACATTTAGTTACAATTTTTAATATACAATGTTATCAATACCATTAGGAAGGTTCTCCTCTGCATGTGTATGTATGTGTAGAGGGATGGCGGATATGCGTGTCAGGAAGTGTGTGTATGGTGTGGTGTGTATATGTGAAAGGATTGGAACGTGTGGGTGTGCGTTGGTATGTGATTGTTTGTGTGAGTGTTTTTGTGTTTGCCTGCATGAAGTCTATTTTAAATGTGGATTGTGTTAGGGGTGTAAGCGGTGTAAGTGTGTGAGCCAATTTCAATTATACATACTTATTTTATATTTTTCATTAAATTTTCAGTGTTTTCGTAGTTTTGTAAGAGAAGAATTATCTATTCTTAAAAACATAATAGGTACACAGTGAGTTTTTGAATAGAGATCATTATGGCAGCTAAGCCAACCATGTTGGAAAATTGAAGAATACCATCTAGAATTTTTCAAGCGTGTTAAAGTTTTTATTTTGCGAAGAAAATGACAAAAAAATATTTGTAAATGTTCCAATAAATCGTCAGTTATAGAGATAACGCCCATTAAATTAAAGGCTTTATTTCTGTTCAAATATGTATTTTCGCCTGTTTCTGTTGGCAAAATCTGTTGTTAAAACTATATCATTATTTTATAATTAATATTCCATTGAAATTCTTTTGGTATAGGTTTATTAGGTCCTAACCAGGGGGTCTACTCTCTAAGCACGAAATCCGTAATTTCGACCTTAGTTACGGGCGTTTCTTACTCCGTATCGCTTACGGACTTACGATTAGCTCGAGGCCCGAACTAAGAATTAATGATAGCACGATTTGACAGTTGTCCCTACTCCCGATGTGTTTTTATCCGTCCGAAAAATTGAATTTGACACTTGTTTTGACGGAATCTTATGTCTATTGTACTTTCGGACGGGCCCGTATCTTCGTTGACGGACTTACAAAGTAGACCCCCAGTAACTGAAAGGTAAGTCGAGTTAGTGGTTAGGTTCTTTTGACTAGCTCCAAGTTAAAAGGGCCTTAGAATTTGCGAATATTCACGTCGAGTCCTTCGCAAATATCAGCATTAGAATTATTCTCTTTACTTTCTTTTATGCGGCGGTAGTCCTGTACCCCGATCATGAGTTTTTTTGACGTGTAGTATCGTTAACGTACCTAAGCATATTTTGAATTGAAAATACACGTTTGTTACACAATATTTATATAAATTAAATACTTAATTAATTTCTCTGTATTTTTTAAAATGTGCAAATTGTATAAATTTTTATCAAAATGTTCCAGGACTGCTGTATTTTAAATTCAAAATATGCTTACGTTAACGAAACAATACGTCAAAAAAACTCATGATACCCTACTGAATTCAACTTTTTGTCTCCAACATTTCAATACGGACTTAGTTTTTTTTATTCTGATAATGTATCGTCATGTTGGTCCTATTCGTGACTTTGATTAAATATAGTATACCTATTTCATTATAAGTGATGACGGTTCCGCACGTGTACTGAACAACTATTTTTAATACAGTTGCGAAAAAATGAAGCAATTTATTATAGAACATTTTTTGAAAATGGCGCCATCCGTAAAAGCATATAAGCAGAGTTTTTTTTGTTTTCCACACCCATTCTGGGTAGGCAAAGGGAACTATGCCCATACAGCCAAGTCTTCAGTAGATTTTTTTTATTGATATGAAATGAAAATAAAAATGAGATGAAATGAAATCAAACCTAACCTAACTCATTGAATCAAATCATTAAATCTGATATTGAAACAAATTAGTACATAGCTTCTTAGAAATATTTGCATGAATCATAAAAACTTCTATGATTCTTTTTTAGTAAAAACTTTGTGGTTGGTTTTTTAGGGTTTTTTTAATAGACATTATTTTGACAGTTGCGAAAGAGAACGCACGAGTTCGGAAAAGGTAAAGAAAAAGCTCGAGTATGTAATAGCCCACATCCCGAACGCTATACGTCCCTGCAATACGCCACTTTTTGAGCAACTGTATTAAAAATATTTAACTACCTAACTATTCATTTTCTCATGTAATAAATTGTCTTAATAATAATACGTAGAAAAACCAAAAAAAAACAAAAAACCATTAAAATAATAATACCTAGACAGGCTGGAACGATCAACGAATGACATTAAAGTAGCGTGACTATTGTCCAATCAAAATGGAGTCGTTTTTATGTTTAGGTATGGGTTTATTATAATATTATATTACGGCATTAAAGATGATCACAGATCGCGCATGTACATTTTTGGCCCAATAGACAATAGACAGTTGACAATACGTAATAGAAAATAGTCCAATAGACGACGAGCATCGACTGACGAACCAATCGCGTGCAGCCTCGGCACCCCTCGTCTTCTTCATTCCGCCAAAGAGACCGAAAAAGTAGCTAATGCGCAGGTGACGTTTGTAATCATAACTGACGCCGCTAGTTATACCTGAGTTTATTTTTTTTACTAGTTTTTATTTTCGCAGGTGAACATGGACAGTGCCGGCGACGCCGAGGGTAACTTCACTGTCATCGGCCTGGTGGCTGACTCCAGTGTCCCGGGGGGTTGGAGCGCTCAGCCTGTCGCTACCTTCCGATATGTCAACTCCTCAGATTTTCTGCCGGTTTGTACATACAATCATACACTGTTTAATTTCTAAGTCAACTACGCACTTACAGTATTCGAAACTGATAACTTTGGCAACTACTGTTATGTAAGCAAATACTTGTAAATTCCAGAGCAATTCTTCTAGTAGTACTTAACCTTTTAGTGGTCACAAGAAGACAATTTTATTGTCTTTGTGTTTTCACTGTTTTGAGCGCCACGTCTTTATTGGACAAATAGGGTATATTCATGCCTTTTTTATATTTTTATTCGATTGTCTAGGTTCGTGTATTACCGAAAAAAAATGTTACACTTACAAAATATTGATAATAAGCAATAAAATATTTAATTGAAAACTGTTCAGTTTCTGGCGGTTTAAACGCGGTCATTGTGGCGCGTCGCCTCAGTGACGTCAGAGTCCACAGCAACAACACTTATCACTTACACTTTGGCGTAAAAGTCTATATAATCATAAACATTTCACTGTCTTTTTTCCTTTCAATAAATACATTCTTAATTCCGGAAGGGCATTTCGGATGTATGTGGCCGGTGGTATTACTTGTTATTGTGGACTCTGACGTCAGTCACGCAACGCTATTGGTTGAAACGAGTCAACCAATAGCGTTGCGTTTTGATATTTTGAATTTCCCTCGCATTTTTTCCACTTTTAGTTAATTCAATTAAGATATTAAAAGGCTCTTAATTAAAAAAATAAGATATAGGTGTAATTCTATAATAATAAAGATAACAAATAAAAATACTTGACGTATATTTGAATCACATGCATACACCCTATTGTGTGGACTGATACAAAGTAACAAAAGCGTGACGTTGAGAGACGGTGCAGACGATTATACTGTGTGTTATTTTATTCCGCAGAAATACGAAAAAGCGTCATTGGACTTATCATTATGAACAACTTTTACTATGGGACCAAAACCCGCAACCGCGAAAAAAAATCAGCTGCTCCATACATTTTTTTGAGTTATGTGAACATAAATATATCGAACAGCAGATTATTGTTTCGCGATTTCAGGGTTGGTCCCATAAATGGTTCATAATAAAAGACTAAATAAAATTACACCCTGTAGAAACAAGCAGATATGTTCGATACCGGTCTGTTAGGAGAATCCTCCCTTTTCAATGGAGGAATATTCCACCCCTCTATTCACCAAACCATATATTTCATCGCCTAAACTTTTGGGGCAATAATTATTTGTTATGTTATGTTATGATCTTAATTATGTGTTGGAAGAAAGAAGAATAATATATTATGAATTCATGTGTATAACGTTGTTGATTCTTTTCTATACATCTTATTTTCTTCCTACAACTTTTTTACTATGTAGGTATTTAGTCAATAAAGGAAAATCCTTCGGAATACAACGTATCCTAAATTTGCTTTCCAATCTCAATATTTTTCTCCTTTGGTCGCTTTCAAAACATTCATATCTATTTCGGTACTAAATAACTGAATAGAGAATAAGTTTACCTGGAAGCATGTTTATTGGAGCAAAGTAGGTCGATAAACTAAAGAAAAACCTACTCTTTAGAAATAGTAGAGATACCTAGATATCTTATAATTTTATTTTCTTATCTTACTATATTTGCCTAGTGCTTTACCATTATATCTAGAGTACCTATTACTCAAAAGTTAATGGTTTGTGATAACTATTTAATTCCTACTTTTCGAATAAACTACTGAAACTTTACATTTTATCACAGACGAAAATGTAAGTTGGAACATAAATAAGAAAAGTCTGTGGTCCACACTAGAAACTTCACAGTGAATATTCTATTGTTTAGATTAGAAGTAATCTTTTATCGGCTTACTATCAAATGGAAGTTCTCAAGCAATTTCCATACAAATCCCATTATAGCATCTGATAGCTTGTTTGTTTTATTTTGACGCCCAAATCAGTATTTATATCATGTTCTGAAGATAATCTTATTTTATGGATCAGTAGGAATACAAGCGACGTGAGTTGTATATTCGAGTTTATATCGATGATATTATCGTTGACAGATGAGCGTGATTGATGATCATGTGAATAGTTTTCGAATGACAAACTTGAAAACTTCGATCAACAATATTGCTATTGTTGATCAAAGATGACAAACAAAACAAGCAATGTTTTTGTTTACTAAGCACAAATGTCTTCTCAGTTTGGAAATTTTCCTTCGGCTAGTCAGCGGACATCGTTTATTATTTTTGTATTTTTTATTTTCTTTATTCGTAAATTTTTCATAGCCTAAAATTAAATTTATATTGTTCTGTGTCTCCATTTTAAGCTATAGAAAGCCACAACATTAACTCAGTAACTTAAACTATAATACAATTACTTTCCCACAGGAACTAGTAGGCGCCAAGAACATAGCCTGGATTGGTGGCAGTCCACCTATTGCAGAACCTGCCTGCGGCTTCGACGGCATCAAGTGCTCCTTGCCCCATGACCCTGGAGTCTTGTCTGCAGCGGCAGCAGTTGCAGCAGCCGCCATCTTAGCTGCAGCTCTTCTTGTCCGTCACTATAGATACGAGCAGAAGCTCGCGTCTGTGCTGTGGAGGATCGAAGCTAAGGATCTGACCTTCATCTCAGCGTACAATGCGCAGAGTACTGACAAGGTAGTGTGTGAAGTGAGTTTGTTGGCTGTATTATTTTATATTATCTTTGCTATGTCCTCAGGAGAGGACGTACATAATTCCATTTTTTCTTAAATAACTCAAAACAAAGAAAAAAGTTTTTATTTTCTTAGAGTAGGTATAGGTTTAAATTGAATTGTTTGCTACTCCAATTATAGATTACAAATTGCGCCACAGCGGCAGCGGCGCCGCCGTATTTTCATACATTTTCATACGCGCGGAACCATGAATCACCGCTGCCGCCGAGGCGCGTGTGTGAAAGCACGTATAGGTAGGTACTACTTAAATGCAAGGATGACTACAACGGCGGCTACTACTGCGGCGTAATGTGTAAACGCCTTAACCATGTCAATGTTAAGCATGACCGATTAATTGAAATCCCTAGCTTAAAGGACAATGACAATCACTGTCCCTATGTAATTGAGTTGTAACAGTATGTCAGTCTGTGTATAATATATATAATATGTTCGTTTGTGAGAGTATATTACAGCTTACAGCCGTCTTTCTTAATTCTGCAACAAAAGTGGGTAATGGTCTCAAATACGCGAATTTTTGTTCAACGAAAAGAAAATAAATTTTGCGTGAAATTCAAAATGGAAGGTACAAAATAAATGGTTCATGGTCCATAATTTATATTTTAAGCTTGAATCATTATGTGGTTCTTATTCATGAAATTATATTTCCAAAATTTATGCAATGTTATAATACGCTAGACCTCTTAGGTACTTTGATGTAAGAGTTTGTTGTAAAGGTAAATATTAACTACTATTTTTGTAAGAAGTTTTCACTTTTCACTTGCAAGTACCTATTTAAAAAACATTGAAGTCTTAAATATGACATGTGGTGGTAGTACAATTATGTAGTCTAAAGTCTAAACTAAAATACGGGTTTGTTTTATTTTATATGCCATTGTAGTACCATTGCCAGTGGGGCGCGCCTCCCTAGGGGGCGTGTAGATATCATAAGGGCCCCAATATGTTCGTATATTCGGATATTAAGAAAAATCCATTTGAAGTCTTAAATCGTAAATAATGCTTTCTTTCACTTTAATTATTTTTTAGAGTGAAGACTAAACTTTCAAGTTACTTGATTATGCATAAAATTGTCGTAAACATAATGTATTTTCTTATCATAACAATGAAAAAAAGAAAAAGGGCATGAATATATTTTTACTAGCTTCACCCACGACTACGCCCGCGTAAATTTTGTTTACACAATATCTTTATAAATAATAGCCTATGTGAAAGCTTTATTAATGTAAAGTTTCATTAAAATCAGTTCAGTAATTTTTGCGTGAAAAAGTAACAAACATCCATCCTCACAAACTTTCGCGTTTATACATTACTAGCTTCCGCCTGCGGCTTCGCCCGCGTTTTTCAGGATAAAAGGTAGCCTATGTGTTATTCCAGACTATAATCTATCTGTGTGCCAAATTTCATCCAAATCCGTCCAGCCGTTTCAGCGTGAAGAAGTAACAAACATACACACACACAAACACACACGCACAAACTTTCGCATTTATATTATTAGTGTGATGTGATATGAGTGTGATGTGATATAGGAAGTAGGTTTAATAATCATTTGATAATCCGCGGAGGCTTATCGCAAAAAAGGTTGGAAATCTCGTACAGCTAACGATGAAGCTACATTTATCGGAGAGGAAAACACTTTATGGAATAATTTGACCCTGGTCGTTAATGGAGCAGTGTAACCTGGCACCAATTAGACACCATTACTCTGAGCATCTCTGCGCTAGCTTCTGCTAATTGCAGTTTCAACTTCAGCTTTTATGGTAATCCAACGATTTAGCTGCACGAGCAGTGACAGCCTAGTGGTTTAACCATGTGCCTCCCACGGCGAATGGCTCGAGTTCGATCCCGAGGCACGCACCGCTGACTTTTCGAAGTCATGTGCGTATTAGAAATTAATTATCACTTGCTTTAACGGTGAAGGAAAACATCGTGAGGGAACCGGCTGTCCTAGAACCAAAAATTCGAAGACATGTGACGTCCACCAACCCGCACTGGGCCCGCGTGGTGGACTACGGCCCACTCCCTCTCACAGAGAGGAGGCCTGTGTCCCAGCAGTGGGAACATTATAGGCCGATTATGCTTATGCAACGATGTAGCATCTCAATAGATTGCACTGCTTACTAACATTGCGACTTTAGTAAGCATTACCAGCTCTGTGCGGGTGACTTTCAGTCCATCCAATCGTATATTCCTCTGTTATATCCCTGGATCAGCCTATCTATTCTTATATTACCGACACGCCGCATAATATCACCGAAAGTAGAACTATTTTTTCATAGGGTGGCCCAATTCATGAAATCACTAAGTCCTAAAAGTCACTTTTGAGATAATGTCATTTTAAGGTTTTAATTGCGTGTTGAAATAACATACGGTGATGGGAAAAAATAATAAAAAAAGTATGTTTTAGTATGACATACGTAGTTTTATATAACAAAACAATGAAAACAATATAGTTAATTGGAACCTCGTAACAAAATATCAAAAATTTTGGACTAAGACTTATTTCTAATAATTGGACTTAGTTATTTTTAAGTAATAAATGATGGACTTAGATATATTATTGCAGTACCCAGAACATAATTCAAAGGAAATGTCGTTATCATTCTACTTCTTCTGCAGAATCAGGTTCTACGCTGTGGTAGGTACCTGAAAATATTTTAGATTACCTCCACTTTTTAAGTACCTAGTACCTATTTATTGATTTCTTTGACTTAGGATTTTATGAATTGAATTTTTTTTTATTTATGATTTTTCGTGATTTGAAAACGACACTTGGAGATTTTTCCGAAGAACCTCAAATATACCATTTGAAAGAGAATGAAAAAACAAATCAGACAGTGTTACTAACTCATAACTGTATAAAATGGACTTAGTGATTTCATGAATTGGACCACCCTATATCGATCGGCAATACAGTGCTGAAGCCTGAAGCGGTGTTATAATGAGTGATGACTAACTTTGATCTCCCTTCCTGCAGACTTCAATGCAGCATGACATGGAAACGCGACGTGCTCACACCACGATAGCCATGTACAGAGGGAACATCGTCGCCATCAAACGACTGCAGAAGAAAAGCATTGACGTCACCAGAGCTATCAAGAAGGAACTCAAACAGGTAAGGGTGTGTTGATTGATTTCTTTCATTATTTTTCTTTGACGGCATTAATGGCGCCTTAGATCATAGGAACAAGGGAGATGTATTGCTATTTAGCTTGACTTGATCAATGTAATCATGTTGCCGACGATGATTTATATACAGTGTGTGAGTGATGAGTGACGAATAACAGTATCAGATTGAATGTGTGCGGCATTTTTAATGTGTGGGAGATCTCTGTATGTACTAAGGAGCGTTTGTAGTTGTGACGCACACTGCTTTAAAAATGGCGACAGCGGTTCCCAAACTAATGTGCAATGATAACACATCTCCTTATGATCTGAGGTTGGCGCAGTGGCTGAGAAATCAGCTGCTGCTTTGACTCTGCGTGTTTGTGCATTTAAGATTATGTGTTTGTAAACACATTACACACCCACAATTCAGGAGAAATTCCTAGAGCGGGGAAATGGTTTCAGGGTTTCGTAGTAAAACTAGGAACTCTTTATAGGTTTGTCATCTCCGTTTGCCGTCTGTCACACCCTCGTAAAATCTAAAGCAATTGAAATCTACAACCGCGGCTATAGAGGCGTGTAGTAAAATTACGAAAAAAATATTTAGGGGGCACTCCATGCCTATTTGAAAAATCGGAAAAAAAATCAGTCTTGTAGTACCTCATAAACACTTTGGATAAAAATTGGTTTGAACAATATAGTTGAAGTTTTTGAAATATCCGCTATTTTCTGTTTTGAATACCTAAACCAACTGCAAAAATAATTTATATTTTTTATTAACATTGTGAAATACAAACTTAAAGAACGTTGGTAGTTTTGGGCTTGATATGGTACAGTAATAAAAGCTTAACCAAAAATAAAAATATATTTTAATTGTTCTTTGCCTAATTTATCTTAGAGATTAAGAATTGGAATCAAAAATCGAAATAAATAAGAAATAAAATGATTATGCCGTTGACATTTTGAAAAAACCAATAAGTAAAACAAAAACGGGTGCATGCTGGCTGGCGCGTGCCTTCATAGAATATCATGTCGACAGCAACTAAAACCTTTGAATTGAGAACTCATTAGTCGGGCTGTACTTCATTGGATCATTCACACCATACTTAACCTCACTGTCACCAATACGAAGATTTCTCTTTAATCCAATTACGTACAAAAAACAAATAAAAAATGAATTTAAATACTCTTGAAATATTCGATCACACGATCACACCAAACTAATTTCATATCTGTACCGACTTACACAATCTGAAGCCCAGTGTTCTGACCCGGACAAAAGGGCTAAGGAAGGAACATGGGTGGGTTTTAGTCAGTAAGAGTCTGACACTCCCTTCCGCTCCGCCCAGAGCGGGAGGGGTCATTTGATGATTTCCCATCCTCAAAAAAAAAAAAAAAAAAGTCTTCTATGGGCGTTCGCCGTATCCTTTTGTCGGAAAACTGAAATACACAACCCTTCACTGCGCGTGGACAAGAGCGGTTTTCATAAAACAAAACAAAACTATTTCAGCCCGTGCACGTGGCTTGGGTTGGGTTGCATAAATAAATTGCTTTTTATTTTCCAGTAATAAACTTTAAACTGCGGGTTACATTTCAAGTTCCGTTTTACTAGTTTTTTTGGCTTCAGGGCTACAGTACGTGTCAGCCGTTGGAAACGGTTCTGCGGCTAAGGGTCAATTTCACCGACAAGATAACAGTCCGTTATAATGAAAACCGCCGTGAAAACAGCCGTTTAACATACATAGGTATTATTATTTCTATAGAAAAAGATATGTTAAACGGCCGTTTTCAATTTATCGGACTGCTATCTTGTCGGTGTACCTACTCGGCCCTAACTTTATCAAAAACAGTTAAATAAAAAATAATATTGATGTGCCATGAAGTGCGTAATTGCCAATATTCGAGAATACTCTGTAAATTATATTATTATGCATCAGTGACTACAAACAGAAGTTCAAAAATATAAAATGTTACTATGATACAGCGTTGCCAGACGTCCCGATTTTTTAGCCCAAATTGAATGTCCCGCGCGGGACAGGCTCAGTCTCGCTTTTCGAGGATTACTCGACGGTGCGGCCCCTACCTTCAAACTGCTTTCCTTAACGCATTTTTTTCCAAGTGAATTTTAAATATCCGACTATTTAAAATTCACTTGGAAAAAAATGCGTTAAGGAAATAAATTTATTTGCCGGAAATAAATTTTCCGTAAAAATTAAAGCAGAATTACTCATTCAATTCAATCTAGAGCAGATCCTGTGCAGAATTCTTCGACTAACTTCTGTACCCCTATCATGAGTTTTTTTGACGTGTAGTATCGTTAACGTAAGCATATTTTGAATTGAAAATATACGTTTGTTACACCATATTTATATTAATTAAATACATAATTAATTTCTCTGTATTTTTTAAAATGTGCAAATTGTATAAAATTTCATCAAAATGTTCCAAAACTGCTGTATTTTACATTCAAAATATGCTTACGTTAACGAAACTATACATCAAAAAAACTCATGATAGCCCCTACTGATTATTTAGGTGTTTTTTTTATTATGTCGCTTTCGACAAAAGAATCATAGCTTATAGCTATGCCCGAAAAAAATCTGGCAACGCTGCTATGATAAGCAAAAAATATTTACAAACATTTTTTGTATCTTTTCCTGTTTATAGTATTGGCTCAACGAGTAATTATTTATACGTGGATGGACAGCATCGTTCGATTGGCAATAATATAGCCTGGCCTTGGTCCGAATGGTCACATCTATTTTTTGCCAAGGTACAATAATAAATAAAACAGACATTTTTTTTTTCTTTACTTGGGCTGTGAGATCTTGCTCTCTGCCATATTTTATGATATGTTGTTAAAGTTTCAAAGTTATGAATTTCTTTGTATGTCAAAATGTTAGAAAGTACTTACGACATAACATGATCAGTCTGTAATGTTCCTACCACTGGGACTTGAGACCTCCTCCACGTTACAACGCGGACCAAATGCAGGTTAATGGACGACACACGTCTTCTTTAAAATTTGATTCTAGGAGATGTCGGTTTCCTCACCGTTTTTAGAGCAATGGTGATGAAATATTTTGCACAAAGTAAAGTCAACCTGCCAATAACGACGCAATACAAGTAAAACGCGCTTGTGTCATTCCGTCCTGCGATAATACGTTAATGTTCTTAGTAGGTACTTGAATTGACGCTTTGATACGGTCACATTGACCGTATATAAAATGTACACGCTGGCAACGAACCGAACACGATCGATGATATAAATACAGTGTTTTAGTTTAGTGCTAGTGTTGAGTGACGATTAACAGTGTTAGATTGAGGGTGTGTGGAATGTTTAATGCGTGGGAGATCTTTATATTCACGAGGGGCGCTTGTAATTGTGTTGAAAAATGTACTAAAAGTGGCGACAGTTGTTCCCGTACTAATTTGCTATGATGGCATATCTCCTTGTTTCTATGATCTGAGGCAGTGACACACACGTCGGAAATGTCCGACGATAAAAACGCAGCTATGTGACAGGACAGGAATGCATTATCGCAATAACGCATGCCATAGATATTATCTCTTTTACCACTTTTAAGAATCCTCTTAGATTTAGGTACAACAACGAATTTACTGTCATCATGTCTTCAACAGATTCGTGAACTCCGCCATGAAAACCTGACAGCTTTTGTTGGGGTCTGCGTGGAAAGTGGTTCGGCATGTATCGTATCGGCGTACTGCTCCCGAGGGTCTCTAGCCAGGGTCCTGGCAGACAGGGACCTGCACCTGGACGATATGTTCGTGGCCAGCCTGGTAGCCGACCTTCTCCGAGGCCTGACGTACCTCCATGACTCGGCGCTGATTTCCCACGGGAATTTGACTTCAAGCAACTGTTTGGTGGACAGCCGTTGGGTGCTGCAGATTGCTGATTATGGACTCCATAATTTGAAATGTGAGTGATTTGTTAACTATATCTATACTATACTAATATTGTAAAGTTTGTATGTATGAGGTAATCTCCGGAACTACTGATGCGATTCTAGTAATTATTTCTATAGTAGGAAACAACATTTTTACTTTTTATCCGAAAAAATGTGAAGTTCCTTTAGGTCACGCAGAGGAAGTCGCGGGCAAAGTAATATTTGTAAGCACTGGCGAAGGCCCGTTTCCTGTAAAGTTTATTGATAGCCAGCGGTTGTTTCGTCTAATACCTACCAACATAATTTGTCAAAATTATAAATTTCCGTTATCTTATCGGCTTGTAACATTGTTTTATAGTTTAAACTAGGTACCTACACAGTATTTTGGGTTTGGCACCTTTTTAGGGTTCCGTACCAAAATGGTAAAAAAGGAACCCTTATGGTGCGACTTCGTCTGTCTGTCTGTCTGTCTGTCACACTTGTTTATTTCAGCAACTACTAATGCAATCGACTTGAAATTTGGAACAGTTATAAAAAATGCTTGTCCAACTATATTGCAAATGAAAATAGTCAAAAAATATTTTTATTTTCATTGCAAAAGGGGCCGGAGTGGGGGTCCAAAATTTCAAAGTGGGGTTACTAGGTCAAGTGACATATCATATGAGAGGGCTTGATCTGCACATTTCAAAATATATTTTCATTTTATTTTATGTCTCACAGTTTTCGACATATGATGAAAAATGTTTGAAAAAATACCATTCCCCCCCCGCTTATCTCCGAAGTTTGCGGAGCGAAAAATCTGAAATAATTAGGGTTAATAGGAACTGACCCAAATATGGCACCAAAAATAAAACGATGCTCCTAACTAGTACAGTTTTTTCAAAATTCCTTCACAAACAAACTTAGTTATGCGGTCCGGTTTTTTTCACTTTATACGTCCAAAAATGATACGGAACCCTCGGTGCGCGAGTACGACTCGCACTTGGCCGGTTTTTTATTTATTTCAATTCCGCCACCTCGCCTGATGTTAAGCGATGATGCGGTCTACGATGGAGCACGCTTGCCTAGAAGAAACCGATACTCTCGCGACTTGAAGACACCGCCAAATTGTAACTGTCGGGGAATACCCACTCCAGATCGCACGCACGCACGAACACATTCCACTTTTTGACGATTTTTACAATGAAAGTGGTATCAAAAAGCTTCGTTTAGGTTTTGTTATGAACTGAAGGCGCTGTTTTGTACTTCTGGCTGTCCGATAGAAAAAAGGGCAGAAGGAAATTAGATCATAGAGATCCGAAGCATACTCCGAAATGTACCCGATAGAAAACCGATAGACTAGCAACTTGCCGATTTTAAAGACTTTGGAGCTTAGTCTGAACAAGGCAGTCGTTGCTGATGAGCCTCTTGGCATGCTTCTCAATGGGCTCAAGCTCAAGCTCCCTCAACGTGAAGTACCGCCGCACCTTCGAGAGGATACCCAGCTTTTTAGCAGCCAATGGAGCTTTGGACTCAATGTAGGACCCAAAGCTGAGGGCTGAGGCTGAGGGCTGCTGTCACACTAGCAAATTTTATCAGAAAAACCCTGCTTGAATGGTTCAAATAAGTAGGTAGGTACGTGTCGTGTTTGGACATATTTCGAAATTACTTTGACAGTTTTTTCTGAGTAAAGCTCGCCTTTTTCGTATTATAAAACAGTAATAAATTGTGTTTGACACGTACAAAAAATAAATAAGAATTTTGTGAACTTTATGGCCATATTTTGATTACGTTGCGTGGGTTATGTGCGATATTAGTTGTTAGATGGTATTCTTTTATTCCCTTCTGAATGATGTATAAAATAATAAAAAAACTGGCCAAGTGCGAATCGTACTCGCGCACCGAGGGTTCCGTATCATTTCTGGACACATAAAGTGAAAAAAACTGGACCGCATAAGTGAGTTTGTTTGTGAAGGAATTTTGATTACTTTGAAAAAACTGTACTAGTTAGGAACATCGTTTTATTTTTGGTGCAATATTTGGGTAAATTCCTATCAGCTCTAATTATTTCAGATTTTTCGCTCCGCAAACTTCGGAAATAAGGGGGGGGGAACAGTATTTTTTCAGACAGTTTTTATCATATGTCGAAAACTGTGAGACATAAAATAAAATTAAAATATATTTTGAAATGTGCAGATCAAGCCCTTTCATATGATATGCCATTTGACCTAGTAACCCCACTTTAAAATTTCGGACCCCACTCCGGCCCCTTTTGCAATTAAAATAAAAATAATTTTTAACTTTTTTCATTCGCAATAAAGTTGGGTAAGCATTCTTTATAACTGTTTTAAATTTCAAGTCTATAGCATTAGTAGTTGCTGAAATAAGCAAGTGTGACAGACAGACAGACGAAGTCGCACCATAAGGGTGCCTTTTTTACCATTTTAGTACGGAACCCTAAAAACATAATTATATTAGGTACGTATTATTCCAACGCTGACACATTCTTATATTCAAGCATGAAGCATTTTTATTCTACCTGAGTAGTTATCAATATCAAAACGTTTTTGCTCACTTTACGAATTCTGAAATATACCTAAATTACTTCTCGCAGGTATCTACAGGGTGTTAATTTAATTGCATGCAGTAGCAGAGAGGCGGGTTCAGTGTCAGTGAAGGGAAAACAAAAACAATTAGTACCTATGTACCTTTTTACTAAATTACTTCTTTTATATAAAGAAGTACAGACTATAGACCAACAATACCAATTAGCGAATATACTATTCAATAGGTATTCCAATAATAAATTTCATATCGAAATGAATAAGGCTCTTGAATCAGTAAAATCATGAATTCTAAAATTCTTTTTTCGGCCTACATTGCTGCACGTGAATCGATGTGAATCGATTTTATCCCGGAAAACGCGGGCGAAGCCGCGGGCGGAAGCTAGTTTAAAATACAGATACGTAGTCTATAATTATACGCAGTGAATATACATATATCCATTAGAATGATTTACACAAAGCGATTAACTTCGTCGCAGTAGGCCGTTTAACTAATTGCCTGTAATTAAACGCATCTTCACACATGAATAGGTCCTTAGGGTAAGATATTGTGTTTATGAAATAATATGTGCCTACGTATTGTTTACCTACGTACATGTCTTATTTATGTACCTAGGTACCTATTTAAGAGTACCGACGCCTTTATTAATTTTAAACCCCTCACGGATAGCAAAGGACAACCAATGATAACAGCCGTCTGTATACAGCCTAGTCTCCCACGGCTATGCCACATGGAGGGAAAGTACTTTAAATATTTGAGATAGGAAGTTTTGCTTCATGGAGACTTAGGCTGTGTCCCCAATAGGCAAACTGTGAGCTAGAGATGGGTAACTAGCCGAAATTCCAATAGCTTAGCCGGCTATTTGTGGTGAAATAGCCAGCTAGCTAGCTAGCTATTCATCTATTTGGCTATTGGTTAGATATGACTCACTAGCCGGCTGGCAGTTGATAGCGCTAGCGGCATAGCTAGGTAGCCGTCTTGATTATCTTTCAACTGCCCCGCGATTCAGTTTGATTCAAGTTCGATCCTCGCCGCGGTAACAAGTTTACATGATATTAATTTTGATGTTAGGTTTTTTTTTTTAAGAAAGTACTACCGCAGACATGGGGGTCCGCGCCTTTGTTTGATTTTGTGTGATTTTGTTCGGAGGTTCTTATTGAGTTTTCGGTTGCCGTACTCCTGCACCGGATTCAGTGATGTTAGGATTTCGTTTATTATTCCTTTTTTATTATTTTTAAACTTAAAATGACCGACTGAGTTTGCGCTAACAGTTTGCAGTAGAAAACTGTTAGCGCAAACTAGCAAACTGTGGACACTCCATTTCGAATATATGGAAGGGCGTACTAAACCGATACGCCGCAAACTCAGTCGGCCGTTAACAGTTTGCCTATTGGGGACACAGCCTTAACTTTACTACTGCATTAAATCAAAGATTTTTAAAAAGTTGCTTGTTTCATTTGGGAATCGAACCGACCAAATGTGAAAAAAAGAACACCCTGTATTATTATGATGCCCATCGAAAGGGTTACCTATAAGCATAAGTTCTTCGGCCTCACCGGCCATCTGTTCTACGGACAGTCCGATAACTTATCTAGGTGAAAAGATTTCTCAATCAGTAAAGCTCTTAACACACGAGCCCTCCATTTACTCCGCGCGGCGTAGATTGCGGCCGCTATGCCACTCCAAATTCGCTACCTACTGCACTCCATTTAATGATTGCACTCCACCTTGCATTGTGGAACGTGGGATTATGGATTATGGAATGTTTGGATTTATTCTATTCCACTCAACTCACGTGATATTTCGACACACGGAAGGTTTTAAGAGGTTGTTGAAGCGTGCCGTAAAATGTTATAGAATAGAGTGCTCGTGTATTAGGAGCTTAACGTTAGGGACTGCTTGGATTGGCAGTGCAATGGCCCTGGGCCCCAAGTCTGCTATTGCCATTGTCACAATCGTGTCAGAATGGTCTCGTAATGACATTGTTTTGACCAATGACGAAAGAGACAGTCTTACTCTAAGCCAATGACCGCTTAGGTTTTGACCGTTATGGTGTCATTACCACACTATTCTAACACAATTGCAATAGCAGAATTGGGGCCCTGGACGTACAAAAGTATGACGTACATAATTATAGGTTCCTTTTATTTTCCCCACTGGCTGTCTCGCGGTTTCAGACGCCATTGCTCAGTTCTCAAGAGTTATAGCGTGACGTTAAATAGCCTATACTATTTCTCATAAATCTGGCTATCGTATGAGACAAACTAATTACAATAGGCACAAAATAAGCGCAAAAGGTTCAAAACATTCCAAATGTAACTTCTAGTGGTTTTCGCTTATATTGTTATGTCAAAAGGAGACGTTCAATTAAATGTATGAGGTTTGGTACTAAATTATGAACAGCAATCTGAATCCTGTTTTCATTGAAACATTTCCACTTTTTTACAAAAACGGGGGCCTGAAAAATTCATATTTAAACGGAATCGAGTAGCTTACTAATAGGGAATAATATACATGGGTGTTCAAGTTTCTTCAGAATATTATTATGCCACTTTTGACCGTCTCCTCTGATTATATTAAAACTAAGAACTCAATTGAGTATCTGTAGTGGTAGTATATGTAGGTATAAATTAAAATATACAAAAATAAATTTTCGAACTCGACTAGTACTAATTCCAAAGATAATCGCGTTTAAACAAACAAACAAAAAAGTCTTCAGCTTTATTTTATAAGTACCTACCTATAGAACTTAAAGATGTATTACTTAGGTACTACCCTGTACCTACGATAAAGCTACTGTCAGCTATGACATTATGTTCTTCCTTCACCAGATGGCTGTTCTGACGCAGAAGACGCCTTACGGATGGAGCGCCGCATGCTGTGGAGGGCGCCAGAACTCCTGAGGGATCCTAACCCTTCCCCCAGAGGGTCGCAGAAGGGAGACGTGTACTCTTTTGGCATCATTCTGTACGAGATCCTGGGGAGGAACGGACCCTGGGGAGATACTAATCTTACTAATGCTGGTGAGTTAAGGCGTCATGCACACTACCCCGCGCCACGCGACGAGGCGTATCTTTAGTGTGTGCGACACCATGCATATTTCCATACAACCAAGCTACTTCCATCGCGCCCAGTCGCGAGGCGCGGGTGGTCGCTAGTGTTCGCTAGCTCGACTGCTGGATTCGAGCCTTGGGTCGGGCAAAATATTATTTTCATGTAAAATGTTGCCAAGACGAGACCATGATATTTTTTTTTTACAAGCCCTAACTTCACAAACTCTAACGTCTACGCCTTAGTCAAAATATGTAGCTTGGCTATTTCGCCACATTCACATGGGCGTAAAGTGAAAAATTTATTCACTGTTCATTACTTTTCTGTTATACAATAGTTCTTGTAGTAAACTACCTTTATTTTATGCTGCAATTGTAAACCTGTGTGATTTTTTTTTTTCATAGTACTTAGGTACGTAAAAAGCGGTTATATGTATTGCTAAAACGAACCACGTGAATTGGTACTTACATACCTAAGGTATTAAGATTAAATGGAAGCTAAATTTAACGGAAAGGAAGCGTGAATAAAACTGAATGCGTGACGAATTTAAAAGCGAACGATAACTCGAAATATAAACACCCGTTTGCCAAAATACACGAGCGAACGCCGAATTTTAATTGAGAAAACTCATGGAGCCTATAATACTACTAGCTGTGGCCTGCGAATTCGTCTGCGTGAAAATTGACGAAAACTAGCCTATGTGCGTCTTCAGGTCCCAAGCTATCTTTTTGTAAAAGTTCATCTAAATTCGTCCAGTCGTGTCAACGTGAAGGAGTAACAAACACACACACAATCTTTGGCATTTATAATACTGCCTTCCGCCCGCGGCCTCGCTCGCGTTTTCGAAATAAAAAGTAGCCTATAGGCTATTTCAGACTATAATTATCTCGCCAAATTTCATCCAGATCCATTCAGCCGTTGGGCGTGATTGAGTACCTAACAAACATCCAAACTTTCGCATTATATATTATTTATTACCTATAGATTAGTGTGATGATTGATTTCAGTTACAAGAATTTTGATAAAGTTTCATATTTATATCGCCTATATTCCACGTAATTTTAAGCACAGGTACCTAATTAGCCAGGCCTAATTCCAAACACCGGACTACCACCGACTAATTAATCATTCCCGAAAATAATGGGAGTTTTGCTAGTACTGTTCACAAGCACTAATTATTGTAAATAGTACATACTCGTAGGCTATAAGCAGTATAGTTAAGCCCGGTTTCCACCACGAGCCGAACGGACCCATTAAGCCCAATGTACTCGTAAATAAATAAATGTCAAAATATAGGTCCGATCTAGTCTCAATTAGGGCTTGATAATAGTTGAATATATTTAGGTACCCTATAAAAAACATCGTATAGGCACGGGGTCTCATCAGGAACAAAAGAATATTTGTTGAAATAACTCTATCATAATAAATGGCGTTATACGTATCGATTTATTATTGAAGTTTATGTAAAATTGAGAACATGAAAAAATACATCATAAATAATATTTGTTCAAATTTTGAAAAATCTTTTAAACACGGAAAAATGTATAGCCCGAAGATAGCTCGCGCTAAATCGGTCACATTTCTTTGTACGAGATGAGGCATCTGTACGTATAGTATTATATTATCTGTGGTAGGTATAGTTATTCGATATATCCGGGCTATACTGCAAGATTGCGACAATTGTTCTACTGAGTTGCACGATATAGATCTCAACTCACGGCTATACAATTGCAGCAAAATATTGACAAATAACTAGCCCGTTTAACCGCACCTTTATAATCTGTGCGGATAAAGAATGGGATTGAAAGTGGCGTCGCATCTATTCACCTCTCGCTTACACTTCGGTGGGTGTGAATGGAGAGCAGTTGAGCAACAGTGTGCAAGCGAAATTGAATAGAGGCGACGCGATTAATTTTATAATCCATTCTTTATCGTACATAAACTCATTTAAATTCGGGATACTAAGTAGTCGTATAATTTTTTTTCAACAGAGATCATAGGCCGGGTTCGGCATCCAATAGGTGGGGTGCTGTTTAGGCCACCGCTCGGCGGTCTGGTGGCAAGACCCGCAGTACTAGCGGTTCTGAACGCGTGCTGGAGCGAGCGGTCTGACCGCAGACCAGACTTGAGACTAGTCAGGCTGAGGCTCAAGGATATGCATGCTGGCATGTGAGTATCACGGAATCTTGTAAGAGTCGAATATACTGCCGCAGGCGACGGAGCGCGGGACAATACGCGTCAAAGCGTGCATTCGCGCTTGCCCCTCGGCCCCGTGCAGGAGTATGTTTTTAGTTAAACCACACATGTTTTCTATCTGAGCTAAGTACTTGTTTATAACACTAACCGCGTGTGTACGACGCAGGCGTCGTAGTAAACTCGCGTAGACGTATTAAAAACATAGGTAGATACAGGTACCTACCTACCCCATCCGTTTTCTAATCTGTCAAGCAATAACGTGCCAAACAACGAATGACTATAATCGCTAAGAAAGTTTTATTATTAAAATAAAAATTGTCAGTCACTAGGTAGGTACCTACTCTAGCATTCTAGCTTAATATTCATAATATTTTTTTGTTGTTTTTAGTTTTCGTGATGGACTTATAAAAAACTGACACGGACAAACGACCGACGTCTTGACTCATAATAAATAATGTAAATATTTTATCATCTGCAATTTTTATGCACAGTCTTAACTAATTCGTCTAGACATATATAATATTATTTGAGATTGAGATCGAGTTTAGTCGTTTAGTGAATACCTTAAGGTATCTCGATTTGAATCATAAATTAGTGTAAGTCCAATTAGTACATCAACCTTTAACGAGATATTCTATCCATAGGACAATGCTTTTGATTTACCAAATATTTCTTTAAGTCTTCCCTATTTGAAGTTCCGATACAAGCCAAAAAAACAACAAAATCGTCGTAAATTTATGTTTCTAAAAACCTCATGACGCTAATAAATATTCCACATGTTCAGGAAAACGAATATATTCGACAACATGTTGGCAATGATGGAGAAGTACGCTTCGAACCTGGAAGCTATCGTCGCTGCCAGGACGGAACAGCTGCTGCAGGAGAAGAGGAGGACCGATGACCTGTTGAACAGGATGCTGCCGAGGTAAGGGAGGTCATTTACTGCGACTTTTTAACTTTTTTTTGACCCATTGACCCATTAGGGTGCGAATCCACCAGCGATGTGTGCGAGGGATGCGTTTGTTCAGAACCAATAGAATCGCTTCATTTACATTAACAATTTAGGTAAATTAAGAAATTCTATTGGTTCTTAACCATCACATCCCTCGTACACATCTCTGGTGGATTCGCAATAAACGCTTTGACTTCGCACCCTTACGATGTATCTCTTTAACAAGACAGAATAAATTAATGATTAGGCACACTTGATATGGATACAATTAGGTAATTGTACTACGTCATACAAGCATAGCGGCAACTTATGAATGCAAGATTATTCAGTAGAGTATTCGGCATTTTTGTAGAACAATCGGACGAATACGTTAATGTTCGGTAAATCTACCGATATACCGAATATACCGAACATAAAACGAATATTCAGTACATCCGTAGTTTAATACATTTTTTAGGTTTTAGTTTAATACATTATTAACATTACATCCTAATTTAAATTGCATACCTATTATCTCTATATTCTACCACATTATTTTCCATTTCAATAATTTTGCTAAAAATTTAACCGTAGCACACGCTACGAATAACATCAAAACTATTTTCGTGTTGAAATATTTCGAACAGTATTGTCCGTCAAAACTATTTTCAGTTTGAACAAAATTGCAAATAATTCAGTAGGTATATCGATCAAAGCTTGCAACTATTACATATTTCAATATTTTTTTCTACAGAAAAAAAACTTGTAAATTGTTGAAATATGTTTGATTTCTAACAAAAGACTTTTTTCAGCCTAAGAGAAATATTTTAATATTTTGGACATCTATTTTCATGGTACAATGAGCGTGAATAGATTTTTGCGCAATTATTAATAAACGATCATGCAGTACCTATCATGCTTGTATGCGAACTTTATATGTATACGTATTGAAACTTTATGTGGTAAATCATTGATTTTGAAACGCGATAGTTCGCTGAAAGTAGGACTCGACTATCCGTTGAAATTAGCGGTCAAATGTGTAATTGACATAATTATCACAATACGTAAGCGACGAAAGTTGGTATAAATGTTAACAACGGATAGATACATTAGGCAAATATAAAATTGTAATGCGGTTATGTTACCCTACAAGTAGGTAATTTTAAAAACTCCAACTATTAGGTGTTTCTTGTGTCCACCAACCCGCACTGGGCCGCGTGGTGGACTACGGCCCACTCCCTCTCACAGAGAGGAGGCCTGTGTCCCAGCAGTGGGAACATTATAGGCCGATTATGCTATGCTATGCTATGCTAGGTGTTTCTTGACTGTTTTTGTTTCTTTTCCACATCAGGACCGTGGCAGAAGCCTTGAAGCGTGGTGAAAGGGTACAAGCAGAGAGCTTCGACTGCGTAACGATATACTTTAGTGACATCGTCGGGTTCACCAAACTAGCGGCTACAAACACGCCGATGCAGGTGAACACATTTGAATATTGGACAACAACTAAAATCATAACCCTTCCTTTTGGCTTTGCCAAAGTCGGGTAAAAAAGGGAGCTCATAAAGTGACATCAGCCAAACAGCTAACAGCGACCCAAGGTTTTATATTTAAGGCGCAGATAACTGCCTACGGCCTTGAGTGATTTGGGTGGTAGGTATAGCTTGAGTGTTCTGCGCTGAGCTCAAGCAACGCGACATACGTCCACCGAGCAATACGATTCGCCTATAAGGAGCGCGCTGTGCCGAATTAGACGTATTATTACTTTTTAGTATCTAAAATATAAAATAAAAAAAAAGTAACAGGCAATATTATAGGTAGTAACATAGTCTTTTCACACAAAACAAATCATGAAAATATCTTAAGCGATTTGAAAGTAATTACGTTTTTATGTTATGGGTAGACATTAATTCATGAATTTATTTCATTAAGTATTTTACTACAATAGTTAAATATTCACAGGTACGATTGATGTACATATGTTTTAGATAAACATAAAAAAATTGCACAACTAACCTGCATTATTTGACGGCGAAATAAGAGATTTAAAACTGGCCGTTACCATTTACCGTCGCCTTAACACATATAATGCCGCGTCAGCCACATATGGCTGACGAAATATGCTTGTTTTGAAAGTGCGATTTTTCGTCGTCAGCCACGTTTTTCATGTTAAACTGTATGTAGTATGGCTGACAAGGCCTGGTAAATTATAACTATAGTGATGGCATCGATACTTTTAGTTACATTTTGAGAAATATTAAGTTTGTAAGTGGAAATTTCGGATTTTTTTTTTGTTTTTACAAATGAAACGTACAGGTAAATGTTTTAATTGCTTTTATAAATATTTAAATTGGCATTGGCAACATCAAATCAATCAAATCTATCAAATCTACATCAATCATCATGTTTAAACAGGTTTGAACTTAATATGTTATTTAATGACAGGTTCTAAAAGTAACAAAAAAATTCAACGATGATATTATAGGTACCAGCGACAGGTAAATTGGTCGTTTGGTACCTTTTCAGTAAGAAACCCCAAAGGAGGCTCTCAATTCCACTGTATGACCACGGAAAAGAAAGGGTAATGATTTTTTCGTCTACGCTCACGAACTGCATATTACACGAAAATAAAAATACGCGAGAATGGAATCTCGCGTAAGGGGGGGGTCGCATTTTCTTAGTAAGGGGGCGTCCATTAATCACGTGATGTTTTTAGCAACTTTTTGACCCCCCTTCCCCCCTGGTGATACGTGGTGAGGTTTACTAACCCCTCCCCCCCTACCCAAGATCACGTGTATTTATTGGTACAAATTATCTTAATTTTTTTCAGAATATTATCTTTAAATACAGCAATTTTTTTTTTCGGTTTAGAAATCGCGCGTGCTACGTAAAAATAAATACACGTGATATCTCACTACACCCCCCTCACCCTTTGTGATATTTCGTGATTTTTTCCGACCCCTCTTTCGAGCCTCACGTGATTAATGGACGGCCCCTAATAATAGAATAGGACGTTAATTTACTCAATTAACGTAACACGTAAGCAAGTAACGTAGTAACACGTCTCCGGTTCAGAAGCGGCAGGGTAGGTATGGCATAAAAATCATCTTCACTCTGTAGAGTCTTTAACATTTTTATAGAGCTCTACAGTGTAAAACTACATTTGGTATAGGTACCTAGAGTATAAGATAACTATCAGTGGCGAAGGATGAGGGGAAGCCGGTCCAATAAAATAGTAACAAAATTATAAAAAAACCGTTTTACATAAGTATGACATAAGTAAAACGGAATTATTCAAAACACAAATTCTCGGTATTTTTTGACGAAATCAGTCGAACATCATTAATTTGTACGTGGTTGCTATGAAACAAATTAGCCAAGCGTGTGACACCTCTCGAGCTCAACTCGGTTGCCGGTCCTTCGTGGAACTTCGATTACGCTCGGTGCCTTTGCCTTATGCGTAGATACCTAGGTACTCATCTGGACATCTAAAAGAATATTAATTAGTTAATTTGTCCTTCATTTCATCAGGTTGTGGAAATCCTGAACGACCTGTACACTTGCTGCGACGCTATCATAGCGTACTACAACGTTTATAAGGTAGGTTTATACTTAGGTACTTTGACCTATATTATTAGGGTGACCTATTATGATGTTAAGTTTTTTATAAAATTCTCCTTGTTTTATAGTCTATGACAAGGCTGCTCAACCACACGCCCGCGGGCCACGATATGGCCCGCCAACGCATTTGAATTGGTCCACCAACAGCGTTTTTTATTAGATTATGATGAAACCATTTTTATTCACTAGGTAGCTCGCCAGCTGACACGGAATCAAAATTATGGCCCACTTTCAAAATTTGTTGAGCAGCCTTGGTCTATCTATGACATTAGAATGTATCAACTGTTTATCTTCTCAGATCATAGAAACAAGGGAAATAAGCCAAAGCACCACTGAGCTTGACGCTTTGCCATGAATTCATGATCAATGTGATGAGTTAGCGGTAAACCGAACGCGATCGATGATTATAGTATTACAGTGTTTTAGTTTATTGTGAGTGACGAATAACAGTGTTAGAATAAGGGTGTGCGGCATTTTTTATGTGTGGGTAATCTCTATTACAAAAGAGCGTTAAACGCTAAAACACAACTACAAACTTTGTAGTTGTGACGCACAGTGGTGACAGCGCGGTTCCCTTACTAATTTGCTGTGATAAAATACCTCCTTGCAGCTTCTATGATCTGAGGTTATCCTTTTGCTAAGAAACTTTACAGATACAAAATAATATTGAGCAAAAATTTTCTTTTCGGGTTGATGATATTTTTTATAGACATTCCAACTAACTGAACATTTTCTTATTGAGGTGGAGACGATAGGCGATGCTTACATGGTGGTAGGTGGTCTGCCTGAGCGGTGCTCCCGGCATGCTGCTGAGGTGGCCTCGTTAGCACTGCATGTCCTGGATGCAGTACCCAAGATCAGGTCCAGGCATATGCCAGCCGCAAGACTGCATATTAGGATTGGTAAGTTCGTGTAAAGGCATTGACCGCCACCGACTTCAATATACATTTAGAGCCATATCTCATTAGGATGCCAGCTCAGCGCTTCCATGGCGTCCGTGAGACGCCAAACGCCAACGTATGAAAACAAAATGAACATCGAAAAAATGTATGCGTGTCGTGCGAGTGAGCTTGGCGTCCGGGCTGGCGTCGCCAAGTGAGATATGATTAGGTACATTTTAATTGGCGGCACTGCTGGCGTCGCTGCCATGGCATCCTAATGAGATATGGCTCTTCGATTTTTATATAAGGAAGTCAAACCATTTTATTTCATAGTTTTTAGTGTAGGTAGTTTTTTTTAACCTCTTTATTTCCTTTTGAGGTACAGATCCCTAAAAAAACTTCAAGACTACACACGATCTCTTTTTCCAGGTATACACAGCGGCCAATGCGCAGCAGGGGTGGTAGGCGTCAAGATGCCAAGGTACTGCCTCTTCGGAGATACAGTGAACACTGCAGCCAGGATGGAGTCCAGCGGGGAGCCGCAGAGGATCCACGTCAGCCACGACACGTACCTGCTGCTGAAACAACATGGAGGCTACCAGTTTAAGGAGAGGGGGATTGTTAATATCAAGGTAAGGGAACGATGTTCTTTAATCTTCGAATCAGATATCTCTATAGTTAGAAAGTACGTGCAATTAGTAAAATTAACAAAATTAAGCTCCATCGTTTCATGGTTGATAGACCAAAAACCCATTTTTTTATGACGAAGACACCTTTAAAATGGGATGGTGAAATTTTTCTTGAGTTTTGGTGCAATATTTTTCTATATTTCTGCTTAGGGCAAGGGAGAGATGCGGACATGGTGGCTAGTGGGTGAAGACCATGAGAGAAGAAAAAACACCATGAGCAGATACCGTAAGTACCTATTGATTGTCTGGTTAACTACGACATATTCTTGGAAATAGAGCTTGAAGATTGAAAATTGAAAAAAAATACTTTTTTAAGGTGGTAGGATGAACTAGGCAAAATATCTACTATTTCTTTACATAATTATATATGAAATGATGCAGCTACTACACGAAAGTGTTCAATTTAATCTCATATCAAGTGATATGATTGGGCAACAGCTGACGTGATATTTGACAGCAGATTTAATCAGTTGCTTGACCAATCTTTTAGAAACTGGGAGCTAGTTTTGAAAGTCCAATGAATTTAAATCCGATAGTAAATTCACGTATAAAATCTCATAATTATCAGGTACGTCTCATATGTTGGTATGAGACGTAGAGATTAGAATTGGCTTCGGAATCCCAGGGTTATCTTAGCAACACCACACTAATACTATCTCCCATTCCCCAGAAACAGGTCTACTCCGAAACATGAACGAAGAGAGCGAAGACTTATGGGGCTTGAACCGCTCCATCCTCAACATCCGCGACAGGGCTCGCCTGTCCTGCGGGGGGCTCACTGGTCCCGGATCAGCCCTCTCCTCCCCCGGCCCCCCCGCCTGCGACTGCTTTATCCCCAACCGCGACCACCACTCCGCCCCCGTAGTCCTATTCTGCGACGAATGACGTTAACAAAGCTCCCTTCAATATTTCTGGTTGAAAAACGATTGTGATGTAGATACACCAAATGAGGAGAAGTTTGAAAGTGGAGACTGTTTAGTAGAGGATAGTTTAAACAATTGGATGGTGGTGTACCAAAGTGGGGGGAATTTGGTGGATGATGACGTTGCCGGCAGGGCGAGGAAGATGGCCGCGTTGAGGAGACTGTACTGCGTCGATTATGAGGGAGGTACTTGGTTGTAAAGTTTTTTGGACTGTTAGACTATTTGTATAAAATGAAGTGTTGTGGATAGTAGTTATATTTGAAGGTTAATCGTGGAACTTTAGTTGTAATTGAAGCTGGTTAAATTTTTTTGTTAAGTACTCGTTTGATCAATATTTTTTTTATTAGAGTAAGTTTCAATGTCCCTTTTCTTTTTGTTTTTTTATATCAAAGAAAAAAAAGCCATAAAAACTTTGCCTTTTTATCGTCTAGCCTTAATATTAAGTCGTGCCCTTCTTTTTAGTCAAGCAAACTTTTTACCGATATTTTTTTTCAACTACCTAAAGCTATTTCATTGGAGGCTTATATTTTCTTTATAAAAGATGAATAGAACTTTATTAAACTGCTAGCAATTACAATTAAAGTTGCGATAATAAACTTCAAGACTTTCAAAAGTTAACCAGTAATGGGAAATTTTAACTACTTAATCAATTGATTTTAACTAAATAAAAACTTAGTGAAATGTACAACTATTTTTAAAGTCTAGTTAAATCTAAAAATATTTAAAGATAAGAAAATACTCTCAGATACCTACGTGATGTGAAACAAAAATATAAAGAGAGAATAAAATGAGGTTATTGTATACATTTGGCAAAAAAAAGATTTTAATGCTTACTTTGCAACGATCGAAATTTATTTTTAACATAAAGTAGGTAAATTAAATCCTCAGATATTTATTTATACTTAGGTATCTATAAGTTCAAAGTATTTTTTTTTAATTATCAGCAAAATAGTATCTAATAAATATTTTAAAAAATAACCAAAATATTTCAGCCGCATCTTCAAATTATCTGCCAATTATGTTAGACGGCACTTCCAGAGGTAGGTAGTGAAGGACGCCATAATTCTGTTAATAGGCATAATTAAGCCTTAAGGCACCTTTGCTCAACGTCTCTCATGTCATACTTAATTGGATGACATCAATACCTATGGCACATTATAATATTATTAAGCAAATGTTATGCATAAAATAGAGCGTAATTAATATCTCCATAATGACGACGCTCGGGGCCAAATAATAGGCCAAATAACGGTCGTAGCAAAATAATAGTCGCGCTGCGAGGTTAAGCTAGGTATTCTTGACGCGGTCAGTCCATGGATGGGTGACCATTCTTTATACAACAAGATCCCTGTGTCTCGGAGAACACTGTAAATCGTTCCCTGTTTTCATACAAATATCTATGAGTCGTTATGTGTATCTACCTAGTCAAAAGAACGAAAGCCTGACATAATAATATCTACTCGTATTAAAGTGACAGTTCGCAGGAAAAAGGTAGGTACCTTGTGGCCGATTCTTGTTTCGAAGATAATGTTTTGTGGAAACGTGCAAAATTAAGTTTTTTTTGCTTGTTTAACAACTGGAAGATTTGACAATTTGTTTTTATTATATTTTTATAATAATAGGTATCTTTCAACTACAACTTACTATTTTGTGTTACAAAACTTATATAGGCTATTACGTGAAAGTGCAGAATTTAGATTATATATTTTTTTAAATATATACTTATGTCTCCGTAACTAGACATGTTACGTAGGTATAAGGTTGATCTTTTTTGATATCGATAGCTAATTAATTGTAGATGGAAATATGCTTAAAACTCCATACCGGTCATAAGGTATCTTTACCTTTAGCCGAGAACTGACACAATATATAGGCCATCAGTAGGTACCTATAGGAAGGTACTACTGATGGCCTACTTAATTATGGCCAGTTATGAAAAAATATTGTTGATTTGTGATTGTAAGTTAATAGTTGAGAATTCATGTAATTATTTGTTTCGTAACATAACATAATAAGTAGTTAAGATGCTCATGTACCTACTTGCATGAATGAATAACTCAGTGTATCGACGAAAATAAAATTATGGCCACATTTGCCAATGCTTATAGTTTATAGGTAAGTAGGTATAACGAATATTTTATTCGATATACCTACTTACCTATAAACTTAGCTAAAATTGGCAACGACTATGTTTGTTTTAAGTACCTAGATATTTATGATATGATGACATTGATCTCATTAAGAAAATGATGATTTCTAATTAATTATGTACAAAGCTATTGTCTGTTTAATCGAATATTTGTGTTAGAAAATAAATCGACTAAAAGTCAGTAAACTAATGGAGGTAGGTAATAAATAATATTATACGAAATTGAGAATGACTGAACGGATTAGTAAGTAGGTACTTGTAAATTAATTTTAGTATCAAAATTATATTGTTTTGATATAAAAAGTATTGGAACAATTTTGTAACGGACCTAATAAATGTACCTATGACCATGTCGTGTAATTTTAGTCATAAGTGTAATGTGTGTTTATATTATAAGTGTGTTGTGTGTTTTTGACCAAGCCTATTGTGTCAATGAATGTTTTTAAGCAGGTAAGTGTGTTGTGTGATTTTAACCAAACCCCTGCCAATGTTGTGGTGATTATCGAAATCGATATGTTACCGGCAATGTGTATAATTCAGGCATTCTATACAATAAACAGCTACAACACTAGCAAGCGGTGAAGGCCGCGAGTTTTTGGGGGCTGTCTTATGTACATTGACGTTCAAAAAGTGCTGATTCGTTAGCCCACTTTGAATAAATGATTTTTGAATTTGAATAATACCTAGTAGACAATGTATAGAATGTCTGAGGCGTCCAGGCAATGTATGAAAAATGCTGCTGAAATATGATGCTGAAAATGACGTAGGTACTTAATTTCGTCTCGCTGAAATTACGCCCGACGCTTATTTAAACGTAAGCAAATTTGAATTTCGTGGGCTACCTTACCCCCCTTAGGTATATGCCATATTTTGTAAGGTAAGACATTTTTCCTTTTGGCTATGTATCGATTTCGATAAGCAGTATTTTTCTGTGTCATTTGACCTCTCCATGTTTATTCCAGTGTTAAATAATTACATAATAATAAATAATACCTAGATATTAAAGTCCATGTGCAAGTGGTAGATACCTCCTTGAAATGTTCGAGAGAAAAATAGATAGGTACATAACTAAATAGTTATTTTATTTTTTTATATAGTTACTTTTATGGTAAATTACCTATTATAAATTGAAAATTCATCTTGAACATTTCATGGAGGTAAATTACTAGCACTTGCGCATGGACTTTAAAATTTAATTGAAATTTGATCAAAGATGTTGTTGATGGACGCTTTATAAATAAAATCTACATGGACTTAATTATAAATATATGTATTTAACTGAATATTGCTGTTGACTGTTGATAGGTTTACCTAATAAAGACTTTTTATATAAAAGTGATAATTTGTTTTTTTTATGTTATTTCCATTTTTTAAGTCAAGTTACATAGACTGAGTGACTGGTTGAACGTTGGTAGATACCTATACCTAGGTATCAGTGGCGTATTTACCCTAGGCCTAGGGCCATGGCCCGGGGCGGCAGACTGAGGGACGGCATAGCCGCCTCTCCCGCCCGCCGCCCCTTGCGCTCAGCTTTGATTGAGGGCCGCCTCTCGCGCCGCCCCTTGCGCTCAGCTTTGTACAGAAACCTAAACAACACCACAGTATAAAGTTTTATAGACTGCCTAAACTGTGCCTAGTCCGACACGCACTTAGCCGGTTTTTACATTAATTTATGAGGCGCAAAACCTTATAGGCCCAGAGCGCCTAACATGCGCGCCGCGACAAAATTTTGTCGACGCTTTTATCGTGTATTTGTCTCATATTCGCACAAGTAAGAGCGAGACAAAACAGTCGACAAAATTTGTCGCGGCGCGCATGTTAGCCCGGCAGGGCGCCAAACTTTAAAATAGATACGCCACTGCTAGGTAGGGTATCTATGTAGGTACCTATTTACCTAGTATTCAAATCTTGCTCTATTGACTACGGGACCAAATCTTTGAGACATGAAAACATAGCTCTTCAGCTGTCCCATAATCTTTTCCGAGTGATATTTATATATCTATGTACCTATAGGTAATACTAAAAAAAATAAGACGCAAGTAAATAAGGATTAAGTAGGTTTTTAAATATTTTTGTGTGGAAAAGTTGATTTATTTTTCGCGACATCAGGATTAGCCCTGAAGTAAATAGAAGATTTTCCAATCAATTAGGTAGGTTAGGTACCTACAGACTTTATTAACCTTCAGAGGTCAAACATCTAAATAGGGCTGACGTAACTATCTTCAGGCTATAGGTAGGTAGGTACCTACAGGCCTTTAGATAACTTTTTTTTTTTTTTTTTTTCGAGTTGGAAATCCTCATGGATGTCCCCCACCCTGGGGAGGGCGGAGGGGTCTGTCAGACTCTTACTGACTAAAACCACCCCGGTGTTCCTCCAATTACCTTACGCCGGGGGCGCGGGAGTCGCTTGCGCATTCGTCCGCACCCCCGGCAGGTATTAATTGGCCCGCCAAATGAAAGGCGGGCCCCGTCACCCTATGCGGCCGTCATGCACGGCCGCAATTCCTCTAGAGAAGGCCTTTAGATACCTACCCGTAAATATCGTGTTGTACCTACTTACTTCAACCATGAATGCATTCATGATAACTTTAGATGGTAACTAATAAAATCCTTTTTATTTTATAATTACCACTAATTAGAATAATGTAAATACAAGTCGTTCTGGGAAGATTCCTTCCCAGCACGACCACGCTATAAAATTCCCATACCTAGAAGTTAATAAAACGGGAGCATGCCTAAAAATATACAATACCTACTACTCCTATTTTATATTACTGGTTTTGTAAATTGTTAGAAAAGCAAAAAAACATTATCTGCGGAGATAAGCCTGTAGGTATATGATTTTTATTTATACTTGACACTAGATGGCGTTAAATCTAAAAATTAAGAACTTTATTTTTTTGCCTTTCTAACAATTTACGTCAATTTACTAGTACCAGTTCCCAGTGAGAACTACCAGTTTGTTTGCGAACGTTCGAGGAAGAATGTCACGGTGAGATTCTGCCTCGAACGTTCGCAAACTGGCAGCTCTCGCGGTGATAATCACGCGGCGTGTCGGTACAGAATAGACGGCTGGTCTATAATATCACGAGATCTTTTTTGAAGAAGTTGGACAAGTGAGCCTAGGTACCACTTACTGGCCGCGGCCCCGTGGGAGGGCGGCCGCCTGGGGTGCCTTGCCCAGAGGGCGCCGCGCAGCGCGTCAACTCCGCTCGGTACCTACCTATAGAATAGACAGACTGGTCGTTGTGGTGATGCCTGGTCGCCCACTCCGGTCCTGGACCGGCCTGACACTCAAAATAAGCATGCTTGTTTATTCTATTGTTTGGCTAATTCAAAATATACCCTATCTCTATTGTAGTTAAGTTTTTACAGTAGCGCCACCCTAATTTAACGCATTTTGACGGAACTTTTCATACAATTTTTAGGGTTCCGTACCACTTCCGTACCACTCGCACTTGCCCGGTTTTTTGATTGGATGGAACTTTTGGTTGGCGCTTTATTTGTTTACCCTCTTCAAAGAGTATAGTAATAAACCAACCCTCTTGCTACAGTGCACCACGAGCAACTCTAGCACCACCCTAATTTAACGCATTTTGATGGACACTTTCGTACACAGAGATGTTCCTCATAAACTTTAACCCTCATAGTTAAGTAGGTAACATAATTATTATTATGCTCGCAGTTGGCATGCTTCCGCTGCCCCGGATCTTGAATTATTTCGAGACGGGGCAAAAACTGAAAAATGCCGCCCCCGCCCGACAATATTTTGACCTTTATCATAATCATTTCAGCCATAACACGCCCTTTGCTGCTGATGGACATAGGATTGTCCCAAAGAACGCCACAACGACCGGTCTAGCGCTGCTCTTTGCGATTACTACGCTTGGTAGACAAATAGGTACATTACTCAGTACCGTACTCAGTGTATTCGTTTGCAAAGCTTGAATTTGCCGCCCGGGGCACGGGCCCCGGCTAGCCCCCCCCTAAATCCGGGGCTGTGCTTCCGTTAAAAAACCATTGGGTTGTGATCAACAATCAATTTACCTACAATATTGGGGAAACTTCAAAGAAAAATAACACCTTTTTTTTATACAAACATCTATTTTGACAGTCTAGAATTATTAAGCGTAATCATTATGAATTATTATATAAAATAATACTTTACAAGTTACGTATTATTTACATTTATTGTACAGTTGTTGACTAATCATAAATGTATGTAAATAACAATCAAAAAATATTTGAATCTGTAATATCACAATAGTAATATCACATTATTATCTTATCTCTATTTCTGTACCCCTATCATGAGTTTTTTTGACGTATAGTTTCGTTAACGTAAGCATATTTTGAATTTAAAATACAGCAGTCCACATTTTAAAAAATACAGAGAAATTAATTAAGTATTTAATTTATATAAATATTGTGTAACAAACGTGTATTTTGAATTCAAAATATGCTTACGTTAACGATACTACACGTCAAAAAAACTCATGATCGGGGTACTGTACAATAGTTTATATTTAAATGGAGAAACAGTGTTTCTGTGTACAATCACAGTTAACACCAATTATTTAAGTATATTAATTTATTTAGTCCTTCATAATATCATAGAATTGTTGAAGAAGGATTTATTGGGACTTCTTCAAGTCACAACTTTTTACTACTAACTTTTAACTTATTATACTTAATATAGCATTTATTGTGAATTAAGAGTGCTTTGAATGTTGACCCCATCAGCCGGCCTAGCATGACCACGATAGAAACGGGTTTTGTCTACATAGAAATAGACAAAGTGACAGATTGTAGAAACATTTCTACGTTTTATGAATGAAATCTGTCACTTTGTCTATTTCTATGTAGACAAAACCCGTTTCTATCGTGGTCATGCTAGGCCGGCAGGGGGATGGAAAGCAATGTCAAGTTGAAAGCAATGTATTTTATATAAAATGTTGTGTTTTGGGATAGTTTTAATTTTACAACACCAAACATGATTAGGCTTTTGGTTCCGCTTGAATATTGTACATTCATCTTTATGGCTACCTATTTTCAATGGAAACATGAATTAACTACATACCTACTTATTGCTTAGTGAGAGACTGAGAGATGCAAACCATCACATTAATCTAGTAAAGTGATTAGAACAACCAATCACATGTGTTAGTATATTCACTTTCAAACGCCAGCCGATGTTTGATTGGTGACTATGACTTTAGTTAACGTTCAGGCAATTGAATATGTTAGAAAAACTCCCGCTAGGCACTCTGGATAGCATTAAAAATCTATTAGCTACATGATCACAGAATCATTCTACAAAATTACAGTAAAAATCTATCATTTTATGGTAATCATTTTCTTAATCCTCGTATCCTCAGTTCCATTTCGAGGTATGCCTTCATAGATGGATCGTCAACCATCTTCAGTATCTTCTCACTGACTTCCGGCCCAACATCCTGCATCTTGGCTGATAGGGCTTCAGCCCATACTATGAACACGCAGTTTGAGCAACCGGACTGGCAGCAAGCTGTTGGAGGTTCATCAATTGAGGCCTGAAAATATAAAATTGTGTTATGTTATGTAAAGTGACTTTGCGATATGTGTTAAACATGTCAAAGCCATGTTAAACTTATTGTGAGATTTAAAAACAACTGACACAGGTGGGGCATGAACCTGCAACCTCTGCCAGAATAGAATAGAATATTTAGCTAACAATTTGTTTTTATGTAGCTTACAATTTCATTTTTAGGGTTCCGTAGTAAAACTAGGAAGCTCCTAAGAAGCGTCAAAGGGGTCTCAAATTTCAAATGAGTCGGGCGAGACCTGGTAGCTCAGTTGGTTCAGAGCACTAGCCACGGTTCGGCAGAGGTCGCGGGTTCAAATCCCGCTCGGGTCATAATTATGATTTTTGAGAATCACTTATATATTTAATATAAGTGATTCTCAAGTAATCAAAAAATCTGAAAAAAATCAAGCTTATGGCATCTAATAAATACTCTCGATTACAATAACTTTTTGAAATATTCACTATTTTCAGTTTTGAGTTTGACAACCGCAAAAATAAGTTTGTATCCCATAATAATATTATGAAATACAAGGTTGAAAGACTGAAATACCTCTTGCTACGGAACCCTAGACTGAGCGTGGTCCGGACACACTCTTGCCCGTTTTTTTTATTTTATTAGACAGAAGTCTGTACCATATCATGTCACCGATAGAAGGTATGAATTATGACACTATTAAGATCACCAGTTCTGTATATTTTGTTTCTAGAAGCCGACTTCTGCCTCCGCAGTCTTCAATATACATAATTTAAAAAAGCAAGCATTATATTTAACAACAATCTTACATCTTTGGCAATTCTTTCGAGTTCGCGTTCTTTTTCTTCATCAGAAGCTGGAGTTGTAGTGCTACAGGATCTGATCAGATAGTTCTGATATCTTTTTAAAGCTGGTAAGCGCAAAATATTTGATATCTGCAATCAAGGTAAAATATTTGTTAATGAACTAGGTTATTTATAGGACATCACGTGAAACAAATATACTTACAAACATTGTTTGTATTTACAGCCAAATGATTAGGTACCAAGTAAAATTGTTTTCAGAACATTTTCTTAGATTTAAAAATGTTCTGCAAAGTTAAGTTTATTATTTAGGTATGTAGAGGTTAGCTACGGTCGAATATATTAATTACTCTTCGCACTGATGTAGTAAGTATACTTTTTATGAAAGATATAATTGTTATTTTTGTATTTCATAATGAAAAAACCCGCTAACTGTGCGTCGTAAATATTTTTTTGGAATTTTGTTTTTAGAAAATAGACTGACTTTATCTTGGCAATTGACATTTAACCCATTTGACATTGACAATATTTGACATTGACAATTTACAATTATTATTTTTTTTCCATTCGCCCTACTTGGGCAGGCTAAGGTCTTGGACCATACCGCCTCGTCTTCAGTAATTATTGACAATTTACAATAAAATTGTTGACTGACAGACCGACAGCTGTTAGTAGGCTTGGACATTGAATATCGATAAAAATAATTTAATCGATAAAAAAAATGTTTTAAATATCTAATTCGATATTTTTTATTGGTGGAACTTAAAAACAGAGTCATCTGTCTACATAAAACAGACGGTTACTGCAGCCTATCGATCGGCAACACTTAGTTATGAGTACACTCTCTATTATGTTAGTCAAGGCTTGGTCAAGGAACATAATTTAATACCTACTCTCTGATGAGAGGGCTTGGTCTTTGCTTGGTCTGCTCCTCAGAATATTAATAAATGTCAATAGTAGCCAATGACATCCGTTTCCAAACCAAAAAACTAATAGAAAATTGTAAAATCCATAGAGTGGGTTTTTACTTACTAAGCAGAAGATAGTCAGAAATACCGAAAGCACATCACTATAATTTTATCCATGGACTACACTACACCGGAAGTATCATAGTCAAAATGTTTAATCTTGGCAACATCGTTAGATTTCTTGTCTATGAGATATTTCCATCTCTTTTTATCGCACTGAAAACGAGAGAGAGATCGTATGATGTGAAGTGAGATATATGTTCTGTGGAGATGCCAGAGTTGCGAATGTCGTACGGCCATTTCGAATTTTCGACGATTAAATTAATTTTGAGAGTTCGATGACCGCCCGGAATCGTTTTGTCCGTCATTTTTTTGATCTATAGATTTTACAAATCGCTAATTTTCGTAAGTTGTTTATCTTTATTTGGTGCTCATTAGTGCTTGTTACGATTGTGTAATTACGAGTTATTGATTTTGTTTTGTCAGACCCGGCATTTTCCATTGAAACGTAAGTTATACCCAGGTTTTAATATGAATGTCGTGATAAGGCTGCATACGATGCTTTAGTGGGTTTCAATGACGAAGCTGCCTTAATTTTGTTATTGTAGGATCTAGGGAGTCATTACGATGGCATCTCTACTTCATTTTCAAACGAATTTAATTTAATTCACGGACTTTTCGTGTAATATGATAATGATTTTTAGTTTTTTTTGGGCGGTTCCTCTACCGGGTTCATGTATTTCGTTTTACCTCTAGCTGCACGGGAATCGGGTTTGAATTAATATTCTATAACTATGCGTATCGCTACAAACCGGTCTGAGTGTAACTTGAAATTTTATTTTTATCAAAATTGTAAGCATAATAATGTAGAGGTTATAATTTATGATGCTATGAATCATACTAATATCGACTGTCGCGTTGAATGTGACAATACAATCTACTGGAAGTTGCTTCCTAATGCATTTTCCTTCTGATTGCAGTGCCTACCAATATTCTATGGCATTGTTGCTTGATAATTTCATTGGAATGTATTAAAATTGGTCATCGGTCTTAGACTTTGTCATTGTGGAGATGTTATTATTATTTATTCTCTCTATAGTCAACTGTGAAATAGGATTTTAGCTTCTTTATAAAGTTCCAATGTTAAAATTTGGCACTAGCTGTAACTTAGAAATTTTGGTACTAGGGTCTAGTACAAAATCTTAATACCTATCTAGCACTAGGTACTCTGTCTGCATGGAAGTCTGAAAACAACAATGTCATTATTTTCTTTATACAAACCTTACCACCCCTTTTCATCTCTTTAAAAAAAAAACCATCTTGGTACACCTCTAGGGTACTTAGGAATAATTCCTTCAAATTTCAAATCTCTAAGTCCACCGGTTTAGGCTGTGAGCTGTCTGTCTGTCAGTCAGTAATGGTACTGTCTTATAAGTATAGAAGATTAGGTTATGGAAGTGCAAGCACACAAACCCTGAGTCAAAACTCTAGAATGAAAAAGAAATAGCTTTCAGCTCAGTCTATCATACAATGAATGGCCACAATGAATGTTAAAATATGGCAGTCAAACGCAAGCCTATCACAGAATAAAAAAAAATGTGAATGAATTATTAATGTAGGTAAATAAAATATCTTTAACTTTAAATACTGTTCAGATGGGTGATTCTCGCTGGTTCGATATTGATATCAAATTCGATATATATTGCAACAACTGTCAAAATCCCTACCATTTTGACATTTGTTGCAATGTCAGAGTCAAAGTCAAAGTCAAAGCATTTATTTCAATTAGACCAATTACAGGTACTTTTGAATTGTCAAGGAGTCTGTCAGTTAGTAATAATGATGAAGCTAGATGCCCGTTCCAAAGCGTAGATTCCTATGGAGAAGAACGGGCAAGAAACTCCATGGTTACTCTTTTAAATCAAATCATTACAAATAATCATGGTTACATTGTTTTTGTCGGAAATAACACAAATATGAGAGAACAATGTATGAGTCTAGAATAATAGTAAAAACAGCTCCAAATATTAGCCATAGCAGTCCAGAGATGACCAGTCCCAACAGACGGCGCCCGTTCACGAACATGACGCATGAATCAGCGCCATTTAGCTCAACCATTTTGAAGGGAACCGAATGACCCAACGCATGCGCCACCATCAGCAAGACATTTTTAGTGAGCATGTGAGCAATGTATACCGAATTCGATATCAATATATCACCCGCGAGAATCACCCCTCAGAATGGTCTGGGGGGTGATTCTCGCGGGTGATATATTGTCACTGCTATGGAACAGTGATATGAGATATCATTATAAGTAAATAAGTATCAATAGACACTATTTCTGTTACATGTTCATTGTGATCTTTAAATGTCACTCATTACTGATAAATATGGCTTCAAGTGGTCAGACATCAAGAATTATTATCTCCTGTCATACCTATTGATTGTGATCACCTCCCAACATGAAAATACTAGATACCGGTACCGGTAATATATCACCTCATTATGATCGCCATTTCTTGAGGTGATATGAGGCCTAAAATATATTGGACCAGGTTTTTTAAGAACCTATAGATGTTCTTAGTGAGTTTAGAAATGGATTATGGTGGGATATTGCAAACCCAAGGGGTTCACCATTTGATGGTGGAGGGTTCGCGACACGATTCACGGTACAGGTGATTAGCTGGCTGGCAAGTATTACGTGTGACACGCATGAAGGCGCGTGCGCGACTGAAAATGTGGATTCAAAGGGGTTCACAAACGTCTGGGAACTATTAGTTTGAGAAAGTCTGATCTACACCAAAGTAAAATGAAAGGGATAGTTCTGTACCTTCAGTGAAAAGTGATATAAGTGAAAAATCATAGTTTTGAGTAATTTAAGGTTAAAGATTTAAAAAAATCTCGTTATTTTTCTAACGTTCTAAAATAAAAAACGATATGTGGTATGTGTAGATAATATTATAAAGATTATAAAGAGCTTGGTTTGAATATATTATTTTGCGCGGAATTTAAGTAATTAGTAAAAATAGCCAGTTATATCACCGTACACTATAGTTTTCTTTGCTTATTTTTGTGTATTTAAATCTATAATGAAATGAATTATTTTACACATTTAGTTACCGTTTTGTGTGAAATGTTATAAGGCTTGTGTTTTGGCATGCTTTGCCTGCAAATAGTTGTTGTGAGAAAAAGTCGTAAAACTAATTATGATCATTTTGTTTATCAGCAACCTTTTTTCATTGTTTTATTTAAAATTCCTACGTAAATATTCACTAGAATGTATTGTTTCAATTTTTTTAAGTTTTGTGATAGGATTTCATTTGTATCACTTTGGATTAATTGAAGTAAAAGCTTTCAGTTCGCGTAAGATGTGGTAACTCGAGTCGTATTAAAATACATTTTAGAAATATAAAGATCGGTTCGGTTCACTTTGGTATGAATCAAAAAGTATTATTTTACACAATAATTTCAATAAAAAAATGCTTACTTATATCAATATACACAAAAAAATCTCATTCATTTTTAATCTTATAACAACAGGGATAAGATAGAAATTAAGTTAATTTTTTTTTAATAAGTTTAATCAGAGAATATCTGTGCCTCCTGTGATAAGTGATACAAGTCAAAAAACGTCATTTTACAGGACAGCAAAAACAAGTTTAAAAAAATCTAGTTCGTTAATTAAGTGGGCTATGTTATATATCAGTGCACTCTTTTGTAGAACAAAACATTTTCTTTCTCTATATAATTTAGAGTTTTTGATAGATATTTAATTTTGGAAGTAATTCATGAAAAACCTGCGACTTGTAACTTTTACTTAGTTTTTTATGTGCTAAAATTAAGTTAATTATGATACTTGTACAGTTAAATTACGTTGCACCAAGCTTGCACCAACAAATTGGCTTAGTGTAAACTGATATACATGAAGTTAAAACGTCTAATAACTCATTAGAATAATAATTCTAGCAAAATGTAGCAAAAGAATTTGTTCAAAGGGATATTACTCTAGTCACATCAAAATTCACGATAAATATACTGAAAAATAAAATGTGAAGTTAAATACAATAGCATTTAAATCACGAAGCACGAAAAATAGTGTGTTAAGTGACCGGTTTTGGGGTTACAACTTGACAAATATCGATTGTCACGAATTTTTTGCCAAAATCCCTATAGTTGTATCACTTTGCACAAAATTATCTCCGAAACTATAGCAGATAGAAGAACGTGAGTTAGACCAAAAAACACGTTTTTTTTTTTGATAATGCTCATGTGAAAATCACAAAAAGGGTACAACTCGAGTTATATCACTTAGCACAGGAGGCACAGATATAAAAACCGATCTGAGTCGACATGTATCACTTTTCACTGAAGGTACAGAGTTATAACCTGTCAATAAAACTGACATCACTGCACAAAAAATAATCTTTACCATTATCTAAGTAGTTCCATGATTGTGGTCTGCTCTTAGCCTATCAGTAATCTATCTTATCAGATCCCAAAATATATCAAAACCATTTTATAATTTTAGAATTCCCACCATGTCTGGAGAACCTGAAGTGACCCGCACCCCTGAGGAGGAAGAAGAAGAAGAAATCAAGTCCTCGTACAGGCCACCTCCAGAGAAGACGATTGACGAGATCCTTGCCGCGGACCAGGAGGATGAGTCCTTACGGAAGTACAAGGAGGCCCTCCTCGGGGAGGCTCAAGCTGGTGCTGTTATTGTTGGTAAGATTATTTTTGTATAGAACCTCCTCTTTTTTTAAGTCTGTTAAAATAATGCTTTAATTCCCATGTGAGATGTAAATTTTTGTTGTTTTTGGGAAGGTGAACTAATGGGTACACCCTAGAAACAGAAACGGCTAAGAAGGATGTTTGTACACATGCATAGCATGCTAAAATCATAACCTTCCTTTATCTTCTCCATAATATGCATCAGTGGCGAAAGGTGAGGGGAAGCTGACACAATAAAATAGTAACAAAATTATAAATAATCCGTTTTACTTATGTCAAACATATTCGTCTATTCAAAATATGTAAATACAATAAACAAACGATAGGTAAGACATCATTAAAACGGAATTATTTATAATATTTATTGTACCGGCTTCCCCTCACCCTTCGCCACTGATATGCATAGCCTACAGAAAATTGTGCCCAAGTCTGTTTGTAAAGGCAGCATCATAAATATCTGCTTCTGTAGGTACCTACTTCCCCATTGGTCTGCTCCAGAAGTCGATAGCCTGCTGTGCCTTACCTCTAATAAATTATATTAATTTCGTACTTAGAATATTATCAAGTTTTCTAGAATGTGTTATCATTGTCATATCAATAGCTGGAGATAGGTACTAGGTACCTATGTACATAATTTATCTTATCAATTTACATTGACAAACAAAATGTTTTACGACATGTTACTTGCAATGCCCGGTTTCCTCAGTTGCGCGAGCGCCGGCTATTAATGTAGCTTTTTCCTACTTCCCATATAGGCCATAACGTACCTTACACGTGTAATGGCCTAATGGCTCATTTTTAATTGGCGATTTAGTAGATTGCTAGAATGATCGATATTGCCGGCTCCAAATAAGGCTACTCGTTGCCTTAGATTAGGGCTGCCATCACCTAAATTGCTGACAAAAACTTTAAAAACCCCGGACATTTGGGTGAAATTGAGTATTTTTCCCGGACGCCCCCGATAAAAACTAAAATTTTTTTTTTGTTTTCCCCGGTTCCCCCAATTTTTGAAACCCCTACCGGACGCTCCCCGGACATCCTTTACTACTAGGACAAATCCGGGGAAACCCGGACGGATGGCAGCCCTACCTTAGATGCCCTTATTCGTCAGCAAAATTGAAGGTGTCGTAACCCTAGGGTTTTTTTATCAAGATGCGCCAGCGTCTATGCTATTTTGAAGAGTTCTAAGTTTTTTGATAAATAATAAATTATCTCCTCTAAAACCACTGACCTATATGTCTAGACAAGCAGTTCCGAACATTAAACATGTCATACTCAAGTGTTGTGCGGGCACAACACAAGCCTCACATTCACTTTGACGTTTGATGCGGTGAGCAACAGACAAGTACCTACCCGCGTGTGGAGCATGATTTTTGTTCGGAACTGCTTGTCTAGGGGCATATAGGTCAATATCTAAAACTAAGGTTTTGTGCCGTTGTACAAAATTCTAATCAAATGTAAACATTCTAACATTTAGCATTATGTAAGTAGGTAGGTACTAATACAAAGCAATAGCATCACTATTTCCAAATCGCATAGAAGTGTAGAAAAGGTGATCTCATAATACCTACTTTACATGACATTTTTCAGTTCCGTGATCATTGCATGACATACAGACATACACTTGTCACTGATGTCAAGGTCGGATGCTACCACGCATGGCATGACACGTGACCTTGTCGCGCGAGTCGGCCAAACAACCTGCATTGCACGATATTGAACGCTAAACGATGAGTAATCGATACCTACCTGACGTTATCAATATCGTTGTATAGGTGACGGAAATCAGTAAAGTTAATTCGATTATGAACGCTATGGTTCGCGTTTGATGATTGAGGGGTTCTGTGCTGTTGATTGAATATTACTTTTGCAGTAGACATGGCTCCTCTCATTTCTTGCAGAGACAAGCCCATGATTGTGGTCTCGTAATTTGCCGGTAAACCTCAGTGATTCATCACCGTGAAACCGCTGTGGGTGGGTTTTGAAAACTGACGAGCCAGGCTTGTTGTTCTTCAGCGTTGTTTAAAATTTGAACAAATTCTGAAGAACAAAACAAACAGACATTACTAGCTTTTTTTTTTTTTTTTGAGGATGGGAAATCATCAATTGACCCCTCCCGCTCTAGGGTGGAGCGGAAGGGAGTGTCAGACTCTTACTGACTAAAACCCACCCGTGTTCCTTCCTTTGCCCTTTATGTTCCGGGTCAGCGGTATCCCTTTCGGAAAATCCCGCTTTCCCGGCAGGCTTGGGCCCTAGTGGGCCCCCTCTTCGATGCTGACATCTCTAAACAGACATTACTAGCTGTGAGTAAAACCACGTTCTTACGACTCGCCCATTGATCTTACTTTTGAGCGGTTTAGTTTGATCACTACGTTTACTATAGTCTATGCTAGGTCTATCGTGGACCAGGCTACCCAAGACTTCAGGTTCGGGGTTCACTGGTCAAAAAAACGTGCCAGAGGAGGGCTGTACCAAGTGTACCTACCTACTTGGTTATTCCCAACGGACCACGTGGTCGGTTTTTGAGACCTCTAAAAATAATAAAAAACCGGCCAAGTGCGAGTCGTACTCGCGCACCGAGGGTTCCGTATCATTTTTGGACATATAAAGTGAAAAAAACCGGACCGCATAACTAATTTTGTTTGTGAAGGAATTTTGATGATTGTGAAAAAACTGTACTAGTTATGAAGATCGTTTTATTTTTGGTGCCATATTTGGGTCAATTCCTATCAACTCTAGTTATTTCAGATTTTTCGCCCCGCAAACTTCGGAGATAAGGGGGGGGGGGAATGGTATTTTTTTGAACATTTTTCATCATATGTTGAAAACTGTGAGACGTAAAATAAAATGAAAATATATTTTGAAATGTGCAGATTAAGCCCTTTCATATGATATGTCACTTGACCTAGTAACCCCACTTTAAAATTTTGGATCCCAACTCCGGCTCCTTTTGCAATTAAAATAAAATTATTTTTGTACTTTTTTCATTTGCAATAAAGTTAAACAAGCATTCTTTATAACTGTTCCAAATTTCAAGTCGATAGCATAAGTAGTTGCTGAAATAATCAGGTGTGACAGACAGACAGACAGACGAAGTCGCACCATAAGGGTTCCTTTTTTACCATTTTGGTACGGAACCCTAAAAACACTAAAAAAAACAAAAAAACACCGGTTCGGGGTAAAATTAAATATATTATTATAAGAGTGGGTCCCGATTGCAATATCGTCTTGTTTTTTATTATTTTTAGAGGTCTCAAAAACCGATCACGTGGTCCGTTGGGAATAACCCACCTACTTACTAGCTAAAATTTTATTATTATTTTTTATCTTGTTTATAGATTATCTTTTTTTTTCATAACATTTAATTTAAGTAATAATGTACTTAGAGGCTAGCTTAATTTTTGTCTAATGGTAATACACAATTTCGACCTGAATGAGGCGGATTTTTTAAATGCGACAGATGGAGGGTTATGTGCTTCTTCAGGTCCCAGGCTACCTCTTTGTCAAATTTCATCCAAATCCATCCAGCCGTTTCAGCTTGAAGAAGTAACAAACACACACACATACATTCGCATTTATGATAGGTATTACTGTCATTACTCATTCCCTCAGATCATAGAAACAAGGAGATATGCCATCATAGCAAATTAGTACGGGACTAACTGATGCCACTTTTAGTACATTTTTCGACACAATTACGCGCATAATTAAGCGCTCCTTGTAAATAAAAAGATCTCCCACGCATTAAACATTCCACACACCCTCAATCTAACACTGTTAATCGTCACTCAACACTAGCACTAAACTAAAACACTGTATTTATACCATCGATCGTGTTCGGTTCGTTGCCAGCGCGTACGTTTTTCGTACGAGCAATTTGCTCAAAATCAGGCATCAAGCTCGATAGTGCCTTGGCACATCTCCCTTGTTTCTATGATCTGAGCTCATTCCTTTTGATACAGCTCAAGTGACAAAAGATGCTGATATAATTGACAAAAAACTACAGAGTTAATTATGAGGTCAAACAGTTTTTCTGACGTTCTCTGTAAGTAAAATAGTAATTAGTAAACTGAGTGATATATTTGTCACGGTTAGATTCAGTTTACAGCCTCGTAAAAACACAAAAAAAAACAGTGGAGAGAAACGCTGAATGAGATAATCATTAGAACAAACAAATAGACCAAAAACTTCTTTGTTTTAATTTCTTTAGAAATCGTGTTTGTATAAAATATTACACCAAAACTTAAGTATTAATACCTATACCTACGTATCAAAGGACCACAAATCTGTTTTCTGGTCTTTGATTTTAATCATCAAAATCGTTTATTTCAATTAAACTATAAGTGGGTACTTCTAAAAGCAAGCAAAAAGAAAAGGTATTTGCATATGGAGAAGAACTGACAAAAACCTGCATAGGGCATCTTTTATATAGCTTATACGTCATCAGAATAACACAAAGGCTACCTTTTATCGAAAAACGCGGGTGAAGCCGCAGGCGGAAGCTAGTCAATACATATCAAAAGAAAAGTCCTGAGTTCCTGACTCACTCGACTGACTCATCAATCCTTGCACCTAGAAAACCGTAATTATACACAGAAGTTCCCTTTATGATGTAGATAAGGAATAAGGCCGAATTTGTAGAAATTCCTACGGGACGGTCCACACGGACAGAGTCGCGAGCAAAAACTTGTTTATAGTAAATTGTATCTGTAAATTAATTAAAACATCGTCAAAAGCTATTTTTAATTTGTGCGTGGATCTGGATATCCGCAGCCGGTTTCGCCATCGTGACTTTCCGACGCGTTTAATTTCCGAAGCCCTATTAGCGTCCTATGCTTCCACATCAATTTCCTCTATAGCTTATTATCAGCTGTGGCTAATACACCAACTACATTGATCTATTCGTGTTGACCTACTTCGTCAAGTGCAATCGGGGACGGGGTGTATCCTGTGAGGGACTAGATGACTTGATTTGCCGTCACGATCTTGTTTGGCTCGTATCCTGCAGTACACATTAGACTGCAATAGGATAAGGCGAAGATTACCAATAACGAAGAGCAGTAAAGTGCAGTCAAGCGCTCGAACTATTAGTGAAGTATAAGTTTTATAAATTGTTCGGGCGTATGACAACTCTTTGTTCTGAATCGCGCAAAAAAACGTCGTCTGTTAGAGGCTTTAAGTGGCAAGTCAGCCGTTTTCTTGTAACATAACGCCTCTATTCCGAAAAGTGGCAGAGGTGTGAAGTTTTCCTACATATCGCCAGTTTTGGTGTAATAGGGGGCGAGCCTATTGCACAATTCCAGAGATTTCGGGCTGATACTGAGAATTTTCTAATGAAAAAACCCGGGGCCGCATGCACTTAGACTAAGTACGAACTAAGTCGATATCTTATAGATTTGTACCATTTAGAAGTAGGTACTTTTAAAAGGGAAGTTCTTGCAGATATATCTATACATCCATCCTCACAAACTTTCGCATTTATAATATTATAGTAGGATAGTAGGATTTTCTGTTAGACAGTAGACTAGTTATGAAACATTTGGCCTTTGTGTAAGAAAGAGACCTTCATTTATTCAAATGGCTTCATTTAGAATTACTTTCTTTAGAAATTATAACAACCCTGAAAGTTTATACAAAGCCTTAAAAAAACATGAAGCAATCAAATTGCTTTCGTGAGAAGAAAGTTTTAACCATGCCGAAATTATGACCTCATTGGGTTGAAGAAGCCGTTAAAAGAAACGATTTTTAAACGTTTTTTCCTGCCTGTAGCGCGAACAAGTAGAATGGCTAGATTTAGATGAAACCGGTGCGTTTAGTATGTGATAATGAGAGTGCAAGAATGAAAACCAGTTAAAATAGTGTTCAGAAAATCAGATCTATCGCATAACTATCATTATTAATTTTGCATGAATGAATCTATACCTACGTAAACTGTTGAGATTTGAAATTTGGAGAAAATATGTCTTCAGTACACTAGAGGTGCACTAGGGAGGGAGACTTTTTTGCTATTCCATCCCTGTCGGTCTATCGGTCTGTCGGTCCCGGTTGTCGTACGAATATCTATGACGTTACGGGTAGTGAGAAGCCCGAATGTCTGACAACTGATCTAACATCACAATACCAGTATTTAGCCAGGGTTGTGGAGCTCAGATTACTCAGATGGTAGTCGGTCCATGTAAAATATTGATATTTAGCCACATCTAGTTACATTAGAAGCCAACCTCAACCTGTGGATCATATTGAATGACTGACAAACTTCAGAATACTCACAATATCACATGCGGAACTTATTTGTCTCTTATTCAGTAGAACATAAGCTTGACCTTTCAAATTGATGTCGGCCTATATTTCGCAAAGTTCATAATACATTGGTCTCTCCTTGACGTTGTCGCGAACGACAGCTTGTACAATCGTACAATCTACAATGTATTATGCGATCTATTTTCGATATCATCCTAGGAATAATTTTAGACACGTGAGCAATGATATATTTGTGTTTTTAGCTCGATATCATAAACTGTATTATTGTCGTCAGTTTAGATTTGGCGTGGAAGACAAAAACTTAATTTCACTTATTTTGAGCGCTTTATAGTTTGCCCTTCCTGGAATTCAAATGTAAAGACCGTTAGACTGTCGTCTGTCGCATTTGAAAAACCAACCTCCTGGAGGTCAAATTCAATTGTCTTTTTTTTGCGACAGACGAAGGGTTAATTGACCCAAGAACTTCTTAGTTGAGGTCTAGTTTTGGACCTGATCCAGTGCATTTTTTTCCTGTTTTTGTATTATACTAGTCTGTTTTTTTTATCGTCCATATAAACAACAATTAGGGCCATTATTATGACATTGTTTCGGTTTTAGCGACGAAGCTAGTCGTATACAGGGCGAATAGCTCCATTTCATGATGGTTTTTATAGTAATAGGTACGGCCCGGCTTCGGCTGTGCGAGAAACATTCTCAGACTATCTTCCTCTCTATAATTTACAAGATCTTTGTAATTTAAGGGAAATTTTCCGGAGATTTACCGACTAAATTACCTTTTAACCTTAGAAAGGTAATTAGCTAACCTTTATAGTAGACGCTCTGCAAACTTTGCCGGCTCCTCTTACGCTTCGTTCTTTGTCAAGGCTCGATTTGGCTTCAAAACTCTACGTCATCTAAGTAATTAACAACCTGGGCCTTAATTATTAAAGTTAACAATTTACGAATTTTGTCGATATTGTATGTGAACACAAATGTATGGGACAGCTGATTTTTTTTATGATTTCAGGGTTGGTCTCATAGTAAAGGTTGTACACAATGATGAGTACAATGATCCCTTTTCAGCTTTCACATTAACTAAGAATAACGTTGTATTAGAGATTTCAAAAACTACTAACGCGGGTGGATTTGGACGCGGTAGCTCAGTGGTTAGAGCAACGCCACGGTCAGGGGTCGCGGATCCAAATCCCGCCCGCGTCTATTTTCAAATCTCATCTATCATAATCTGATTAATGTTTTATTTGTCTGACAGACGCAAACGACCCACGTAGAGTGATCGTCAAGAAGCTGGCGTTGTGCGTCACTGGACGCGAAGACGTCGAGTTAGACCTCTCTGGGGACCTGACGGATCTTAAAAAACAGGTATGAAATATTAGAGAAGAATAATGTTTGTATTCTTCAGTAGACTAAACTCTGATATGCCAAGCACGGGTCGCCGCGTGCTCCGGCAGAAGAGATAACGAGTTGGATAGCAAGAACTTGTCTATTCTTGCTATGGTGGTAGAATAGTGATAGAATTAGCCATTTCATTGTGAAAAAAATTGTTATAATTATTAACGTCAAATAAAGTCATCAGTATAAAGTAAGTTATTACATCTAAAATATCCTAGGTTCATAATTTAATTTAGTGTTTTTCCTTGTCCCTTCAGGAAATAATAGCGTAAAATATAGGATACTCCAGTTTTCCTGTATCCATTTACTGTATACTAAGCTATTGTGATGCTGGTGAAATAGCGAGATGATAGAAACGCAGTGACATTTAATTTTATTATTTTTGTCCTGCTGTGCCAAGAGTCTCTCTAGCTAAAAAATATCCAAATAAGGCATACTACAGTCATCGTACAAGCAATCTATGATAAAATCAATAAGGACTAATAAACCTAAAAAAATCAAAAAAACTTTTTTACCAAAAAATAACCGACTTCAAAAATCCACTACAAAGAAAATAATAATTTTGGTTTCGGAAGTCGGTGGCTTTGGTTTTTGTTTGCTTTTTTTTGCCACCGACTTCCGAAACCAAAATTATTATTTTCTTTGTAGTGGATTTTTGAAGTCGGTTATTTTTTGGTAAAAAAGTTTTTTATTTTTCCCTTTTTAGTTCTTTATCCCGTGTTAGATTACCTTCACGAATTCGTTCAACAGTAAATCTACGGAGTGTGTACATTTAGGCCTATAACTTTGTACATAGGAATGATTACATAAAGTATTATATACTAAAACCTTCCTGAAAGTATGTACATTACGTTAGTGAAAACCCCATCCAAATCGAATCAGTAGTTTTTGAGAAAATCGCGCACATACAAACATACATACATACATACATACATACATACATACATACATACATACATACATACATACATACATACATACATACATACATACATACATACATACATACAAACATACAAACATACATACATACATACGGGACGGGATAAAAATTTTGCTATAACTACCAATGTATAATACTTTGTATAGTAACGATTAAGATGTTATGTTCAATATCCTGGAACTTTATGGTTTATAGACTATTTTGTGGTTTTACTTCGTCTAATATTATCAGTATCACCTACTATGTACTATGTACGTAAAATGTACTGAAATTAATGTAGTATTGAATCAGATTTTTACGTGTGATGCTAGCGAGTGTGATACTGTAGCTTTATTCGCGAAATAGGTACCTATACTGTTCTAAAATGCCGCATTATTGGCGTTTCACTTATCAAGTCGTCAGTTACCGTCAAATTTGCATGATGTGGCTTGACCGTACGCGGTACGGTGGATGTCAATCAACGTAAAGACGAAGCAAATTAATCCAAATCTCAAGTTAAATTCAAGTAAAGCTACGTTTCAGGATAGCTTGTAAAGAACATTTGACAAAAATGAGTCAATTTACATTCTACTAAAACCAGTTTAAGCCAGTCTAGTTCTAGTTCTAGCCGTTCTAGTAAAACCAGTTTATATGGTAATTAACTGAAGCAATATGTGTCCCATAGGCGTGTGTCGTACAAAATGTCACACAGAATTTAGTACAGAGACCGGCAATCTGAAAAATCTTTTTCGTTTAAGCGTACGTGCGCAAACTTTCTCCCACTACCCCGCTTTTTGCTCAAGATGTTTGCCGGTCTCTTTACGTCATTAGCGGGCGTCTAAACAGTATCTAGTCATCACACATGCGGAACGGGTAGCTCGCACGCTTGCTACCTCGCACATGTGCTGAGCTAAAAACGTGCCGGGTTGGACACGTGCTGCGCTCAGTGTCCCGGTTTTATAAGATGGTTATCGCCGTCAGTATTGCGAGCACGAATTTATCAAAATAGTAGGTACCTACAGTCAGTCGCCTTCCATGTGTCTATTTTTATTTTTACGCCAGGTTATTATCACTTTCGTATAGACAAATTACGTTACGATAACTTTACATTGGAGCTAAATAATTTTAGTGAGATAACAGTCTCTCTCAAACCGATATTAGTATGCCAACATTAAGACAGAAACCACAATTCATTTCCCTCCGAATGATTAACAAAACGCTAAACATATTCGCTTAGACGCGTATCAACTAATAACTCTTTAAATGATTTACGTTGCAACGACACATTTATCATAGTTGTCTGTCTGTACTAAGGTAGCGTAGCAAATACGTACAAGTGACGTCATATGTCATGAGTGTTGATAGTGCTGACAGATTTATGGTTGTGAACGCATTTAATTTGTTTTTGAGACGGTTTAATCTTGAGTTTACGGTTTTTGCCAGTAATTAGGTCGTGGAGGTTGAGCAATTGCTCCGTTTAATGAACTGATATTGAGATGAATCTGGTTTGATTAAAAAGCCCGATTCCAAATGAGATAGGAAAACGCCACCTTGATAACGGCCATACTTACATAATTGTGTGCACCTTGTTTTTATATTGTGTATCGATGTCATTTGTTATTTAGTTGTACTTTTGTGTGCTATGCTATGTCTCTTGTGTGCACCAAATAAATGTTTTATCTATCTATCTATCTATCTATCTATCATAATCAGCCTAAAATGTTCCCTCTGTTGGGAATCAGGCCTCCTCTCGGTGAGAGGGATCGGGCCATAATTCGCACACCTAAATCTGGAGAGAGCTAATTCAAAATATATATTTTTTTAAATTAGATCAAGGTACTAGAAAGCAAATAAAAAAATGCTCTGTAAAGAGAGCTTATTAAAACACACGCAAATCTAGATCTAAAGATCTAGGTGATTGATTCACCATAATATTATGGACACAATGCGGGTTTGCGGTCGTCACATATCATCGAAAATTTTGTTGTAGGACACGCCAATTTTCTGTAAACAGACATACTGCTTCCCTCCAATGACCTATCATTCTTGAATTTTAATTCATCTGAAAGAATAGTTTCGCATGTAGGTATCTAGTCCAAAAAGCCTATATTTTCGATCTATTGACAATCTGTCTTGATATAGGCACACGAGTTAGCAATGCCACATGCGCAATGAAGCGTACTAAAAATATCGAGAATGGTACCTACATAATTTACTATGCTCGCATTCGTATATTACGTTACGGCTGTCCTGTTGTATTCGTTCAAATTCTACGTAGCTGATGACGTCATAAGCCATGTGAGTTTACTAGTGTTATAAGATTCACGGTTGTTATTGTCTATGTTTATCTTCTGTCTAGGAGCTTGTTTTGTTATTCCCAAGAGTAGTAAGTTTAGACGGGTCTATCTCGTCTGACAACCATTATATTAAGAACTCTGTATGGATGCAATATGTTTGCTAACAGACTTGCCCTCTACCTGATGAAAAATGATTACCATCGCTTATAGATGCGTTGCCAACTTTTAAGATAGTCCAAATACCACATAATAATATAATTTCACTTGCATCTTCCCTTTTACAACCAGCTCTTCTACTACTGTCATAGAAATGGTATGGTCCAGTGGCGCATTCGCCATACATTTGAGCCAAGAGCCACTCCTCATTCATTTTGTTTCTCGCCTTTTCTCTATGACATTTTATTTTTTTGTACATGCTTGACTCTTACCTTGTTTTCCTTTTATTTTATCATTTTGTATTTGCATGTGCAAAGCTTAATATTATGTTAGTTTTAAGTTAATATTGTGCTCAAAAATGGCGAGAGCGAAATAAATTGATTTTCTTTCTTTTTTCTTTCATTCCCCTCACCATTGTGAGGGTAAGCCTAAGCCGGTACAAAAAATTTGTAACAAAATTGTAAATAATTCCGTTTTACTTTGTCATGTCATACCTACCTATTAGTTACAAAATTGTCATACCTATTCGTTTAAAAATCAAAATATCTAAATTCTGTGAATTTACAATAGATATGAATGACATCAGTAAAACGGAATTATTTATATTAACTAGCTAGCTTAACTAGCTTCCGCCCGCGGCTTCGCCCGCGTTTTTGGGATAAAAAGTAGCCTATATGTTATTCTGATGTCTAAGCTATATTACTGTAAAGTTTCATCAAAATCCGTTCAGTAATTTTTGCGTGAAAGAGTAATAAACATCCATACATCCATCTATACCTATTATTACCTATACATCCATTCTCACAAACTTTCACATTTTTAATATTAGTAGGATTTTGTAACTATTTTATTTTACCGGCTCTCCCTCGCCCTTCGCCACTGGTTTGGTCCCAGTTTTTTGTTAGCCTAATGCGTGTTCCACTGCTGGCCATTACGTATACCTCACCTTTCTCCTTCCAAACTTCTACTTTGTGCCATTTTTGCCCACTTCTGTCCTTCAAATACGTCCATATGTCCTGTGAGTACCCCGTTAGGCGTCTCGTACGCTTCTTTATTTCTTTCAAGGCTCTGAGCTATTTCTTATGATATCATCTACTAAAATTCATTCGGAACAAATCACGCGATCCTTTTCACAAATCATCCGTGTGACAGGTGCATGGTGATCGGTGCCCAATAAGTCGCTTAGTCACAATTATCGCGATACGCCCAGCCTGGCTCTCCGCCAACACCCGAACGTACAGGATGTTTGGATAGAGTTTTCTAGGTTTATTGAAGCTTTTTGTTGTGTGCCGTATATAGATTTTGTTTAGAATGACAGCCATATTTTAAACGGATGGACGGTTCAGTATCTGCGAGTTCAAAGGTATTTGAATTAGTCAATTTGTATGTGGAAGGGAATATGTCAAGAATTGCTAAAAAATTGCCAAAAATTAGAACTGGAGCAGGAATTGTCATTGTGTCAATTGTCATTTCAAGAGTGTGAGTCTAGTCGCCACTAAAAAATTGCACGTAACTTTCATTCATAAATTGGGGATTTATTTTTGACGGCATAAGCCGAAAAGCCAAAAAGATAAGGTAGATAGTACAAGTGGTTATTATTGCCGTTTGTGTGACTTACATAAACGAGAGTTTCATCTTAAAACGAAAATATCGGATTTTCTTCCCCTGCCTCTTGCCTCAACGATTTAGCTCGATTTTTCATTAAAAACAGTAATGAAATACCAATTTCCCCTCCCGACGCTGATAAAGCTAGTCTGCTTCCTGTCATTACAATGAGGATTTCCTTATTTTCCTTCCATCTTATCCATAATACGCTTATAAATAAGTATTTTTACCTACCTTCACTTGTTATACTTAGTAGATGAGATGACGGTGAAAAATCTGGGGCCTATTTGATGTAACCACTCTGCAAGTCTTCACTCTGCACTCTACTCTTCACTTTTCAAATATTGCAGAGTGTGGAGCGAAAGTGTTCCAAATTTGAATTTTCAGTCTGCAAAATGTGTGTACATAAAACATGATTCAGTTGAAGAGTTCGGAATGTGGAGTGCAGACTTACAGAGTAGTTACATCAAATAGGCCCCTGATTCCAGCTCCAACGGACAGTAATCGAAATTGAAAACGGCCTTTCTCTAGTTAGCTTAGTTTGATTTTGGAACCTTAGATATCAGATATAATTATATTTTTAGGCTCATTGAGATGGCTTCTAGTCGCGAGTGAATCGGTTTCTTCTAAGCAAGTGTGCTACATCGTAGACCGCATCATCGCCTAAACGCAAGTCTAATTTGATAATAAAAGTACTAACTTATATTAATTTATTTTATTTAATAGAGGTACAAAATGTTTTTGATCAGTCTATTAAATAAATGGTATCCCACTGTATCAATCCGCGTGCTATGATTTATGCCAAAGACAACTATAGTTCAGTGCACGACCCAAAAACTTGGAGCGGCCGGAATCGTCGCGCCGTCGTATCGTTACGCTCCGTTTAATAGCTGCTTCACGGATTAGTCTGTACAAAATAGATGGGTTGTCGCCGGAGTAAATTGGGCAAATAATGATGTAGGTGTAATAACAACGCAAAAAAAAAACTGTCTAGAGCCGAGGTCTCGCCCGTCAGAGTTCCGTAGGTACCATAAAGAGGTGGGCAATTATAGTATAGACATTTGCCCGCACATTTTTTTTTGTTTATTCGTTTATTTCAGGTAACAAAGGCCCATATAAATGCATAAACGCACCCCTTCATCTGGGGTATCGTTGGATAGGTTTTCAAAAATTTCAGTGGCTTCTAAAGTCGTAAAAAGTCTCTCCCCTCTAACTTTTCAACGGGATGGAAAATGGGGTGAAAAATTCTGAAAAAAGTTTAGAGGATAGAATTAAAAAAATACACATCCAACCAAAATTGGTTTGAATGAGATAATGTTGTGTAGTTTTTTAAATTTTCGGTTTTGAGTTAACCAACGCCAAAAACCATAATAATAATACTCCTTGCTTCAGAATCCTATAGTGTGCGCAGTCCGACAAGCACTTGGTCGGTTTTTTACTTCCCATAACAAGACAGACTTCTCCCAAGTAACCCCCTACCATGAAACTACCAAAAACCATCCTAACTTTGACGTTTAACGTTCCAGGTGTTCGTGATAAAGGAAGGTGTGCAATACAGGATAAGGATCGACTTCATCGTGCAGAGGGAGATCGTGCACGGGCTCAAATACGTGCAGAAGACTTACCGGCTGGGAGTACCAGGTAATAAAACCTCAATATTTATAAATGTATATTTTTGTGAATTTGAAACATGTCAAAGCCATGTTATGCTTCTCTTGTTATTAAGACTGCTCGCGACATTCGATTTTTGAGAATTCTCTTAAAATAAAGAGAATTCTCAAAAATCGAATGTCGCGAGCCGGATTTGAACCTGCGATCTCTGGCGAACCGTGCCAACGCTTTACCAACTAAGCACGGTTCGCCAGAGATCGCAGGTTCAAATCCTGCTCGCGACATTCGATTTTTGAGAATTTTCTTAAAATATTTAATAACCTGAATATTTATTTCTTTTCAATATAAAACGTGCAGACAGCTCCATTAATTCGATTATCCTTTTTAAAAGTAGTTTTGAAACATGAGAGAGCCAAATAATGCTGTCTGTACCAGTGGCGAAGGGTAAGGGGAAGACGGTACAATAAAATAGTTACAAAATTATTAATAATTCCGCTATACAATATGTCATACCTGTTTGCCTATTCAAAATATTATGTAAATACAGTGAATAAACGATAGATATGACTGAGGACGGAATTATTCCTGTTTGTTTACTATTTTATTGTACCGGCTTCCCCTCACCCTTAGTCACTGATCTGTACCTACCTACGTACTGTAAAAATCGAGTAATAGCAGATCTTTGATATAAAACTTTAGATTTATTTGTACTTCTTAAGGGCGCTCTCGGAATTTTGTCTCCTCTCTCGCTCGCACAAAATCATTTTTAAGAATGTTGAATGAAAACATGCATTTTTGAAAAATGTAATCTGGTAGTGAACTACAAAATAATATTAATTTTACAGGTAAATAATTAAAACACATTTCTACAGTGATATCTAATAAACAAACTTGTTTAACTCATGTGTTTTTAATCATTTAATTTGAGTTTATAATATTATAATTAATATAATTTTGTGGTTCGCTATCAGATTACATTTTTCAAAAATGCATCTTTTCATTTAACATTCTTAAAATATATGGTTCTGTGCGAGCGAGAGACGTGCCGAATGCGAGAGCCCTCTTAAGATTTGCCATAAATCATTTACAATAGTACCATGATTATTATTTTAAGGCCTATTTTCTAGAAATATGCTCAAGTATGAATAGCGATTTTAAATTAAATTTGAGTAAAGATGAATATGAAATCTGTCAGTCACCTAATCAAGGGAAATAGTACATAAAGAGCGTTTCACATAAGGAGTTCCTTCAACGCTATGTTGGCGGCCCTGTCTGTCACTTAGGTCTTAGGTCATAACGTTTTATTATTTTTGTAGATTTATGTGTTACTAGACTTTTGCCCGCGACTTCGTCCACGTGGAATGACCAGTTTAAATAACCTCCGTAGTGTAGGCTGGCTAGTAGTACCAAGAGGTCAAGCTGTATCTCTGGTTAATCCCATCAGAATTAGATAAAACGTGGCTTAGATTTTAAGTTGGACCCCAAGCTCTCGAAGTTTGAAAACTACATCAAAACCCGTTCTGTGCTTTTCACGTGATGCCCGCACAAACAGATAAACAGACAAAAATTCAAAAAAAAAATATTTTTGGGTATGGTTACGTCCCAGTACCCTGTCCTGACTGTTTTTTCTGGAATATCTTCAATGTACAGACACGGCTTTTTTACAATTTTATAATAGTGTGCTATAGTAATGATTAGGACACTAAAAAGTAGTAAACTAGAATTGGTACGGAAAAAAACTAGCACCATTAAATGTTGTAACATATTGACATTCAGGGCAGCCAACATAGTGTCTTCTAATTTGAAATGCACTCTAGTTACCGTTACCGTGTCACCATCGACAACTCCTGTCTAGAAATTGTAACAGCCCCATATTTTTGAAACTAATACGAGTCATACCTTAAATGTATTCGAATGACGAGCAAGAAGAGTCACCCTCCATGTCCGATACCATCACCGGCACCGTGAGAAGACCGGGCGCATTTAAATAAAAATATCCTTATGTTTGTGCTAGCACTGCTTGAGCAGTTTAGAATACAGGCCTCAATATTTTAATACTGGGTAAAATTAAAACCAGTGCGGATATTTTAGGAGTTGAAAGTACTCATGAATATGATCAACTTTTATTATGGGACCGACACAGAAATATGAAAAAAAAAACCGGCTGTGCCATACATTTTGATCGTGTTGCAGTGCATTTTTGTAGGGAACAGCAGAATTTTTTTTCATATTTCTGTGTCGGTCCCATAATAAAATTGATCATATTCATGAGTACTTTCACCTCCTAAAATATCCGCACTGGTTTTAATTTTACCCTGTACTTTTAGGTAATAATATTATACAGGGTGGCAGGTTAAACAGTGGAAATATTTTAAGGGGTCATTGTACTCATCATTATGAACAACTTTTACTATGGGACCAAAGCTGAAATCGCGAAAATAAAATCAGCTGTTCCATACATTTATGTTCACATAACTCAACAAAATGTATGGAACAGCTGATTTTTTTTTCGCAATTTCAGCGTTGGCCCTATAGTAAAAGTTGTTCATAATGATGAGTACAATGACCCCTTAAAATATTTCCACTGTTTAACCTGCCACCCTGTATTTTATTCACATCTATGTCTCTATCTGATTGCACTTTGTATTTTTTCACGCGCCCCCCTCAGTGCCCGGTACGTATCCGTTTTTTATTCACAGTGCATCATTGACACCATGTATGCCTTCGATGTCGTTATTTATTGTATTCAATATCGTGACTCAGTGTATAGGAATTTTAATAGAGTCTTATTCCTGATTGATTGTATCTTGTGACGTGACGTCGACTTATGGTGTGTACAATGACGTATGACGATTTAGCTTTTCTTTTAGAAAACTTATTGAATACGGTAGTGGCCTACTATTAAAAAAGTACAAATAATAATAAATTATTTTATTTCAAAGAAGGAATAGGCACAACAAAAAAGTAAAATCAAAAATAATAATTTATCACAAAATGGAAAACATAGACGCTTTTAAAGTTTTTGGAGGGAATATCGCTCCGTCTTTGTCGCGCAAGCGGACGTAGGTGGTGTGACGTCACTAGTAGGTAGTGCCGTCCGTGTCTAGCAAATCATTTTAAAACGCTTATAACTTTGCCAATTTTGTAGATGTTTCATCGGTTTTTTGGTGTTCATTGTCTTTTTTCGAATAGTTTACAGATTCACAATAAAAAAAAGTAGTTAATATCCCTATTCTAAAGAGAGAAGTTTACAATATAATTATTTTACCCAAATAAGATGGCAAAGGAAATTGCTCAGTTTGTTCAGAGCTCTGCCTAAAACGTGGACAAGTTCAGTTAAAAGTATTTTTACCAAAAAAAAATGGAGCTACTGTCTACGTTTAGCCGAGTTTGAGCAATTCCGTTTGGCGCTAGAAATGTATTACTCGCATGAAAACGTTAAATAGAAAAAATTGGTTGCTCCATACATTTGTGGTCACATAAATCGACAAAATTTACGGAGCAGCAGATTTTTTTTTCGCTATTTAAGGGTTAGTCCCCTAGCGTAGTTGATAATAAATAATGAGTATAATGGCTTACTTTGAGGTCTGACGCTAACTCTCAAATACGTTCTTTTACGTCTAAAGAAAAAAAAAATCGCCCAGTAGGATCTCGTCAAACATTATTTATGCTGCCCTTAGCCGTGGTCTAAAATCGATATCTTCATAAATAATTCAACTTGCCTACAGTACAGTGCAGGTCGTAAGAAAGTGCAGTATCCTCGTGCAGTAATTTTGCGCAGTAATCATTATGATTGTGGTTTATATCTTAATTTTAGAAATACACACATCAAAAGTGTCTAGGGATCAAGCATTTTTATGCGGATTTCTTGAGATTGAGATGTGGCTTTGTAATAAATTTATGATTTTATAAATTTATATGGATCCTTTTTGGTGCATTTCATAATTTGAATCAGGAACTCTCAATCAAATTCGAGTAAAAGATGAAAATAAGCTGTCAATATTTTCCCTATAAAAACATACAACGCATTGAAGACATTATTAGTGCTACTGTTTCCCTACTACTGATTAAAACCAACGTTATTATGGAGCGGCGACGTCATTTAAGCAGGGAAGAAATGCTCAGAGCCGTGGGAATGATAGAAGCTGGTTCCCGGCAACGTACTGTAGCTTTAGCTCTGAATACAAGTCAGAGTGTTATCAGTCGACTTTGGACACGTTACCGAAGCACTGGTACCGTGGCTGAGCGCCATGGAGGACGGTATCGCTGCACCACACGGAGACAAGACTTAACTCGAAGAGCTCCAACAATAACCGCCATGATGTTAGCCGTGAGGCTTCATCACTCTTCAGGGAACTTAATTAGCGACCAAACAGTCAGAAACCGCTTGCATGAAGTGAACCTTCATTCCCGAAGACCGCTACGGGTACCACCTATAGCAATGCACAATCGTAGGATTCGATATCAATGGGCTCTTGAACACAGAAATTGGGCAGAAGAACAATGGCGTTTCGTGTGCTTTTCTGATGAGTCTCGTTTTGGTATGAGACCGGATACAAGACGTATACGACACTGGAGAACCCCTGGACGCCAACAGCGATTAAAATCCTGCCAGGAAGTCCATCCTTATAGTGGTGGAACCATCATGGTATGGGCGGGTATTTGGATCGGCGGAAGAACTGAGTTGATTTGGATCAGAGGCAACCTCAACGCTCAAATTTATGCTGAGACGATTGTATCAGACGTCATCGTTCCTCTACAAGTGCAAATCGGTCCCTTATTTCAGTTAATGCATGATAATGCACGACCGCACACCGCAAGAGTTGTAAGACAGACTCTCGCCGCAGCTAACATCAATGTCCTGCCCTGGCCTGCTCAGTCGCCAGACTTGAACCCGATTGAGCATGCATGGGATATGCTACAGAGAAGAGCTCTGCCGAATATGGAGGGTATCCAGTCGCAAGAAGACCTTTTTTTGTTGTTGCAACGAACATGGGCGGCCATTCCACAGCGTGATTTGGATGAACTCATTTTGAGTATGCCAAACCGATGTTCTTGTGTTGTTAGTGTTCGCGGTAGAAACACGGATTATTAATTGTTTAAGTTACCCAATAAAATTTTAAAGAAAACTGTTATTTCAGTCTTTTTTTCGAACTTTAATGTTAGTGGTTCAAATGTCAAAAATCCCTTTATTAGGAAAATGGCAAATTTCTTTATTAATGCAAAGGTGACTTGGTTTATCGTTACTGTGACAAACGAAAACACTTTATTTGATGAATCCTTAAAGAAAATTTTTACTAATACCAATCAGGAGAAAAGTTATTGCAAAAATATATGTTGATCCCTAGATACTTTTGATGTGTGTATTTACTGTGACAGGACGTCAAATGCCTGCCTTTAAGATTATTCTTATAATATATGAAAGAGTGTGTCGTCGAAGAGTTACCGATTAAATGCTATGAGTGTTGTAATGTTTTCGATGTTTCAATTGTGTATTTTTTTCATGTTAGTATTATTTCCAAATGTCACGATTCTAAATTGGTAATACATTGAGGTTGAGACTAGATCATAACCAAATCAGAGCTGTATTTCGAACATTTTCATTAACGAGAATTGGGCTTCAGATACAGCATTAAAAACTAAAACATTTATTTTCCAATTACAGTTGACAAAATGACACACATGGTCGGCTCCTACCCGCCGAAAACCGAGATCCAGTCGTACACGACGCCCCCCGAAGACGCCCCCTCGGGAATAGTCGCCAGAGGTTCGTACTCCGTCAACAGCCTGTTCACCGACGACGACAAAAACGTACACTTGCAATGGGAATGGTGCTTTGACATCAAAAAAGATTGGAAGGATTAAGCTTGGCTGTTTTATTTTTTATGAAAAGACCGACTGGGTTGGGCTCTGTATTTAGATTGCTCTGTGCCATAAGTATCGGTTACGACAGCGGTCGGCAACTTGCGGCTCTTTCAAAGTAAAGTTGCGACTCTCCAGTTCCATACGCAATTATTTTATCAAAACCCTTAAAAATCTATCTATCTCTCAGCCATTTCCACTCGCGTCTCACCCGCACTGCTCCCGATTTTAAATCAAATATCAAATCTTCCGTCTCAAAAGGTTGCCGACCCCTGGGTTAGGATATGCGCTCTGGTATTGATTGTGGAGAATTATTATACAATATTATAGTTTTAGACATCTGAAATTATTTAAATGAAGTTTAATGTTATTAACCGACTTCATTTTTCTCGTGTGCTCGTATACCAATATGGGGGGTAAACTAGTCAATGTGACTTTTAATACTTAAATGCCTGGGAGTCTGAGAATTTTTATTAAGAATTAGAATTTTAAAATACTTTTTCTTTTTTGTAAAAAAAAAATGTTTTCTTTCACTCTCTTGCAAAAAGCTTTAAAAAATAACTAAATTGAATGATATCACAAAACGCACAGTAATAGTTAATGCAGTCTTCACGAGCCTGACCCAGTTGAAAGTGTCGATAATGGTGGCTGACTGAGAAAACCTATTGACAAATTAGTGTAAACGCTTCGTCAAACAGAAACCAGGAATGCGATAGAAAGTTCTAGATAATTTCATTAAGAAATGTAATGAATCTTGGAGCGATATTGTGTAGTTAGTGTCGAAAAAACACAAAAACTTTGATGAATTGCGATATTATCATATGGCAAATAGAAGTATATTTTCATACTTTTTCATACAAATAAATTGAATGTACAAATGTATCGCATTTTCAACATGAATTGTGTGTGAGACAAATTGATCTCGAAAACTGCATCGAGTAAGGACCTCACTTGAAGACTTTCTTCAATCGTAGTCCGCCAACTATTTGACGAAGCCGAGTCATTAGTAATACCCTATACATAACAAAATATGTAATTATGTGATTTTATAATCGTGATTATTTTATTTCCTAATGTATGTACGTACTTTTTCAGACAGACTTGTGCTAATGTTAGCTATCCAGTGATAATAGAAATCGTAAAAATAAACATTGATGATGAAGTCCGTTTTAAAAATATACTCAGATTTCATATAACCTATATACACATCGGCTACACTATGGTTTGTTGATTAACCAGTGTTGCCAGTATCTTGAAGACAGTTTCTATTAAAATTTTAATTTTTTAAAAATGCAATGTATTTCCTTAATTTTTCATATACCTACTTATTAAAAAATTAAAGTTGTAGCAATATTATTATTTAAATTGTAATTAGCTTAACATTTATTTAGTTATGGTCAATGCAATTTGTCGTGCTAACTGACGGTTTCCATGGAAACCCTTGAAATGTAGGTCAGTTCACTGTCAATCATTAGTCGGCACTGTATGCTTACACCAGCATTCCTGAAAGCATTTTTGGGCCAAGTTAACGATTTTGGTGTCATTAGTTTCTGTAGGTTATAAATACCGATAACTATAGATATTAGGACTCTATTCTGATTGAAATGAAATTTGTGCAGTATTATCTATGTGTAACAAAATTTTGTATATGGACATAAATGGTGTGTCCACTTTTATAATCTTGTAAAAGGTTTTATGAAAAAAACAATAATACTGCTCAGTGTTGCTATTAATTTGATGTTAAAAAGGTCCGATTCCAAAATGTATCAATGTACTTATACTTTTATTTTTATTTTAAATAAAATTGAACATTGTCTATGATGTATTTTATTTTTTTGATAACTACAGATTGTGCTGCTTGTCCATAATGTTAATTTGTATTGGCAACACTGTATGTCATGACATGAATCGGAATAGGGTTGCCAAACTTTAATTTAGTTTTTCATAGATGTTCTCAATTTATCTTTTATACATTTCTTTTAATATAACCTTTTATTACAATAAAGGTCACAGTTCTATACAAAATCATCATGTAAGTACCAAAATATAGTATTATAAAAATATATAAGGGTATAGGTGCACCAATTAAAAGAAAGAACTATTTTTAATATTTCACATATTGCTTCCTAATATTAAAATGTTATAAGCAGTGCCAGTGAAACCGTGGCAATAATATATTAAAAGAAAAGTATTATGAAGTTTCCCTAATAGAGTAAATTAGGAATTAAGACATTTGAAATAAAGTACATTTTTAACAATTATAAATCTATTAGATACCTATAGATTTGTATCGTATCCCACTTTTGAAGTAAAGTTATGATTCGCGATTGAAGAGATCCGGAAATAATTTTATAAAAATCGGTTAGCTAAAGGCTAGGAAAGCGGTCTTAGTACAAAAGAGAAACATACTGCCTAGAATCACTCAATGAATGTCGTAGAAATCGGACAAATGTAGGTACAGTACGGGCGTTTGATATTTACAATAATAATGTGGCTTGTCGCATATATGCGATATCGGTGTATGTAGTACTTGTCGGTTATTCCCGTAAATATATTATTCATAGATCTAACCCAACCAGGGTGAGTGGGGACTAATAGATGGAATTTCAAAATAGTCTTATGGACATAAATTTTAGAGTATAACACAAAAAGAGCCCTCCTGAACGAACCCATTATAACCGCACCGCTCCGGTACCTACGGCAAGTGACTTGTCATTTAAATTAGGGCCTTAAGTTGTGTGTTGCACAAAACATATTGTAATGCCATTAAGCGCGCTTACCGCGAGGCGTTGTTGAGCAGCTAGCTATCTTGATATTAAAAAATGTATAGTAGAACACACGACTTAAAGCCCTAATTTAAATGACAAGTTCAGGTCCTGTGCTGTGCCGGGGCGGTCTGTTTTAATGAGTGATGACCTAATAAGGAACTTCGTTTGAAAAAAAAAAGACCTGTTACTCAAATTGCCAATCTCTGATAATTATATTTACAGTTGTACCTGACTGCTAGGGCCAGACATTCGGCAGGAGAGCCGAATTAAAATTGAACAAAAGTATTGCTTAAGCGTGAAAAGATAGAGGGTGCTTCAGTATTAAAACTGGGTGCTCATCTCTTAAAATTAAGGCTTCCTTTTATAAATTTTAGAAATAATTATCCCATTTTTTAATATACATACTTTGCATATTTATTGGTCAGTAGACGGAGACCCAATATTTTGTTATGTACCTACCTATTCCATTGGGTTATAAAGACCAACATTGAACGTTAGTGCTATATTTTCCTATGGATTTAATTTGTTACATTAGTAATGATTTTATTTCTATTTATAGATGTGTAAAGGTTTATGCAATGTAATAGTTTGGCCAAATAAAGCTTATTTATTCAACGATTGTTTTATTTTGTAAATAAATGGTTATTTTTTCCTACTCAGGAAGAGGGACTAGAAATCTTCCCATCAGGGTCGATTTAAACCAAACAAACAAAATGTTAGAGTAGAACAAGAGCATTCTTTCTCAATCTTTTAGTGTAAACGAAAGCTCGTACACCAAAATATTAACGAGCAAGAAAGAAAAAACCAAAAACTAGAACAAAATTCTTGCACAATAGAACAACCAAAGAGTCGCAGGTTCAAATCCCGTTCGTGACATTTGATTTTTGAGAATCTCTTAAATATTTAATAACGAAAGAATGCTTACGTCTGTTTACAATAAAATAATATTTTGTGATAGAGGGAATAGAATGAGCATTCGCTCGTCTGATGTAAATAGACCTTTACGCGTGAGAGAGAATTAAGAGTTTATGAGACCAAAAGCGCGCCTCTTATGAGGTCCACTTTGCCGTCCGCCGTTTTATGCAAGATTGTGAACGTTGTCGCAGCCTGCATGGCGCCGGCAACACCGCGCAGTTCACCCTGCATCCTGCAAGAGGCCGGCAAAGCCAGGCAAAGCGGACGGCCATGAATGGGTCCCTTTAAGTTCATAACATTGGTGTCGTTGGGCGTCTTACAGTTATTCTTTTCTTTCGTGAACACTACCTATACCATAAATATAAAAGAGATAGCATGCATGCATATAGATGTAGTTCAGAGCATTTAAAAAGCGCGGTATTGTGTGCCGTGGTACGGCACTAGGCAGCCCAAAGGTACTAAGAGTGCATAAAATATCAGGAGTCACGTCGATGGAACGAAGAGTACATATGCCAGAGTGAGATAGCAATACTCATTCACGCAAACAGCACAACGCACGTAGGAATATACTTCTGTCCCTTTTTGGCGCCCGCTCGCTACCGATGTAAAAGCAGGACAGCAATACCAGCGACTATTCTCCAATAGTAAATTATTGCGTGTACGCTATTTGTGTGTGTGGGTAGTACGCACAGAATCTAACCATCTTTCATTTCTGCACGCCTAGTATCATCGGGCATCGACCAATACCATTTTAAGGGAAATAACCACTTTGTATTACACATACAAGGATGGAACCTCACCACCTGTGTTTACTGTGCTCCTGGTGATAATCTCCAACATTTCTATAGTGGGAAACTGATCTTTTCAGTACCTACCTACACAAGCGGCGCGCTATGTATTATGTATGATGGCTGATGCTCATAAAGTAGAAAAAAAAACCGGACAAGTGCGAGTATGCCTCGCGCCCTAAGGTTTCCGGAATATGATCATAGATGGCGCTACTGCATACTTCCAATGGCGCCATCCATGAGCAGATGGCTCCATTTATGGTCCGGTGACTGACGGCGGACAACAAAGTGATCCTTTATGGGTTCCGTTTTTCCTTTTGAGGTACGGAACCCTAAAAATTGGCAACTAGCTACACCTACCTACTTTTGAAATAACAATATTGCTGTACCTACCTAATAAGCAAGGTATTATAGTAACGTGTCACTATTAACAATAAAGTACTACCTACAGCAATTTTATTGTTCTTTCAAAAGTACCTACTTGTCTATTTTTTACTGAACATTTCGAAAAAATACGATAATTTTGATAAATAAAGGTCGTAGCTCATTTACACGACCCCGCTCCAACACCGCTCCCACTCAACACCGCCTTAAAGCCAGATATCAACTATCGAGTGGTATGATGGCGGTAGGTAAGCTAGCTTACAGCGAGCTGTCTGCTAATAATTTGTGTTGTCAATGTAAAGTATGTCTACAGAGGACGCCCAAAAGCTCACATTTCAATGAACATTACCTGATAGTAGACGTTTTGGAGAAAATTGGAAGGTTCCTTTTTAGGCCGTATGCAGGTAGAAAGCAGGCAGCCTGCGCCGATCTGCCAGCGCCTATTGAAACTTTATCGAAACCGATCCACTCAGGTTGTCGCTACATCAAGCAAGCTGGTAAAGGCAGGGAAATCTCAGGGAAATTGGCTACCGTGTCAGGATAAACAAGTTTATCCTAGGACAAACAGTTGGTCCTAAAAACTTAACTAGTTTTAATTACCCGACTACGGGGGGTTATAGAATATAAGATGATCATTAAAGCGGTGGAAGATGTGATTTGGAATTCTGTCGGGTTAGCATAAGCATAATCGGCCTATAATGTTCCCACTGCTGGGACACAGGCCTCCTCTCTGTGAGAGGGAGTGGGCCGTAGTCCACCACGCGGGTCCAGTGCGGGTTGGTCGTCACATGTCTTCGAATTTTTGGTTCTAGGACATGCCGGTTTCCTCACGATGTTTTCCTTCACCGTTAAAGCAAGTGATAATTAATTTCTAATACGCACATGACTTCGAAAAGTCAGCGGTGCGTGCCTCGGGATCGAACTCGAACCATTCGCCGTGGGAGGCACATGGTTAGACCACTAGGTCCCATTGTTTTCGTTATATCGGCCAGAAGAACATACTGTATAAGTACATTTCTTTTCTGTGGTATACATTATACATACAGCATGTAACAAAAACCCCAAAGTTCCCCAAAAGGGGTCATTATACTCATCATTATGAACAATTATTTACTATGGGACCAACTCTGAAATCGCGACAAAAAAATCAGCTGCTCCATACATTTTGTTAAGGAACATAAATGTATGGAACAGCTGATTTTTTTTTGCGACTTCAGCGTTGGTCCCATAGTAAAAGTTGTTGCATTGCATGTGTTGCATTGAGGCAAGAATAAGTAGTCAATTGTTTCATTGCTTAGTTCCTTATATTTTAGCTCAATATCTCATCTAAATTGACATCGTACAGGCGGCTGTTCGGCAGCCGCGTCTGCGACTGGACTTCTTTCTTCAGAGCCATTACCACGTGAAGATCTGACTTTGCAAATGGGCAGAAGGCTGTTAAGCGGGTTGGCACGTAGGCTGCGTTCAGGAGTTTCAGAGGCATTGCTAGCGCCATGCAGCCTTGCTCTGGAATAAAAAAAGTTTATGGTATGGTGTTAATGTTTTGGTAGGTTAAGAGGTACATTTTAAGAGGACATTTTGCCGATTTTGCTGTTACGTGATTTTACAGTAAAAATACTGCAGGTATTTCTATAAGTGTTTTTATTTCGATGATTCATATTTACGTTACCTACACGTTTTTATTGCACAATCTCACGGTTGATTGATCATAATCCTTATCACCGAATAAGTCTTGTTTAATCAGTTTTTTCTACCTATTACCTTAGTAGGAATTGTAATACGTCGCTAGATGATTCACACTACTGACTAAGCAACTGCGATCTAAGGGTGTATGTCCATTAGTGCGACACACGAAAGTGCGACAGGGGGGTGATTCTCGCGGGCTCGATATTGATATCGAATTCGATATATATTGCAACAACTGTCATAATCCCTACCATTTGACATTTGTTGCAATATAAATATCGAATTCGATATCAATATATCACCCGCGAGAATCACCCCCTGGTCGTTTACCCACGGCTTTTAGCTTAGCTAAAACGCCCTTTAGCTTAGCTAAAACGCCCTTTAGCTCAGCTAAAAGGCGTGCTGGGTACAGACCAGAGCAACCAAACCACGAAGATATTTCTGATACACAGAGTCTAAAACACACCGGGCATTTTCCTCCTAAAATGGACATTTTCTATCATGTAGATGCCGCTCCTCCCAAGCACGTTGGACACGGTCCTGCTGGCAAATTCCCTGGTCTGCTCCGACTCGAAGGTTGGTGTGTCAGTAGCCACGCCCACCACGTGACTCAGGTTCGCCGCTATCCATTCTGCTAGCTCGTAGCTAAGGCCTGCCAAATAAATTGTGGGATTTCAGTATGTGATATCTACTCGTTGTTGCAAACGTTTGATACGCTACCAAAACCACTTACTATCAGGCGGGCTGTACCTAGGCTTGTTTGGCACCATCCTTACTAATATTATAAATGTGAAAGTAACTCTGTCTGTCTGTCTGTCTGTCTGTGTGTTACGCAATCACGCCTAAACTACTGAACCGATTCAAATGAAATTTGGTACAGAGATAGTCTAGAGCCTGAGAAAGGACATAGGCTGCTTTTAATGCGAAAAAAAGGGCTGTAAAGGGTTGAAATAGGGGAGTTTGCATGGACATTACGTCATTTTTAAAGCTAGAAGCTTGAAACTTATTTTTGAGGTTTGGGGTGTAGGGTAGGTGAAGGGTAGGTGTAGGGTAGATGTAGGGTAGGTGTAGGGTAGGCGTAGGGTAGGGGTAGGGTAGGTGTACTAAACTTTACCCCTGCGAAGCCCGGGCGGGTCAGCTAGTTGTCGTATAAAAAAGAAAACTGGATTGCTGAAAAGTACCCAAAAGTCGGTTTGCTTGTACTTTGTGTTTGTGTAAGTACATGTACATGTACATGTACTTGTACATGTACTTACACACCGCGTGATATCACCACGAGAACTGACAATTTGTTTGTAACCGCTCGAGAGAGAATGTCACAGTGAGATTCTCCCTCGAACGTTCGCAAACAAATTGGCAGTTCTCCCGGTGAAGCACGCAGGCTGTCGGTACCTACAGAATAGACAGACTGGATAGGGAATTTATACGTATCCCTCATATGTAATAGAAAAAGATACAACTACTAGTGTTAGTGTTCTATCTTTATTTCTAGGACAATTTTTTTCGTACATCTATTGGTAGTGCAAAAGAAACTTTATGTCTGACGTATAAAGTTTTTTTTTGTACTTTTTGAAACACAGTAGGCACTCCAGAATATGTAACGTCCATCATTGGTACAATGTCAACAATCAATCGGTCAAAAATGGTGCAAATAAATAAAGAATCCTCTTTTAGCTGAATCATAACGATGAACTAAATAAAAGTAGGTAAATATATCTACTACTATCGTTCAAGGTAGTTCAATGTTATCATTGCACGAAAATTTGTTTAATGGATAACAAAATGACACATTGTCTACCTAAGTCATTGGTCTCTAAGCCCTGGATCGATTCTAAGGTCGGGCAAAGTTTTCACTGGGTTTTTAGTAGTTAAGCCCGAAGTACCTACTCGTATACTTACACAATAATGTGCCTGGTTATTGGCAGGCGCGGTCCCAGCCGACGATTTTGGGGGGGGGGTCATACCGCAGCTGAAGACTTTAGGGGGGGGTCATACCGATTAATGCCGACGTGATATACCGTGAATTACCGTGTTTGGCGCATTTTTTTTCGATTTGGGGGGGGGGTCATGACCCCCGTGACCCCCCTGGGACCGCGCCTGGTTATTGGAAATGAAATGATGAATGCAGAAAGCTAATTTTGACTACCGGCGATTCTAGTACCTATTATTGAATAAGTTTAAAAAGATCTAACACCGTAACACCAGTGGCGTGCCTACAGGGCAAGCCCGAGGGTATATGTCTAAATTTTTCATGAATGTAAGTGAGTAGCGTACAATAAAAAAAACACTTACAAAAAATTATTACGATAAATTACGCGAAATACCCTCGGGCTTGCCCTGTAGGCACGCCATTGCGTAACACAGGTTGTATTTGTCTAGGAGATGAAAAGATTTTTGTGACCGAGTAAGATCATGCGTGTATCAATGAATCTAAGTTCTAACTTACCAGGTACCTTACAAACACAAGCCGTTGGAGGATAACCACCGACATTGGTGTGGTGGTTATCCTCCTCTGTCCAGCCGAACTTGAAGAGTAGAAGTGTCGGTTCGTTAGGGTCGTGCTTCAGAGCTGCCCACTGTAACGCCACGTCGAGTGTCAGGACTGCTGACGGATTCAGCGTCGTCAGACCGCTGACGTCAACTATTGACACTGCAAGAGAGTACAAAGTCAATACAGGATAAAATTAAAACCAGTGCGGATATTTCAGGAGGTGAAAGTATGTACTCATGAATCATGAATATGATCAACTTTATTATGGAACCGACACTGAAATATGAAAAAAAAAGCAGCTGTTCCCTACAAAAATGCACTACAACACGATCAAAATGTATGAAACAGCTGATTTTTTTTTTAATTTTCAGTGTCGGTCCCATAAAAAAGTTGATCATATTCATGAGTACTTTCACCTCCTAAAATATTCGCACTGGTTTTAATTTTATCCTGTATGTATTGAATTAGCTCAACTGGTAAAGAACTGCGCTATATGAAGCAGTGAGTCATCATCATCCCACATTTCCCACTGCTGGGACTCAGGCTTCTCTGTTCCACCACGTGAGCCCAGTGGGTGTTGGTGGAAGTAGATTACAGTAGATCATTGGACATTCCGGAGCCTTAAGCATGTAGGTATCTATTGAGAACAGCCATCGGTTTTACCTAGTAGGAGTGGGGCACAACTCATCGCCTTCCCCTGGTGGAGGGTATTCGCGATGACATTACCAGTAAAAATGTTGTCCCCTAAAAAAACGGGAAAATGTTTATACAGAAACTATCAACGTTCTAATGAATCTAGTGAACACTGTAAAAAGTGGGAGCACAGACCACATTATCAATTCACTTTTCTAGAATTGTATTTCTTCATGCCTTCAATATACCCATGGTTGGTCCCATAGTAAAAGTTGTTCATAATGATGAGTATAGTGGCTACATCGCCGGATGAAAGCGATGAAAATGTCACGGTGTATTATTGAGTTAATGGCTGCAAATGAACTGATACTCACATCGACTCAGCAAGTACTCGGCGGGTATTACAGCAGGGTGCATGGATCCTGAGCTTCCAGTGCGCTCCAGGTGTATGCCAGTGCCCAGGCCCGGCGCTCCGCAGTTGATGCATACCTTCCTGGAAATATTAAATAAGGTTTTATCAAGAAAATCTCGTAAAAGCATGGACATGGCAGTCTCTGAAACTCTGTCGACTGCGTCATGAAGCCATCCATAAAGCGACGCAAGTGCGACGTTGCAGTCGTCGTCAGCAAAGTTACACAGTTTTGTATGTAAGCAGCAAGCAGGCTTACACCAAGCGTATAATGACGCGTCTATGAAGTTACGCTTAGGCTTAAGGCTTAGGCTGTGTCCCCAATAGGCAGACTATGAGCGGCCGACTGAGTTTGCGCTAACAAATTGTAGTAGCAAACTGTTAGCGCAAACTAGCGAACTGTGGACACTCCATTTCAAATATATGGAAGGGCTAAACCGATACGCCGCAAACTCAGTCGGCCGCTCACAGTTTGCCTATTGGGGACAAAGCCCAATTGATTTTATTGTAAGACGTGTGATGTAATGAAATCAGTTGTTCCATACATTTTGTCAAGTGACACGGACATTTTTGTATGGAATTATTCCATACAAAAATGTCAAGTTTGATATTAAAATATTGAATAACCTGCTCCGTTTAACCTGTATAATTCCTACTAATCTTACTAATATTATAAATTCGAAAGTTTGTGTGGGGCTGAGTGTGGAAGTGAAAATGTATGTGTGTACTTCTTTACGTTGAAACGAGTAGACGGATTTGAATGAAATTTGGCAAAAAGATAGCCTAGGACCTGGAAAAACACATAGGGTACTTTTAATCCATTTTCACGCAGAACAATTCGCGGGCAACGGCTAGTAACGTCATAATAAGTTTGAAGTATTCAATGATGACAATTTATGAAAGATTCGACTTACCAATGCTTCTCCATGGCGCTGTAATACATGGACAGGTCTCGCCAAGTTGTTGGTTTTGTCATATCAACCACCTCTATGCGGTCTGAATCATCTTTACAGTAAAATGGACCAGACATTTGAATAATTAATGATAAATAGAAGAAGTGTCTGTCCATTTTTAGTTTGTTCTTGTTTCGTTTTATTTTTATTCTTGTTTTTTTTACACGCAGTTATAAAATGGCGAATTTATGAGCGTTTTTCCGTGATCCTGTTAGTTAAACTGCAACACTTTTAAATATAATTAACAGATGACTTCATTAAAAAAACTGCGTTAATCATATTTAATATTTATTTGGCTTTAATTTAATCGCATTCTGGATTATACACTATGAAATAACTTATTCCTAATTTTAATGGCTAAGATGTATTTTTTTATTACCTACTAAAAACTTTCCACTGTATATTTTAATTACACAAATCCTACCACTCTTAAAGCCTCTGAGAAAATGGCGGAGCTCGTTGAGACCATTCTTATTTGTACAAACGTTTGTTGTTTGTTTATTTTATTGTTGAGCTTGTTTTTGTTTAGAACAAAGGGTTAGTTGATAGTTACAGAATGTTTATTAGGTAAGCTATCGTGTCACTAGAAAGTGACTTGTTTTCAAGGCAAGGAATCTCGATGACATCAACGTCAGTCAATCGGCAATGTTGAAAGCGGGGCTGACAACCTAAGGTGCGTCGACCATACCTAGGTAGGTACTTATTAAATGTAAGTACGATAAGCAGTGTTTTGAATCAGCGATATTTACGTACATTGATAATAAAAAGTACTGCGTCACATGAAAATAATAGTTGATTCTGTTATAAATAAAGTTATTAGTATGAGAAAAACAAAATTTCAGTACCTATTTTATAAAACTAGCGATCACATCACTAACGTAATTTTTGCAGCTAAATCTGCTTCGATTAAAGGTATTGTTTAAGCAGACAGTCGGTCCTGCTTCGTAATTATGTCATTTGTGGTAAAGTCTAAGGGCATCACACTTAAAGGGGCCTCGCGAGGCCCTTTTATGTACGAGGCCGTGTGCGAGGGCCCACTTAGCCCTCGCCTAGCTACGCCACTGAGTTTTGCCAAGTCTGTTAGGTTTTATTCATAACAAGTAATATCTGGATCAAAATTCTTTAATAAACATTGCATCTTAAAAAAATACAGTCGAATTGAGGACCATCTCCTTAATTGAAGTCGGTTAAAGTTAGATGCCAAAATTTGTAATTTTTTCAATTCAATGGGCCAATGAACCCATAGGTAACTCGAAACATTTTTATTATATCGGGAATCGGGATACCTCACTCAAATGTGGAGCAGCTCGACTGGGGAAGTACAGCTGATGATAGCGGGGGACCTCCTTGTGCCCTTAATTGTCGTCACAGCGAATTCTCATTTAATAGGGTCACCATCGTCGCATAAAAATACAGTTAGCAAATTTTTTTGGGTAATTTTCCTCCAGGGCCCGTGCGATCTTTCCCCATTACCGAACTCTGGAAATTCCATTTGTTATCACTAATCGTAGTAAAAATACGTATTCTGCGAAACCTAATGGATAATCATTACGTTATCTATACGTTACGCCTACGATAAAGTCATAGATTTCTATTATTCAAGATATCAAATACCGAAGCCCTACGGTCGCGGATTAATTTCATGTAAATAATGAAGCTCTGTCTAATCATTATACAATAATTTACGGTATTAGGTACTAATCATGGAAATATTCTCTTGAAATTCCTACAAAGTTAACAGCAATTTTATGATAGTTTTGCGTTTTATCTTTATATCATTTAATGAATAGTGGAAAAATTGGTAGTAATTCTTTTATTGTATATTTATTTATGATGAAGCATCAGATTTTGAAGTACCTACCTACAAATTAGAAAATATTGCGTGTCGTTATGTAAGAATATCATTACAGTAGTTTGTCTTGTAGTTTATGTATGTATAGAAGTTTATGAATCTGGAGGTTTTTAATAGTACCTACTTAAACCAATGTTCTATAATTTTTTTTTCTTCTCCACCAATACCAGATACCAATACCAGAAATGTAATGGTTTTCCCTATTTACCGTTGCTGTTGTTATGTCTTCTGTGTTGTCAATAGCTACGAATGTGAAATAATCAGTCAGGTAATAATTAATTTAAATGATGATGATGTTAATTAATTAATCTTAAGCTATTAATTCACAATACTGTGGAATCACGTGTAACAGATTGAATTAATACACTTGTCTTTAAGAAATTAATATTAAACTTTGATTATTTCGCAGTAGATAAAGATTTAATCACTCCAAAACTAAGGGCTGTAAGATCTATCGTAGCTTAAACCACGAATGAGTTAATCTCCCGTCTTCGATTGTTTCCCATTGTTTCATGTTTAAAAAACAATTGAAGACGGAAGATTATAGTCTCTTCCGTGGTTTAAGCTACGATTGATCTTACGGCTCTGAGAGAAACAAAAGCTCCGCACAAACGTCATACTTAGACAACTTCTGAAATGTTAAATTTAGGCAAGACATGACAGTTAACGTCGGTCGGTAGCACGAGTTGGGATTATGAGTCGTCTACGAATCACTTAGGCCTTAGGTAATGCCTTGGTTTGGTCATTTACTTGTATATTAATTAATTATTATTATTGATAGTAATTTCTGCCCAATTGTGATGTGTTTCCAGAAAATACGATAACAGATAACCTCCCGCGAAATTAAGGTATTATGCAAATAAAAAACAAAAATTAATGGCATACAATAAAATATGACTATCTAATTCGATTTGAGTACAAAAGATATCTAATTTATTACAAATTTATTACCATCCGCAGTATTTATATCTACAATTAACTCTAAATTGTAGTTATAAATACTGCGGATAGTAATAAATTTGCAATTGCCAATAATAAATCGTTATACCTACCTACACGTGGTACCTACGTGTAGGTATTAAAGTGGTAGCTACTAAGATAATATCTATTGACAATGATTATAAAAGTATTGATAGTAGAAAATGATAGAAGTACCTAAAACTAAATATAGGAATATTAACAATATTCACAATACGATAAGAAAATGATCGCAAAAGACAGAAATCAACAGTTAAAGTTGAAAGAAGAAAATAACAGGTCTGCCGACTTTATAAAATGCTAAAATGAAAAAAAATACTTATAAAAATACAAACCATTATTATGAACTACACGGGAATTTATTCTTTGATAAGCCTATTAAATAACTCCAAAAAAACGCGGCTCTGATTTGAAGAAGGGTGCAGAGAGAAAAAATAAAAATGAAAAGTGGTTGCCTCATACATTATTTTTGTTTTAGTGTCTCATGTAATAATTAATTATAGTTTTAAAATAAATTTAATAATTAAAAAAAAAAAATAATTAAAATTTTAAAACTACTATTAACTAACACTATAATCAAGTAATTATTTATGACACATCTAACTAAATCTAGTAGATAAACAAATTAAGCATCTAATCGGTCATAATAATTAGGTTGATCACGATACTTTTACACGTCTCAATATAATGAATAGGCATAGCACAATATTGTTGACAATAACAAGAGGAAAACGCGTTCGATTGCATAACACACGTCCGTGTTTATTGAGGCATTACCTCAGATCATAGAAACAAGGAGATATGCCATCATAGCAAATTAGTACGGGAACAACTTATGCCACTTTTAGAATTACCTTAATTTATCTACATTTTTCGACACAATTACGCGCATAATTAAGCGCTCCTTGTGAATAAAAAGATCTCCCACGCATTAAATATTCCGCACACCCTCAATCTAACACTGCTAATCGTCACTCAACACTAGCACTAAACTAAAACACTGTATTTATACCATCGATCGTGTTCGGCTCGTAGCCAGCGCATACGTTTTTAATATGAGCAATTTGCTCAAAATCAGGCATCAAGCTCGATAGCGCCTTGGCACATCTCCCTTGTTTCTATTATCTGAGGGCATTACCTATAAGTACGGCCAGTAAACTGAAAATAGCACTGCTGAAAATAAGTTTCTTAATGGAATAAAGCTTAGGCGCCAATCATTGTTCTTAAGCTAATATTACTATAGTTGTAGACGCGACGCCATTGCTAAATAAAACTCTTTTAGACACCGAACTAAATAGTTTATTGCTAGTTATCGATATTAAGACTAGGACTATGCTAAAATGCTTTATAATTAATGTGATGCATTCACCTTAATCTATTTTAGCATTTTAGCATAGTTCGAATTATGCTGTTGCTATATCCGGTTGCTGCTGAAAATCTTTGCGGTCAAATCGTTAATTTCGAAAAACTAACAAATCTCAAAAGAGGTTTTTACAGGGTCCACCTCAAAAATTATCAACTTGAGGCGACTGTCAGAAGACTGTGACTTAATGATGCAGGTTAAACTTAAAGTTACTAATAACACAACGAGAACTATTTCATTGTATGCGGGCCCAGAATAGACCCCTGCGGAAACTCAAATAATAAATCTTCTATTCCCGTACAGACCGAACCCAACCCACATAGCGGTCAATGTGGACATGTCCGACCATACTGACAATATTAATAAAGTTAGGTCTAGACATAAATCTACCTATTAGTAGTACCTATTATTAGTACCTATTACTATTTCACTTAAATGTTTGGCTGTTAGTAGCGTATCAAACGTTGTTCTAAGTGCCGACAACCTTATTATTTAGTTTCTCAATGGCAATGGTTGAATCGCATTGCGAGACACGATAAATATTAGGGACATAATTATCAGAGGAAACTTGAGGAAAGTGATCTGTATCATCGTATCGACGTTCCTTCTTGCCCACTTTTAAACACAAAGCCAAAATTGTATTTGCATCAAAATGTTTTGTTTGGTACGTACATAATACCTACCTACCACATGTTTTTTGATGTATATCTTCAAGTTTTTTTATATTGATTAGTAATGCAAGTTGAATGTCTTGATTACTCATATCTTGATTACTTATGTCTCATCCAGTTGGAGCTTAGCATTCGTTGATTTTTACCATTACAACGTTTAAGTCCTTTTAAAAACTTTTCTGTTCACACACGCACAATTCATAAGTTTGAAGTTTCTGACAAAGAAGAATCAAAAATTTGTTTTGGATTGTAATTTAATAAATATCTGGTTCGTTATTCATAGATCGATAGTGTCCATAAATTTTAAACTTTAATAACATAGAGACAACCTTCAATAAATTGTAAATATTGTATGCTATATAACTTTTTACAATAAGTGCACATTGTATAAAGCGGTTCCATTTTATGGCACTAAACTGGTTATTAATAAAAATGTGATACATACATTTCACTATTTTCTTGTGATTTGTACGATTAATCGTTTAGAACGTCTTAAAAAATGTTGCTTTTTTTAGTCCAAGCTTTCTTGTTTCTTTTTCGTTTAATGAATACAGGGTTTTACAAATTAAATGTTTTGCCGTTTACAGTCCAACGTTTGTACAGCGATACCGCTTTAAGTTTTCAAACAAATTATTTTCATTTAATTTTATTCATCTATTTACCTTGTTTCTGATGAAATAAGTATAATCTGAATAGGTATACGCAGAAACGTTAGATACCTACGACATTAGTCAAATTATAAATGTAAATATTTAGATAATAAGTACAAACAACTAAAGAGCATCAAAAAATTCTTCCGCATCGCCGTCAACTGGTAGCGTGCCCAAAAGACTGGCGGCATTGCCACGTTGAATGGCAATATAGATAATAATTTAGATAATAATATATACATACTATAATGTAATCTAAGAATATAATGAAATTATCGATTAGTCATTGAACTTAGCCGATTGGATGTTAATCTTTGTAATAACTACTATTATATCTACACGTTTTATACGGTGTATATGCGGCTGATATTATTATCTGATAATTATTATAGAGTTACAGTAGCTCGTACAAAAAAAATATGATGTCGTATAAAAAGGACTTCGGCAGTTTTGGGCTTGATCAGGTACAGTAATAAAAGCTTTTAACCAAAAATAAAAATAAATTTTGATTGTTCTTTGCCTAATTTATCTTAGAGATTAAGAATTCGGTTCTTGACAACATTGAAAATATGCTACAGATTGTTGTCATCCTATCAGTTCATAGCGTAAATAAACTTATTTCACTTGATTTTTACCTAAAATATGTATATTTTTTGCAAATTACACGAAAATAAAATGCAATATTTTTTGTTATTGTAGCTGTCACAAGAACGGCCTGTCGCACTCTGTTGACGTCACACGCTAGTAAGCCAGTGTTGCCAACTTATTTTTAGGGTAAAGAATTCTTTAGGGTAAATTTGAGGGTAAAATTTTAAGGAGCGCCTCCGCAGCCGGCACCGACTAGGCTCCCAAAAATAATGCCGTTAGGAACCGGAGTAGCCTTGAAGTAGCAGTGATACCAGACGAAAATAATTGCAAACTACCGTAGCAGCAGATTAATGTTGCCGTGTTTTAAGTTGAATTAAATACCTTAGACTGACTTTTAAATAATAGTGTTAATTGAAAACAAAATACAACTATTTTGGACTTACAAGGGGGATGGAGCTGGTCGACGGAGCCCCGGTACGCGGAGCTCCTATTTCTATCTGCAAGGTTAAAAGTAACATAACACGAAGGGGTTGACGGGGGCTTCGTTCGCTCGCTCACTGAAGCCCCCGTCAACCCCTTCGAACCTAACCTGTCCGTGTCGGGGTGTCCAAGTTCCCGAGCTCGCTTCGCTCGCTCTTGGACCCTAATTAGGTATGTTACTCAAATGAAACATGAAATGTTTTTTTAATTATGACAAATTGCCAACTCCCTTTCCCGCTTTTTTTTCAAAAGTCAGCGCCGGCTGCCAATTTAGCAACCAGTGCCGGCTGCAAATTCAGGTCACGGCGACGGTCGCGGAGTCACTTCCAAAATTTTAAGGTTAGATTTCGTATTGTTGTTATGATTACTATAGTTTATGGGCTTTTTGGTAAGCAATACATGTAGGTACCTAAGTATTTGAATTGAATTTGAGTTAAACAAATTCAGCATATTTTTATTGTGAAACATGACCATTGATTAAGAAAGAACTTGTTTTATTGTATATCTAAAACCAAAACTTTAGCCAGGTATTTTTGTATAAATAGTTATGATTTTAGAGTAAAATTAATCAGGCATTGGGGTAAAATGAAAATTTAGCTTGGCAACATTGGAGTAAGCACGGCTTTGACAGCTTGTAGTTTGCGTTTTATGTTTTCTGGGTGCTATATTTGATCTTAGAGCTATTTCTGAAGCTGTTTTCATAGAAATCTTCTATCTAGTGGCATAAATATTCATATCGAATCTCAAAATGGAGTCAAATTTTGTGCAAGCTGATACAACCTACCTAAGATAGACGCATTTATGGTTGCACTTTTCTTTAAGAATACGTAACGCTGATTATTATGCTGCGGAACTTAATAATTTAAAAACAGCAGTGTAAGTACCTACCTGCCACATATTTATTTACAAATCTTTTGTATAATTATTCAGAAGTTTTGTGAAATCTCATTTTAGGTTATGTTGATAAAAACTTAGAAACATTACCTATAAATTCTTTTGTGTCATGAATCATGATGGACTGCTTAAAGACGTATTTGTACATTGTGGAACTACACACCATTTATATACGCCATTATAGCCAATAAAAATGATTTATTGATGAAATTAATTTCAGCTGCACCGTCCGTCTTGTTGACAAAGCTCGTTTGCTAGCGTGTTACGTCACTTCCGCAGAAACAGCGTTTTTGGAGCGGTTTTGGAAATTTATACTTTATCACTGATTTTTATTGATAAATACAGTAGATCTCCCTGAAATATCAATGTAGTGTGTTTATAATATAATGAAGATTAATATAAACCATTTCCCAAAATCAGTCAAATACCTAATTGGAATCAAAAATCGAAATAAATAAGAAATAAAATGATTATGGCGTTGACATTTTGCAAAAATCAATAAAACAAAATAACAACATTGGTGCTTAAACCCAGCAGCGGAAGTCGCGTGCGCCCTGGCGCGTGCCTCCACAGAATATCATGTCGACAGCAACTAAAACCTTTGAATTGAGAACTCATTGGTCCGGCTGTACTTCATTGGATCATTCACACCATAGTTAACCTCACTGTCACAAATACGAAGATTTCTCTGAAACCCTATTACGTACAAAAACAAAGAAAAAATGAATTTAAATACTGTTGAAATACTCGATCACTCCAAACTAATTTCATATCTGTACCGACTTACACAATCTGAAGCCCAGCGTTCTATGGGCGTCTGCCACTGTCCTTTGAAGTGCCTTACAAGTTTGAAGGCAAAATAATCATCATTCTCTTCATATTATAATTACAATAAATCTAGGTACCTACCTACATAAAAAAAGTTTCTAAAAATTTGCACATCTTGTTATGGCAGAATAAGATGGACCATACCTATCTAGTAGGTAACTATATCGACTAGTCTAATAAATAAATTAGTTTACATAGAAATTTTAGTGGAAATTAAAAATCGCTAGAATCTAAAGCACAATCATAAAAGATAAAACCCAAGTTCTACTTCCTGTAAAACTAAGATTTTACAGATACGAGGTTGAGAAAGAAATGCGACGCTACGTAACTTGATGAACCTACCCATTGTTGGCCTATTCAGTCTTTCCACAAACAACTTCAAGATAATACTGTTGGTGGTTTCCTTTACTCCGCGTACCAATGAAGCTTTCTTGCGCATAATTGCGAAATAATCATCAGTGTGTGCATCAGTTAACATGCCTGCCACACTACAGTAAGGTGGAAGCCTCAACAATGCCCTAAAAGCATTGCAACATTATGATCAATTTCTAGTATGGGACCAAACTAGAAATCGTGAAAAGAAACCAAGTATTCCCTACATTTTGTTGAGTGACCTTGACCATTTTCTAGAAAGTGCTGACTTTTTTCGTATAATAGGTACCGTAACAAAATCAGCTATTGCTCTTAGGCTGGGTCCCCAATAGGCAAACTTTGAGCGGCCGACTGAGTTTGCGGCGTATCGGTTTAGTACGCCCTTCCATATTTGAAATCGAGTGTCCACAGTTAGTTAGTTTGCGCAGTTTACTACTGTAATAATTTGCGAATTGGGGACACAGCCTTAGTTTAAAACCTGTAAAGTGTAAAGTTAAACCTTTCCTAAACTTTTCACGGCTGTCTTAATCTATAGATAGTATCAATGACAACGCGATAAGGTGGATACAAAAGACGATGCGACCGGTTAAATAGTGTCAGTTGATCACTAATGCACAAAAATGGTGCTTAAATTTGTAGTTTTCGTTGCGTTAGCGGTTGTCGCAAGTGCCAGGAGGGCTCCCAACGCAGATTACGTCGAAAGCCTGTTTAAGGCGAACTCGTTGACACGGTATTCAAGCAATGTTGAAGAGGATGCACTCTTAGATGTGGTAAGTGGAAAAAATATTATATTAATAGACGAGCAGCAAAATCTTCTACCTTAATAATTATTTTTAAATTTTAAATTACTTGTATAATTATTTAGAACTAAAAGTTAATATAGGATTTTTTTCTAATCATGGTCATGTTTAATAGATGCACATTATAATAATAATATTACACGCTACCAGTAAACAACTTCTAACTTCTAAGTTATACTTTATTCTTACACAACTCAGACATACAGTAACAAAACATCATCAGAAAACCATAACTTTTATTCGGCAATAGCCACCATGCAGCAAGCGAACATTTTTCTTAATTTAAGATGTGCGGTGCTAAAAACCAACCAATATAACCAAACATTCCTAATTTCTTTCCAGCCCGGCCTGGTGGCCAAGTACGGCTATCCTATCGAAGTTCATCAAGTCACTACCTCCGATGGCTACATCCTGGAGGCCCACCGAATCCCCCATGGCAAAAACAAAAACAATAGGCCCGATCCTAGAAAACCCGTCGTGTTCCTGATGCACGGACTCTTGTCTTCCTCCGCTGACTTCATTGTCTTGGGCCCTGGCAATGCTCTTGGTGAGTTACGTGTATACACGGTGAATTTTCCTTGATTTTGGAGCCGAAATAAGGCTATTATACTCATCATTATGAACAATTTCTACAATGGGACCATTTATTCAAATTATTCAGTATAGATCATGAAAAGAGGTCGGATAGCAGCCTTTTTCCAACTAGGTTGGGTCGGCTTCTAATTTTACTAGATGTGGCCGAATATCAATATTTTACATAGTTCAACTGCCGTTTGACCTCTATAACCCAACTACTGGATCAGTATTCTCCAGATAAATCAGTTAATTGTCACCCTTTCGGTCTCCTGAATACCTATGATTTGTTTTATGTATTAGTATAAAACATATTTTTATATTTATGTTGCGTATATTTTCTATGGGACACAGTTACATAAAAATATATCTGTGACGATTGTCATAGGTATTTGTATGACGACCGCCGCTATTCTTCGAGGCACGGAGTGGTCTTGATGTGTACTGAATGTGATGTGTCAGCCATAATTTGTCACCTATCAAGAAAAATAGTCATCCATTATGTGCCACTGTGTCAACACTACAACATTCTAAATTGTATTTCCCTTCGCAGCTTACCTGCTCGCTGAAGCTGGTTACGACGTATGGCTAGGTAACGCCCGCGGCAACTTCTACTCTCGCAAACACAGGTCACTCAACCCTGACAGCCGCTTAACCCAGAACTTCTGGAAATTCAGCTGGGATGAGATTGGCAACATTGACCTGCCTGCCTTCATTGATCACATTCTTAAGACCACAGGACAAGAAAAACTCCACTACATCGGTCATTCTCAGGGTGGAACTATCTTCTTAGTCCTCAACTCACTGAGACCGGAATACAATGAGAAGTTCATAACCTTCCAAGCGTTGGCTCCGGCTTCGTACTTCAAGAACAATGACGTGTCGATGTTCAATTCTTTGGCTCCTTATGAAAGTATAGTTGAGGTTAGTATTTTTTGATCCGACGAAATAAAGTCAACTCCAATAAAGTCAGTGCCAGGTGCCAGGTGCCAGTGCCATATGTTGTCAGTTTTCTAGACCACCTCAAAGTGTTCAAAAAACGGACAATGGATGGCAAATTGCGAAGTGTTCAAACTTTGAAGCTGATTCTGGCGTCGACTTAATTGGAGATTTTGGTAGAAATATCGGCGTGGATCTTGATCACAAACGTCACCTGTGCACTAACTGATTTTTGGTCTCTTTGGCGGAATGAAGAAGACGGGGGCGCCGAGGCTGCAGGCGATTGGTTCGTCAGTCGATGCTCGTCGTCTAATTGAACCATTCTCTATTAAATTTTGTCAACTATTGGACGGAAAATAAAAACACGTCTAAGTAGACTGAAAGCCGATCCTACCTAGTTGGGAAAAGGCTAGGCGGATAAACGTAGCTGGAAGAGTTAGAGCAACTATGCCATTGTTAAAAAGTTTTCGTTTTGTTATCAACACATAGTTTACGAATAGTATATAATAACGCCCAACAAATGATTAGTAGATTATTGCACAAGCGTCGTAATCAATGCTCATTTTTTTTGCGAGATATGCACAAGTACAAGCTCATAATTGTTGCTTCTTCTTCCCTTAGTCCACTGCCTACACCATGGGTCAAGGTGAGATCTTCGGAGACCGAGACTTCATCACCTGGTTTCAGTCAAACTTCTGCCGTGGCATTTTAAACATCTTCACCTCGTTCTGCCGCACCGAAATAGCCGGCCTCGTCACTAATAAAGACTCATATAATGATGTAAGTATCTAAATATCTTTTTTAAGAACATTATGGAATGGACAGCCATGATTATGACCCTAATTTTGAATTACAAAGTCGTTCCAAACGACTTTTTTTTAATTACGATACAGCATACAAAAAATCATAATTAGCTCCATGCACAAGCATTGTCGCATATAATATAAGCTTCTTGAATTGCAAGCCACTGAGATCATCTAAAATATGGTTTCATGTTTTGATAACAGTATAGTAGGTACTAAAAAATGGTCATTTAGTCCACGAATTCAAATTCAAATACTTATTCACATTTTTTTTCTTCTAGACTATGATTCCGATATTCCTGGCCCATGCACCCGCCGGGGCCTCCGTCCGCCAAGTAGCCCACTACGGCCAAGTCATCCGTTTCGACGCCTTCCGTCGGTACAACCACGATAGTCTCAAAAACTTGTCAGTCTATGGCAGACTCAACCCTCCACTATACGACTTGTCCAAGGTCACAGTACCAACCTACTTGCACTATGGCCTAAGTGACAGCGAAGTTCATTACAAGGACCTGCTGCTCCTTTCTGAAACATTACCTAATGTCGTTGGTATTTTTAAAGCTGAAAGAGACACCTTCAACCATTATGATTTTATCTGGGGTAAGGACGTTAGAGAACAGCTTTATGAAAATACTTTGATCCCATTGATGAAGGAAGCTGATAGAAGACAGTGATTTGAACGACTATTGTATATAGAATTAAATTTACTACATACCACAGATTTAAAAGATTACTTTATACGTCTAACAAAGAAAATTTAGAGCATGCCATTAAGAAAAAATAATAAAAAAATTGGTATGTACGTATGGTAAAAAACATTAAAGTAATAAAGTAAATAGGCGCTGTTACTTTCTTCGTAGAAAGAAATAGGTAAATGAATGACCGCTAGTGCAAAGCGACGCCATACTTCACGTTGACGACGACGCGACTAGATTTATACTTTATATTATTATTTATTTGGTAAATCATATTTTCTATTAAAACGCCGATAATTCGTGTCTACCTGAAGACAATAACTTCGTTTGCACCTCCTAAGATGATAAGCACATTTTTCATACAATATAGATTTGTAAAATGACAATTTAAAATGAATTAGTAAGTTACTGAACCTCCCATTTCGATTTGTGATGTTTATCATATAGTGTAAAATATAAGTGTGATTATATGGATTCAAATGTTAATTTATTGTTTTATTTATCATCCTTTTCGGACCACGGGTATACATATTATGACATTTTGATGGACTGTGGGCCGATCACAAGTTATTTTGAGGTATGGTATCGTAAATGTAAGCATATTTTCAATTCAAAATATGCTTACTTTTACGATACCATACGTCAAAATAACTCGTGATCGGCCCGCTGATAATTGCACATATTTGTGACAAAAACAGTAGTGTAGACAGATATTGTCACACGAACCAAGCACACGAACAAATACTAGTCTATGACATAATGTCACACCGTTCACGGCTACGGTCTGTCGGTCTGTCGAAATGTCACATTTCGCCCTAATAATGTTATCAGCGTTTAATTGTCATATTTTTTTCGAAATTATACTACAGAGCAAATGGCTCATTATGAAGAGAAAGACCAATTTGTTAGTGCCAGCATTGTTGCAGTGTAAAAGAGTGGTGGAGATATACAGCACCCCGAAGCGGCGGACCCTAGTTTGCTTGACTAATTACTATTAGTCAAGCAACTTGTCGAACTTACTGTAAGATTAGATTTATCGATAGCAAAACAACAGTTCAACTTTGTTCTCATGGATGGCGCTATTAGCAATTACATCAAAATATGTGTCACTTAGCGCCGTATCTTTTGATTGCGTTGACTTAGAAGCTTGAATTTTTTACATCTACAAAAGACCGCAAACCTTGATACCTCCTCTCGGTCCTGAGAAAAACAGTCTTGATAGACAAACTATGAACAACGAAGGGTGCCTTTCTTCGTTTTCAGTGACGGAACCCTAAAAATAAATATTATATGAATGTAAATAACCAAGGAATCACTAAATGGATTGTGTAAAACATTGCATGGCTACAAAAGAGGTGAATACTGATATGACGGCTGATAGAGATATATGGAAGAAAAATACCACTAAACTATATTATTTTATACCTAAGTTATCGATATGCAAACTAAGTATATGCTTAAATGCTATTTCATGAAGTTGAATGCGGTTGCTGTTGTAAATTTTTGCGGTATTATTTGTTAATTTCAAAAAATCCAAGAGCCAGGATCTTGTCATGATGCAGGTTGAATTTTAACTTACTAATAGGTAAATAGAACGAGCTATATCATTTAATGAATGCGGGCCCAGAATAGATCCCTGCGGAAACCTAAATAATATCTCCTGGTTGTCACTATAGATTCACACCACATAGTGGGACATATCTTTAGCGTATGTGTTCCGGCGGTTTAGACAACCGCAAATAAAGTTAGGTCTAGACTAAAAATATTTAGACATAATATTTCAAGGAGATGTTTCGCTGTAGCGTATCAATGGCAATGGTTGAATCGCATCGCGAGACATGATATCTATAGGAACAGCATGTAACAAAAACCCTGTTTGATCCCAAAGAAGGCCATTATGCTCATCATTATGAACTACTATGGCACCAACGCTGAAATTGCGAAAAAAACATCAGCTGTTCCATACATTTGTATTCACATAAATCGATAACATTCATGGAACAGCTGACTTTTTTTTTTGCGATTTTGGGGTTCTGTCATACAAAATATTGTTTTAGTTTTACGTCTCATAATCTTGCGCAGGGATTCTCTGTATCTCAATGGTTGAACACTCACGCAATCACAATGGCTTACATTTCTAACCTAGAAGTGTAATAACTATTGTAGTACTTTAAAATATTTGCTTATCTAGCTGTAAATTGATTTATCAGAGAAGCAAAAGTAATACTAATAAATTACGGTATGAATAAATCAAATTCAATTGTTATTATTATTTTAAAATCAGTAGAGATTCCTAAACTTTTCACGGCTGTGTAATCTATAGATAATATTGATGACGATGATAAGGCGGTTACAAAAGTCGGTGCGAACAGTTAAATATTGTCAGTTGATCACTAATGCGCAAAAATGGTGCTTAAATTTGTACTTTTCGTCGCGTTAACGGTTTCCGCAAGTGCCAGGAGGGCTCCCCACGCAGATTACGTCGAAAGCCTGTTTAAGGCAAACTCGTTGACGCGGTATTCAGACAATATTGAAGAGGATGCCCTCTTAGATGTGGTAAGTAGAAAAAACATGAAAAAGAAATGAATAGCACTGATTTTTTAAAAAAAAAATTTGATGATTGACGGCTGGCTGAGAGATTGGCCACTGCTGAACAAAAATATTTAAAATAAATGTCATCAAAATCACTTTTAAAATTAAAATATGTAATTTATTTGTTTGGAACTAATACTTAGTTATAAAAGTTTGTTTCCTAATGACGGAATATTGTAATACTCGTATTTACATTGAAATTCTACAACAAATTTAAAACATTGAAGCTTATATGCATCAAAATTATTCAAAATATTGTAACTTTCAAGTTATTCTCAGATAACAATCAATGAGAATCCTACAATAAAAAAAAATCAGGAATACAGAACTTTATAGTCAGAAATACCCACATATAGTAGGTAAGCGGGCGTTTTCTTTGTTTGAGAAGAGATGTGGTGCCAAAAACTGAACCAACATAACCAAATTTTCATAATTTCTTTCCAGCCCGGCCTTGTGGCCAAGTACGGCTATCCTATCGAAGTTCACCAAATCACTACCTCCGATGGCTACATCCTGGAGGCCCACCGGATCCCCCACGGCAGAGACAGCAACAATACCCCTGACCGCAGCAGACCCGTCGTGTTCCTGATGCACGGACTCTTGTCTTCCTCCGCTGACTTCGTTGTCTTGGGCCCTGGCAGTGCTCTTGGTAAGTTTCGCGTTATATTTGCCACGTTCATTATTAGCCTATCATATTTTCTTGTTTGTTTTTTTAATTATTAACATTTCATAACATTGAAATTCAATCATTATGGAATTCCAAAGACCAATATTAAGTATTTGACCGCACGGTTGTCGCAGTGGCTGAGAGATTGGCTGCTGCGCAACGTGTCGCGGGTTCGATTCCCGCATTGCACATAAGTATGGCTGTTTGTGTATGTGATATTTGTGTTTGTAAACGCACCCACGATACAGGAGAAATCCTAGTGTGGGGCAACGTTTAAAAAAAAAAAAAAAAAAAAGTGGGTATGTTGAGTTTCCTTAACAAAAAAATATCATCATAGAATTAGCAAATCTACCAAATTGATTGTTCAAATTTACGCTCAAAACCGTTTATAAATCTTTTTATCTGTTTGATTTGAATGTTTATAGTAACGATGAGTAGATGAAAAAGCTGAAATTATCACGTTAATTCAATTCAATTCAAATCAATCAAATACGTAATTTATGTATCATGTCTGATAACAATCACGGTCAGACAGGGTTACATGTCTAAGCGGATTAGATATGTAACTGATTAGTTGCCCGTTTACTATGTCCAATAACGTATGGTTTTAGTCTCAGATCATAGAAACAAGGAGATATGCCATCATAGCAAACTAGTACGGGAACAACTGATGCCACTTTTAGTACATTTTTCGACACAATTACGCGCAAAATTAAGCGCTCCTTGTGAATAAAAAGATCTCCCACGCATTGAACATTCCGCACACCCTCAATCTAACACTGTTAATCGTCACTCAACACTAACACTAAACTAAAACACTGTATTTATACCATCGATCGTGATCGGTTCGTCGCCAGCGCGTACGTTTTTAATATGAGCAATTTGCTCAAGATCAGGCATCAAGCTCGATAGCGCCTTGGCACATCTCCTTGTTTCTATGATCTGAGGTTTTAGTAAACAACCGATTAGCCCTTTTTTCAACGTACGTCGTATCTTTAACAGCAAAGCATAGCAGGCAGCAGTTAAAACAAAAGAAACGATAGTCAAGATAACATTTCATGAAAGTAATGTAAATACGATAAGTTTTGCAGTACGTTGCCCTTGAAAAGATTTCCTGTCTATAGCATATCAACATTTTACATGGAGCGACTGCCATCTGACTTCCACAACCCAATTGATGGGTAATACCGGTATTCTGAAGACTTTCCATAACGACTGTCAAAGATATTCATAATTACCACAACGGGAGCGACTGTTTGACGTCCTTTTTGAGGCACGGAGGGGTCTCGATGTGTGAAGAAATGGTCACCCATCAATCAATGTATAATTTCGACACAATGTAAAATTGTTTGTGAAATAAATGAATAAATGAATGAATGGTCCCATTGTGTGCCACTATGCTAAAACTATAACATTTTAAATTGTATCTCCTTTCGCAGCTTACCTGCTTGCTGAAGCCGGTTACGACGTATGGCTAGGTAATGCCCGCGGCAACTTCTACTCTCGCAAACACACGACACTCGACCCTGACAGCACCTCAAACCAGAATTTTTGGAGATTTAGCTGGGATGAGATCGGCAACATTGACCTGCCTGCCTTCATTGACCACATTCTTAAGACCACAGGACAAGAAAAACTCCACTACATTGGTCATTCTCAGGGTGGAACTACCTTCTTAGTCCTCAACTCACTGAGACCGGAATACAATGAGAAGTTCATAACCTTCCAAGGCTTGGCTCCGGCTTCATACTTCAGCAATAACGAGGTGTCGATGTTCCAATCATTGGCTCCTTATGAAAGTATAATTGAGGTTAGTACTATTTTTTTAACCCGATGCAATAAAGTCGGTTCAGTGCCATATGTTGTTAGTTTTCTAGAGCACCTCAAACTGCACACTGTTCAAAAAACCGGCAACGGATGGTAAAGAGCTTTTATTATGTTTTCAAACTTTGAAGCTGATTCTGGCGCCGACTTCATTCGAAGTTTACCTTCAATAAATGTATATTCAGCCACGACTACTTAGACGGAAAGCCAACCCTACCGAGTTGGAAAAAGACTAGACGGCCGAACGTAGCCGGGAAGTAAAAGAGTAGACCACCATGCTATTGTTAAAAAGTGTTCGATTTTATTATCAACACAGATTGCGAATAGTAGGTATACTAACGTAAAACAAATTATTAGATTATCACACACGATAATAATATCAGTAGGTAGTTACTCTATCTACTACGTAGGTAATAAGTAGGTTATGTTTTTGCAAAAAAGAGTCGTTTTCACTTTGAAATGATTCGAATCAATCAACAATCTTTTATGATTGATTAACTACCTATGAACCAGGATGTATTAAACAAAACCCAAGGTGACCTAATATTGTGTTAGTGTTAACGTGAAAAATACAGATGTTCCGATGTTATAGGACTACATGACATACATTCTATAAATACATAATTTACGTTAGACAAATAGGTATTCCCTATAGACAATATACATAAATTCCTTCTCCCGTCACTGAGAGGAGGCTTCAGTCCCAGCAATGGAACATATTATAGGTTTAGGTTGATTATGTATAATTAGCAAAAAAATCCTTGCTAATGGGCGGAGCCTGCTAACGTCACTTCCAAGCAGTAGAGAGCGGGGTTGGTGGGGTGTGTGACGGCTAGGACAGCGCGTACGTTGGTCGTGAACTTCACTTTTAGCCTCGACTCGAGAGACAGACGGACGTTGTATTACTGCGTGCCAGTATTCTTATTCGCTTTTTGTTATTTTTATAAATTCCTACTGGGATTTCATAAAATATGTTTGTTTTGTCACGACGATGATTTTTAGCTATTATGCTAGGGTTTGATAGGTGACGCTGTAGTTAAGTTAGCTAGGAGTAACATTTTAGCTAACAAAGTCGCGGAGCAGCTAGTATTATATTTTTGGACGAGCGAGTCTACTGAAACATTTGTATGTATGTATAAATGTTTGTTCGATGATAACTTGAACGTCGTTGATTGGAGCATCGTGAAATTTGGTACACAAATTAATGAAACAATAAAAAACAATACGTTCGAACATGAGTCAAATCGGTCAAGGGGTTGCCGAGATATAGGGGGTTGTAAGAGGGGTACATCGCGAGCACACCGTTCGTGGCGAACCACTAGTATTTTAGTATCTACACGCATTGCACAATCGTCGTAATCAATGCTCGTTCCTTTTATACACGAGACATGAACAAGCACAAACTCATCAATTTTGTTACTTTTCCCTCAGTCCACTGCCTTCGCCATGGGTCAAGGTGAGATCTTCGGAGACCGAGACTTTGTTGAGTGGTTCCAGTCAAACTTCTGTGGTGGCATTTTAAACATTTTCACCGAATTCTGCGACTTCGATTTAGCTGGTCTTACCGCTGATCGAGAGTACTATAATACTGTAAGTATATTTATTCAGAATTTTATACTAGAATGGACAGACATGATTGTGCACCTTAGTTTGAATTTTGAATTCGTTATAAGTGACATTTTCTGGATTACGATGGAGCATAAAGTATCGAAAAACTTAATTATAATCAGTCTCCCATAACATATCATGCATTGTTGGATATAAGTTTCATGAATCGCATGCTACTTAGATCATTTAAAATATAGCTTTACGTTTCGTTTATACTGTAAATACAAAAAAAAAAAAACTATAAAGATGGTTCTTTTGTCTATTAACTCACATCCATATTTTTCTTCTTCTAGACTATGATTCCGATATTTATGGCCCATGCACCCGCCGGGGCCTCCGTCCGCCAAGTGTCCCACTTCGGCCAAGTCATCCGCTTCGACGCCTTCCGTCGGTACAACTTCAATGTCCTCACAAACTTGTCAGTCTACGGCAGAATCAACCCTCCAGAATACGACTTGTCTAAGGTCACGGTACCAACCTACTTGCACTATGGCCTGAGTGACAACGAAGTTCATTACGAAGACATGCTGCACCTTGGTCGAGTATTACCTAATGTAGTTGGTATTTTTAAAGTTGAAAGGGACACCTTCAACCATTATGATTTTATCTGGGGAATTGACGCTAAAGAACAGCTTTATGAAAGTACTATAATCCCACTGATGAAGGAAGCTGACAGTAGACAGTGAATCAGACGATTAATATAATATAGTGTAAATATGAATGTGATTATATGGATTCCGATATTTGTTTTTTGATTTATTTATCATCCTTTTCGGACTTATGGCCTGGCCACGACCTTGCCGCTATCAGCGGCAGCTGCGAGCGGGGCGGCGAGCGGTAAATTGGAATATATGAAAACTAGCACTTTGCCCGCGACTTCGTCCGCGTGTCCCACAGGAACTGTGCATTTTTCGGGATAAAAAGTAGCCTACGTTACTCAGTGATGATGTAGCTTTCTACTCATGAAAGAATTTTTAAAATCGGTCCAGTAGTTTTGGAGCCTATTCGGTACAAACTAAAAAAACTTTCCTCTTTATAATATTAGTATAGATGTATGAACCATGCCACGAAAAAATCGCTCACAGCGGCGGGGCTAGCGGCGCGGTATCGGTGGTATTGCCACTGAAACCGCGCCGCTCGCCGCGCCGCTTGCCGCTAAGCCAAAAGTCGTGGCCGGTCTGCACTTATTCAGAAACCTAAATAATAATATCATCTGACAAACACTATACCTACAGACCCACCCCACATAGGATATAATTTATTATCTTTCACGTGTGAGCGTCGACGGTTCTGATAACATCAATATATTATAGGTCTAGTCTAGACTAGAAACATTTAGACGAACTATTTCACGGAAATGTGTCGCTGTAGCGTATTGAACGCTGTTTTAAATACCGAAAAATATTTTATCAAAGAAAAATGACAATAATTAAAAACAAAAAATTGACTTCTATGCGTTTTTCTCGTATTTTTTACCAGATTGAGCGAGAAAATCGTTGATATTTTATTTATGAATGTAGTTATTATTATTCATGTGTGTATAGGGTAAAATGGGGTAGTGCCGGTCACTTAAGGAAACAACATTTCTTTATTTTAACTATCAGAAACGAAAATATAATAATTTATTACTCTATCAATAACACATTAATTGAGTTCAGTAGTAACCATAGAATTTATACAATAAATGTTTAAAAAAAAAACGTGTTTGACCGGTATTACACGCAAGGGTGGCTAAAACCAGTCGGCCCTTGGGTATTACCAGTCAAGCCTAATTATTGTATAATCCACAAATATACCTACTAGTCAGCGGTTATACCCTGAGCATTCCGAGTGGGCCCAACCTCCACTGAGAACACTTCTGTACCATAACTCATTGTCCCGCCCGTAATCATAGTACCTAGATTGTACATTTGTTTTCTGCGTCTCCATATTCTCTATCTAGATCACTGTTGTCATCTTCACGTAGTACATTTGTTTTCCGACCGGTATTCTCCGATACCGGATTTTACTAAATATTTCACTTTTTCTTAAACATCTACAGCCGAATATAAAATATTACTAATGACGTTTTCTTATGAGTTGTTTGACAACACTAATGTGGATTTACAATGTTAAAATAGCGAGTCTAAAGACACTTACCTCTTATTTTCGGATACCGAAAAATTAGATCAAAATGGCGCGAAAACAACAAACGTATACCTCTCCTCAAAGCGTGATCAGAATTGAGTGGGGTTTGATGCTACGGTGCGGGGAATTGTGCCGTCATATGATGTGACTGTGTTCGTGCTTATATTTGGCCGCTTTATAGGTAATAGTGTGGTGACCGTTATTACCTCCTGACTGGTACTACCCGGTTTTACCCTACATGTATAATCAGTAGGCTGACTGCATAACTGATGCACCAGACTTTTTTACAAGTTTAACCAAAATTATTAATAAATAAACAAAGCAGTTTTCCTGTATCTGTTTATATTTTATTAATATAGGCAAATATTTAGTTTACGAAGTATATTGTATTTCATACAGTGACAAAAAACGCCTTTTACAAATTGATTAGCAAAAATACAAATAGGATATTCATCATCATTAGTCAATCAGGTTTGGCAGGCGGTTTCATACATGCATCATAATTATGTTACCCGCCAAACCCAATTTCAGGCCAAACTAGTTTGTCCTAGGACAAACTAGTTCATCTTACGCATGTCAGGATAAACTGGTATATCCTTTTTTTTTTTTTTTTTTTTTTCGAGGTGGAAAGCCTCATGGATGTCCCCCGCCCTGGGGAGGGCGGAGGGGTCTGTCAGACTCTTACTGACTAAAACCACCCCGGTGTTCCTCCAATTACCTTACGCCAGGGGCGCGGGAGTCGCTTGCGCATTCGTCCGCACCCCCGGCAGGTATTGGCCCGCCAAATGAAAGGCGGGCCCCGTCACCCTATGCGGCCGTCATGCACGGCCGCAATTCCTCTTAGAGAGGCGCGCGCGGAACACGTCGCGCCACCGTCTCGGGCCTGTTTCCGTTCGGGCGACGGACGCCCCAAGTCCGCCGCCCGCAGGCCGCACCCTATGGTGGCCGGAGATCGTTGGCCGCCCTACGGCGCCCGGTGCGTCTGCTGCGGATGGGGAGAGAGGACACCGCCTCCCTCTCCCTTTCCGCCGCCTCCTTGGCGTCCATCACCTCCTCGCAGAAGGAGGCGACGGCGTTCCAAGCGCTCTCGCTGCCGACCATGGCCTCAACCACGGCCGGGAGCGAGAGGCCACCCGCAGTTCCGACCGCCGCGACGAGGTCACGGCGCTGCACTGCCCAAGCTGGGCACTCCTCCAGTGTGTGCTGCGCCGAAACTGGTATATCCTAAGACAAACTAGTTTGTCCTAAAAACTTTAGGCTTAACTATAATATAATATAATTATTTTCACCCACACATGGTACCTAAATGTAATAATTGTATAGGATAGGCTGCGGAACTGACTTAGCCAACGCCGACTCCACGTAATAGATACTTGTCTGCCCTTCCCCTAAACTCTAGAGTAGTTACAAAAAGTGGAGAGAAAGCAGCTTTCGCCCGCCGTAATAAAGCGTAGGCATATGGATGCCAGCCGGCCTAGCATGACCACAGATTGTAGAAACATTTCTACGTTTTATGAATGAAACGGTAGAAATGTTTCTACAATCTGTCACTTTGTCTATTTCTATGTAGACAAAACCCGTTTCTATCGTGGTCATGCTAGGCCGGCTGCAGTTTTTAACGCAAGGGCGACGAGGCTGCTCTTCCCGCAGCGCTGGAGAAGTTTCAATTCCAAAGTTAAGGCACCCAGACTCGGTTCATTTCATTGAGTCATTGTTCTGGACCTTTACTTTGACCTCAAGGTCATTGACGTTGACCCTAAGATCACTTTTTATTTTATTTCCTGATCTTAAGCTTAATAATACTTCTAAATCAGTTCGGCTTAGGCTAAACAAGTTAACACATAGGATAAACTATGTAGTTTGGACTGAAAACGGGTTTGGCCGGTAACACATACCTACACTAAATACATACATAGACAAACATAGTAATGTCTGTCTATGTATGAAGGTTTCCTTTTTTTTTTCAATTATATCTGTTCATAATATTTTATTCGGGTGATTACTGTAATTATCATATTTCTCATGTAATATAAGCTGAATATACAAAGAAACATACATAGACCAGTTACGTTATTGGTCAATCTAGGTACTTGCAATATTTATGTAAATAATGTACCTACTTGCTTTTAATCAAAGATTGTATTGTAATGCAATTATTTATCGATTCGCCATTGAACTTAACCGATTGGACGTTAATCTTTGCAATAGGTAACTATTAGGCCGCGTTTCCACCAGAGATGTGCGATGGAAATGTGTCGTGCGAGGATGCGTTGCGAAGCTGTGAAATGTGTTTCGATGTAATCGATAATATTTAATATGGTTACGTATCCAAAACCTGTGTGTTCTTCTATTGCTCAAAATTATAGAACAAATAAACTCCGTACCTTCTGCTTCCATTTCTTCATCGCAAATTGTTAAATATAAAAGTATCTTCTTTTTCCAATTACCTATCCATATCTATTTTGCGCACTTCTACTTCCAACAAACTCCGTCTATGGACTGGCTGGTATAGTATCAGCGCAAACCTCGCAACACATCCTTCTCAATACACATTCCTCGCAACACATCCTTCGCACACATCCCTCGTACACATCCCTCGCACACATCCCTCGCTTGTTTTGTATGCGCAAAAATCTCTGTGCTGACCGAGGCGAGGTAAATGAAGCGATTCTATTGGTTCTGTTCTTTACAAACACATCCCTCGCTACGCATCCTCGCACATCTCTGGTGGAAACGCAGCCTTATAGTGTGGTACTTTCTAGCCGCACCACATTCGCAATTTACAACACGTAAAAATGGCAGACGGAGACTTGCCAACTCACTAACTGGGCCCCCCGAAAATAGTTGCTTGGGTCGCAACAAGGGGGCAACAAGAACGTGAGCGGCTGAAGGGTGGAGAGGCTTCGCTGGACTTTAAACTCAGATCACTTGCTCTCTGAGGGTCCGGCATCACTGGCCCACTCACCACTTACGCTCAGCATCCACCCTTCGAGCAGAAGGGTTCTGCTCAAATGACTCCACTCTAGACGGCCAATGAAGGCAAGCCAGAGGCGGCAGACTTGTTCCTTGTTAGTGTTCACTCCGACCAGCCAATATATGCACCGCGGGGTCGCTACTCCCCGTCACCTCACCTCAAGGTGCTCTGCGGGCACATTTATTGTTACCTTTATATTATTGAGAAAAATTACAAAGAGCCCATAATTATCTATTAAGATAATTACCCAAACGATAACTGCATCGGATTTGCCAAAAAGTCTTCCTTGTATTTTTGTGAAAAAGTTTTCCTTATGATAAATTCAATGCGTTCGTACTTTAATCAGTATGTAGGTATTGAGCATATTTTTACAAGGTACATTATTATTGTGTTTTCTTAGAATCATAAACTATTTTTTTTATTGAATAAGGTCAATGAGGATGCGTGTTATTAAATTTTGGAAAACGGCTGTCTGTCTGTGAGTATAGGTATCAGAAATCTGCTTTACAAGAATTTAAGGAACAATTTTTCAGCATCAACACATTACCGACTAGCGAAATAAGAAAGTTTGTGAGGATGGATGTATGGATGTTTGTTACTCTTTCACGCAAAAACTACTGAACTTTACAGTAATATAGATTATAACATCAGAATAACATATAGGCTACTTTTTATCCCAAAAACGCGGGCTAAGCTGCGGGCGGAAGCTAGTGATACAAAGTTGTGAGTAGTAAGTTTTCTTCAGTATGACGGCAAAAGCATTTTAACTATCAGCAAAGCAAAATTTTCTTATATTTCTGGGTGAAGCTTCCCATCCTAGCGACTGTGGTTGCGAGAATATTACGCAATTACGATTATTGTATATGTAAAAAATATAGCACTACACAGACACACACACATAAAATAATGCTCTATTTCTGGTAATATTGATAAAATAATGTAAGACCCATTTTAGCAATGGGTTTGTCTTCACCGGGATTTCAAAACAGTACATAGTACTAACTGTACTTAGTTACCTCCCCATTGCATTCTTTGCATTTACCCGCTGACATAATTGTGTTTGAAACATCATAATATGCAAAGATCATTCGTGTTACTTCCAAATCTACTAAAGACTAATCTACTGTCCATTAAAACTTGTGTGTGTGCATATGTATGTGAACGCTAGGTTTATCTGGGACATTCCGTTTGTGTATTATTACAATTATTTTGTCGAACGTCTTGCTAACATTCATCACTTTCGTCAAAAAATTCATTCTCTTTATTATTATTTTTATCATCTAATTCTGGACTAATAACGTGGGCATTAAAACTGTTTGGCAACTCATCATCAGCACCTACCTCAGCTAGTCTAGCTTACTAAATATTTGCTAATCTAGCTGCAAATTGATTTATCAGTAATAAATTAATAAGATAGTGAATAAATCAAATTCAATTGTTGATATTTTTTAAAATCCGTCGAGATTCCAAAAAAATTCACGGCTATGTAATCTATAGATAATATTGATGACGCTGATAAGACGAAGGCAAAAGTCAGTGCGATCAGTTAAATATTGTCAGTTGATCACTAATGCGCAAAAATGGTGCTTAAATTTGTACTTTTCGTCGCGTTAGCGGTTTCCGCAAGTGCCAGGAGGGCTCCCCATGCCGATCGCGTCGAACGCCTGTATAGGACGAACTCTCGGTATTCAAACAATATTGCAGAAGATGTCCTCTTGGATGTGGTAAGTAGAAAAAATATTAACATTAGACAAAGACGAACGAAGACTAACAATTTTTTTATGAATGACGGCATAGTTGGGGCAGTGGCTGAGCGATTGACCGCTGCGTGTCGCAGATTCGATTCCCGCATGAAACAAAAATATTTGTAGTGTCTATGCCTTTGATTTTTATTTGGTTCGATTCGGCACTGACTTCCAAAACTGTTCAAACAACGGTTTTAACATTTTTTATTTTTTAATTTTGAGTGACATAAACACATGCGATTACAGCAATAGAGAGAGTTCTTTACCACTAACCGAAACTAACACTTTTGGTGTGTATAATAACATCGTCAAGATAGGCAAAGTGAACTAAATACCGCTTATTGAAGCTGGTTAAAAAACTACTCAACCAAAGTTAATGAAACATAGGACCATCATGCAAATTTTTGTTAGGTTCCAAATGAAACACCAATATTAAAATTTAAAATCGGTTCGAAATGAGCGAAGGAGAAGGAAAAATCCAGTCAACCTGATATAACTTCATCCTTTTTGAAGTCGATTAGAAATAGCCAAATACAGTAAGCGATTGTTTTCCTTAATTTGGGAAAAGGCGTGGTGCTAAAAATTTAACCAACATTTAAACCTAAATTCCCTAATTTCTTTCCAGCCCGGCCTTGTCGCCAAGTACGGCTATCCTATCGAAGTTCACCAAATCACTACCTCCGATGGCTACATCCTGGAGGCCCACCGGATCCCCCACGGCAGAGACAGCAACAATACCCCTGACCGCAGCAAGCCCGTCGTGTTCCTGATGCACGGACTCTTGTCTTCCTCTGCTGACTTCGTTGTCTTGGGCCCTGGCAGTGCTCTTGGTAAGTTTCGCGTTATGATTACCACATTCATTATTATTTTCTTGTTTCTTAACAAGAAAATATGAGATGATAGTAAATGAACCTTGCCCTTGTCCAAAGCACGGCCTGCGGCTTATATTTGTGCGGCCCGCGACGTGTTTGATCTACCACAAATACTAAAAAAAACCCTTATATTGGTATATTATTTTATTTTTATGGCATCAATTATTCGAATAATTAAAACTACATTAAATGTTTCTGCGGCTCTCCAATGTATTTAGTGATTCATAGTGGCCCCCGATCGTATCTGGTTCGGACAGCCCTGTTCTAGATGATGACAATCCGGCTACTATATTAATACCTTAGATTTTCATTTTTTGACACCGATCAAACTAACAGTGTAACCTCTTTGTTGATTGATATCAAAACCATCTCGTTATATGAAATGTGATTCGTTAATCTCATTAACTAGGTACTACTAGATGATATTATTAACAAAAGGGTATTCCATTTATAATTAATTAAATACAAACACAGGTGTCAGTGATTTCAATTTAGTTTCAATGGGATAGTATTGATTCATGATCGAATCATCTCGAGTAGTATAAAGTTCCTTTTAGTGCATAGGATAAATCATGGAACAGATTTTCTATTCCGTGGGATAGACAGTATAGGCGGCGAGTAATGTCACTTGACGAATATAAAAAATAAAACCATATTATAACTTTTAATTTGACTGTGAAGAACGATGATTATCACGTTAATCATCTGTTCAAATCAATCAAATACATAATTATGATTCATGCTGATGACAATCACGGTGAGACAGGGTAACATACCTATCTAAGCGGATTATATATGTAACTGATCTAACCGATTAATTAGATAATAGAGTTTTAGAGTTAAGAATATTTTTTTCTCTAATGCCCATTTGCTGTGCCCAATAACGTTTTTAGGGTTCCGTACCAAAATGGTAAAAAAGGAACCCTTATGGTGCGACTTCGTCTGTCTGTCTGTCTGTCTGTCACACTTGCTTATTTCAGCAACTACTAATGCTATCGACTTGAAATTTGGAACAGTTATTAAGAATGCTTGCCCAACTTTATTGCAAATGAAAAAAGTCAAAAATATTTTTATTTTTATTGCAAAAGGGGCCGGAGTGAGGGTCCGATATTTTAAAGTGGGGTTACTAGGTCAAGTGGCACATCATATGAAAGGGCTTGATCTGCACATTTCAAAATATATTTTCATTTTATTTTATGTCTCACATTTTTCGACATATGATGAAAAATGTCTGAAAAAATACCATTCCCCCTCCTTATCTCCGAAGTTTGCGGAGCGAAAAATCTGAACTAATTAGAGCTGATAGGAATTGACCCAAATATGGTACCAAAAATAAAATGATGTTCCTAACTAGTACAGTTTTTTCAAAATCATCAAAATTCCTTCACAAACAAACTTAGTTATGTGGTCCGGATTTTTTCACTTTATACGTCCAAAAATGATACGGAACTCTCGGTGCGCGAGTATGACTCGCACTTGGCCGGTTTTTTTTAAATAACCAGCCCCTAGTAACCTTTTTCCCAATTGTCAAAAATCTTTGCAGCAAATATTCAGTCTTCTAAGTACATTAAAATTTGATGAATTCATTCAATTTCTTTGATCAAAGTCACATCGGATAAAGAAAAACCAATGGCAAACCACCATAAGGCATACAAATCAGAGTAACATTTAAACTAGATGTTGTCCGTGGTTTTGCTTGCATTCTAGAGGAACTAGTTCATGTACCCGGAAAATAAGTACCTACCCATCCTAAGCTATGTCGTCCTAAAACAGATGTTCTATCTTTGTGTACAGTTTCATCCAAATTCAATAATAATTAGGGAGGAAAATATAGATTACTAGCTGACCCGCTCGGGTTTTGCACGGGTAAAGTTTAGTACACCTACTCCTACCCTACGCCTACCCTACGCCTACCCTACGCTTACCCTATGCCTACCCTACGCCTACCCTACGCCTACCCTACACCCCAAACCTCAAAAATAAGTTTCAAGCTTCTAGCTTAAAAAAATATGTAATTTCCATACAAACTTTCATCCCCTATTTCAACCCTTTACAGCCCTTTTTTCACATTAAAAAGTAGCCTATGTCCTTTCTCAAGCTCTAGACTATCTCTGTACTAAATTTCATTTGAATCGGTTCAGTAGTTTAGGCGTGATTGAGTAACACACAGACAGACAGAGTTATTTTCACATTTATAATATTAGTAAGGATAAGGATTATAATAATGTGTTAATACGAGTATTTGCTTGGTTATGCATTTGTTACAATGTTAATTAGTAAGGACTCCAAAGACAAACGTCTTGTTGTTTGTTTTTAACCGTTCAACAATCAAACGAACTAATTAACCTGTCAAATAACGCAATCTCTGTTCATGATCATGATCATGACTGTTAATGCGTTCATTATTATTCTTTGAGGCCAGCCCGGATATCTGAAATATTCTATCAGATGTACCCAGCCATGCAAAGGGCACACAAAACGCATATATCAACATCGAACTAATGTCATTTAGTATCCGTCTAATAATTTATTATCTGTTTGATCGGTCAATATCTGACTACTAATAATAATTATTGTGTATGTATGTGTGTGTATAATTAATGTCCATCGATCAATCGAATCGATAATTGATTGTGATTTATTTAATGCAATTAAAAGATTGCAAACAATATTTCGATTGAATATTAAATAAAGGACCTTTCTTTCCCATAAAAACCAACAGGTTCAGCCACACTGAGACATTTCAGAGTCACATTGAGACTCCGGAAAAAAATTGTCACCCACTGGTAAAGAAATGGACAGCCATTGTGTGTCACTGTGTTAATTCTAAATTATATCTCCCTTCGTAGCTTACCTGCTTGCTGAAGCCGGTTACGACGTATGGCTAGGTAACGCCCGCGGCAACTTCTACTCTCGCAAACACATGACACTCAATCCTGATAGCCGCATCAACCAGAGCTTCTGGAGATTCAGCTGGGATGAGATCGGCAACATTGACCTACCTGCCTTCATTGACCACGTTCTTAAGACCACAGGACAAGAAAAACTCCACTACATCGGTCATTCTCAGGGTGGAACTACCTTCTTAGTCCTCAACTCACTCAGACCGGAATACAATGAGAAGTTCATAACCTTCCAAGGCTTGGCTCCGGCTTCATACTTCTCCCACAATGAGGTGTCGATGTTCAAATCTTTGGCTCCTTATGAAGATAGAATTGAGGTTCGTATTTTTTAAGCCGACGCGATGCAATGAAGTCAATTCCAATAAAATCGGTGCTAATACCATTGTGTTATCAGTTTTCTAAAGCACCTCAAAGTGTTCAATGTTCCAATACCGACAACGGATGGCATTTGAAACTGATTCTAGCGTCGACTTCATTGGAGTTCAATACTTGTTCCTTTTCACGATACATGAACAAAAACAAGCTCATTATTTTTATTACTTTTACCTCAGGCCACTGCCTTCACCATGGGTAAAAGTGAGATCTTCGGAAGCAGTGACTTCATCGAGTGGTTCCAGTCGTACTTCTGCGATGGCACCATAAACATCTTCACCGAGCTCTGCCACGTCGATATAGCCGGCGCTATCACTGAGAGGGAGTTCTATAATGCTGTAAGTATTTTGTTATAAGAACGAATTGTGAACATTTGTTTTGGATAATGACAGCATAAAACAATTACTGAAGTATTGAAAGTATCTATAACATAATCAGCCCCAATAGCATGTCATGTGTAGGAAAGCATTGTTGGATACAAGCATCCTAAATGTATGCCACTGAGATCACCTTAAATATGACTTAACGTTTTGTTAATTAATACTGTTCTAAAAACACCACGAAAATGGTTCTTTAGTCCACGAATTCACATACTTATCAACATTTTTCTTCTTCTAGACTATGGTTCCAATATTCCTGGCCCATGCACCCGCCGGGGCCTCCGTCCGCCAAGTAGCCCACTATGGCCAAGTCATCCGCTACGACTCCTTCCGTCGGTACAACTTCAATCGCTACACAAACCAGGCAGTCTATGGCAGTGAGATCCCTCCAGAGTACGACTTGTCCAAGGTCACAGTACCAACCTACTTGCACTATGGCCTGAGTGACAACGAAGTTCATTACGAAGACATGCTGCACCTTGGTCAAGTATTACCTAATGTAGTTGGTATTTTTAAAGTTGAAAGGGACACCTTCAACCATTATGATTTTATCTGGGGAATTGACGCTAGAGAACTGCTATATGAAAGTACTTTAATCCCATTGTTGAAGGAAGCTGACAGTAGACAGTGATTCAGTTGATTATTGTCAACGGTGGCCTTTGCCATTGCGAGGCCCCAGGGCGGCAGATCTTTGAGAAGCCCTTGTTCTTTTGTAATTTATGTAAATTGAAAGTATTTTTGATGATGATTGATGAGAAATGCAAAGTTATAAATAAAAAAATGTGGTTTTATTTTTTTCTTTAAAATTACTTTTTCTACTTGGGTTGTTGAGGTGAGGCCTCAGATCATAGAAACAAGGAGATATGCCATCATAGCAAATTAGTACGGGAACAACTGATGCCACTTTTAGTACATTTTTCGACACAATTACGCGCATAATTAAGCGCTCCTTGTGAATAAAAAGATCTCCCACGCATTGAACATTCCACACACCCTCAATCTAACACTGTTAATCGTCGCTCAACACTAGCACTAAACTAAAACACTGTATTTATACCATCGATCGTGTTCGGTTCGTCGCCAGCGCGTACGTTTATAATATGAGCAATTTACTCAAGATCAGGCATCAAGCTCGATAGCGCCTTGGCACATCTCCTTGTTTCTATGATCTGAGGGTGAGGCCCTTGCAAGAGCGAGTTTGTTATCGGCCTGCTGCCGTGCGGTGCCGGTAGTCGTGCGGCAGCCGTATGGGTGTCGTACCTACTGCGCACGCTGTCAGCAGTCCGACACCAAGCCGCCACTGATTATTGTACATAGTGTAAATTATACGAGTGTGATTATAAGAATTCCGATATTTAATTTTTGTTTTATTTTACATCCTTTTCAGCGTAAGTGTCCACATTTATGACTTTTGATAAACAGAAAGTACATGACCGTGGCAGATATTCGTAACAAAAACATAGTATGGACGATTTGTGATAATTCACTAGTTAGTCTAAGGCGCCATAATGATCGGGGACAGTTTTATTAGGTTTTTTAATTAGGAAATTCTCAGTAGCAGGGTCTGGATTTGTTGATGGCAATAAGCATAACTGGTGAAACATAACTGGTGAAATGTGGGTATATAACACCACTGCCTAACCCTTCGGAGAATGCAGTGTGATGCTATGTGACAAGCCGCAAAAATAAAAAGAAAATGACTACTTACTGTTCCCATCCATGACAGCAAGCGCCCGCAGTTGCACAATACAAAAAAAAACTGTTTTTGTTTTCACTTTTTTAGTAAGTAGTACAAGTAAGTATACAGTTACTATATTTATTTTATTTGTTATGTAGTCTGCAGATATCCTGATATTAGTATTTAAATACAATGCATGAATTTTAATTAAAAAATGACAATAGGTCACGGTTATCTCTACTCAAATCTTTGATTAAAACTTGGGTCTATTCGCGCACATTTTGACATTCCGACTAAACGCGACGTTTCGCCCAAGTTGCATTGACCGTGGTCACGAGAAGACTGCTGTAGGTATGTGGTGTCATAGTCTTGCGCAGCTGGTGTTTTTTCGAACTACCCGCGTTTGGTTTTGTGAAATGTAAAGTGGGTCACATACGACTGTGGAGGGTAGAGGTAAGGAGAACCGTCTCTGTGTTTGAAAAGTGTCCGTCAAAATACCGTTAAATTCAGGTGGCGCAACAGGGTAAACAAAGAAAGTGACAAAAGTTCAATACAATCAAAAAATTCAATCTGTCAACAACTGCACAACTGCTACATTCATAACCATACCCTTTGCTTATGCTAGCGCCATTTTGTAGGGTTTTTAAACTATTATTTACTGCATAAGCTAGACACTTCTTCAACTTGTCTCTCATAAGGGATAGTTCTCCTTACCTCTACCCTCTGCTGCTGACACAATTGTGTTTGAAACACCATATTCTGCAAAGATCATTCGTGTAGATCTATTATACTTCCAAATCCACTAGAGATAGCTGTCCATTTGACTTTGACATTGAGACCCCTTCGTAATACGCTTCGAACGTTTGGCGACATCTATCGGAAAACTTATGCAGTCTTTCCAACTCAATACCAATTACTTTGCAGTTATCGGACATCGATGCGATATCACCATCTATACATTATAAATGTATATTTTTTTTGAATTTGAAACATGTCAAAGCCATGTTATGCTTCTATTATGTTATTAAATATATAAGTGATTCTCAAAAATCATATGACCCGAGCGGGATTTGAACCCGCGACCTCTGCTGAACCGTGGCTAGTGCTCTGAACCAACTGAGCTGCCAGGTATCGCCCGACTCATTTGAAATTTGAGACCCCTTTGTAATACGCTTCGCCAAACGCCAAAAGCTCCTAAGAAGCGTATTACAAAGGGGTCTCAAATTCCCGCTCGGGTCATATGATTTTTGAGAATCACTTATATATTAAATTTAATAACTTTATCTGGGACATTCCGTTTGTGTATTATTACAAATTATTCTCGAACATTTATCACTTTCTTCAAAAAATTCACTCTCTTTATTATTTTTATCATCTAATTCTGGACTAATAACGTAGCCATTAAAACTCTTTAGTAAGTCACCATCAGTACTGCAGCAAGTTTAGCTTACTAAATATTTGCAAATTAATTTATCAGTAATAAATTACGATAATGAATAAATCAAATTCAATTGTTGATATTGTTTTAAAATACGCAGAGATTCCAAAAAATCACGGCTGTGTAATCTATAGATAATATTGATGACGCTGATAAGACGAAGGCAAAAGTCGGTGCGAAGAGTTAAATATTGCCAGTCGATTAGTAATGAGCAAAAATGGTGCTTAAATTTGTACTTTTCGTTGCGTTTGCGGTTTTCGCAAGTGCCAGGAGGGCTCCCCACGCAGATCGCGTCGAAAGACTGTATAAGACAGACTCTCGATATTCTAACAATATTGAAGAGGATGTCCTCTTAGACGTGGTAAGTAGAAAAAATATTAAAATAGTAGACTAGCACTTAATAGATTTTAAACATTTTTTTTTTGATAAATGACGGTATAGTTGGGGCAGTGGCCGAGCGATTGACCGCTGCGCAGCGTTTCGCGGATTCGATTCCCGCATGAAACAAAAATATTTGTAGTGTATTGTTTTAAAGTTCCATGGTTATTGACGTTAGTAAAATAAACTATGTCGGGATTTACACCATGTAATGCAACTGCGCCGAAATATCGGAGTCTCAAAAATAAACAGGTACATGGTGTAAATCCCAACATAGTTTATTCTACTAATATTTGTAGTGCCTATGCTTTTGATTTTTATTTGGTTCGGTTTTGCATCGACTTCCGTAACTGTTTAACATAACATCATTGTGGTTATTTTGAAGGGGTTCCCTACTTGTTTTCGAAAGTTGATGATTCGATTTTTATTATATCGAACACGGTGTGTCGATAATTCAGTTGTACGATGTTTTATTCCGTCGATGCGTTATTGGTGCGATGTAACGTTTGTGCGAAAAATCCTGTTACGAAAAACCCTACAACGATTGCTCATTTGTTCGGGAAAGTATGTAGGTTTGAAAAGCCTACTGTTGTCCGTGACATTTAATTTTTTGACTTACAAGGGGGAGGGAGGTGGTCGACGGAGCCCCGCTACGCGGGGCTCCTACTTCCGTGTGCAAGGTTAAAAGTACCCTAAACGAAGGGGTTGACGGTGGCTTCGTTCGCTCGCTTTGCTCGCTCACTGAAGCCCCCGTCAACCCCTTCGAACCTAAATTGTCCGTGTCGGGGTGTCACCTACATACTTTCGAACTAATAAATTACCGAACAAATGAGCAATCGTTGTAGGGTTTTTCGTAACAGGATTTTTCGCACAAACGTTACATCGCACCAATAACGCATCGACGGAATAAAACATCGTACAACTGAATTATCGACACACCGTGTTCGATATAATAAAAATCGAATCATCAACTTTCGAAAACAAGTAGGCCTCCCTTTTGAAGGCGGTTTTAACTTATTTTTTTTAAGTTTTTTAAATTTCTATTTTGAGTGACATAACAGCAATGGAGCTAATTAATTACCACTTTTAGCTGTGAATTAATAAATCGTCAGCACAGGCCAAGTGAACTAAATACCGCTTATTGAAGCTGGTTCAAAAACTACTCAACCAAAGTTAATGAAAAATAGGACCATCTTGCAAATTTTTGGTACCAAATGAAACACCAATATTAAAATCGGTTCGAAATGGGCGAAGAAGAAGGAAAAATCCAGTCAAATTGATATAACTTCATCCTTTTTAACACGTTAGCTGCGGCACCAATTTTTGCATACTTTCCGTTCCTGCGGCACGAGGTATAATCGGCCCGTACCGTGACCAGACGTTAGGGCGACACGCGGTCTATTAGACCCCACCTCCTTTTACAGACTAAAATCCATTTTCTGGCGCGAAATCAAAGATAAATGAGAATTTTGGTCCTTATTGATATAGACAGTGAATTGATGAACCCTAATCCACCGTCGCCCCGGGATCTGATGGCTAGTTTAGGAATTATTAGCAAAACAAAATATGGGATCTTATACACCTCGTAACGCACTAAAATAGGGCAAATTTTCGCTGCGATTAGTGATGGGAAAAATAATATCGACGTTTTTAAACTGTCTTAACTACGCAACGACTTGACCGATTTTGATCAATTATATCTCATTAGATCGTTTTAAGGGCAAAACCTGGCAAAACAACACAAAGCTATCAAAGGATACATTTTTTTTTAAATAATCTAAATTGTGCTTGAAGGCGCCATAAAGAAAAAAAAACCGGCCAAGTGCGAGTCGGACTCGCGCACGAAGCGTTCCATTCTATACCATTAAGAGGCACCTATTACAGACTTATTATTGGAAAATAATGGATTACGGTTTATGCATAAGGTTTATCTTTCTATTTGTATATGAAAATCTTAATGCGGTTCACAGAATAGAAAAAAAAGGCAACCAGAAGTAGAAAAGAAACTGTCCTATTTATTCTGCCTCGGGCTTTAAAAATACAATTATTTACATCGTTTAGACATGTTCGGCGCTGTAAAAGGACGTGCTCTCCAATCGACGTGATGCACAACACTGGTCGCGGGAAGCTCGCGTTGAGTGCGGTACGAGGTCAGGGGGGATATGGGACGTTTTAGCCTCGTTCCGCACTGCATTAAAATTATATTAATTCAGTGCGGCACGAGGCCTAAGACATCCGGTACCAAGGTAGGTACACCACCGAGTCCGGAACCATTAGTGATCTCAAATATATATTTATCTCTTTCCTACACTGGACCAAACCAAAGCTATGCCATTCGCACGACAGAGAAATTCACTTTTTTGCTTGCCGCACCACAGGGAAGTTGCATCAGGGGTGATTTAGGCCTCGCTTCGCACTTAACGTGTTAAAGTCGATTAGAAATAGCCAAATACAGTAAGCGAACGTTTTCCTTAATTTGGGAAAAGGCGTGGTGCTAAAAATTTAACCAACATTTAAACCTAAATTCCCTAATTTCTTTCCAGCCCGGCCTTGTGGCCAAGTACGGCTATCCTATCGAAGTTCACCAAATCACTACCTCCGATGGCTACATCCTGGAGGCCCACCGGATCCCCCACGGCAGAGACAGCAACAATACCCCTGACCGCAGCAAGCCCGTCGTGTTCCTGATGCACGGACTCTTGTCTTCCTCCGCTGACTTCGTCGTCTTGGGCCCTGGCAGTGCTCTTGGTAAGTTTCACGTTATGTTTACCACGTTCAATATTATCACCTCATATTTTTTTGTTATTAAAGACGTTTTTATGGTGCAACGCACTGTTATTAGGCTCCAACGATTTCTGTGGATCCAACGGACAGATTTAAAGAGTAGTTAGTGTTGTTGATGATGACTTCATTTTTTGACACATATCAAACAGTGTAGCCTTTTTGTTGATTAATATTGAAACCATTTCGTTAATAAAACAAAAAAATATTATACAGGGTGGCAGGTTAGACAGTGGAAATATTTAAAGGGGTCATTGTTCTCATCATTATGAACAACTTTTACTATGCGACAAACCCTGATCGCGAAAAAAAAATCAGGTGTTCCATACATTTATGTTCACGTAACTCAACAAAATATATGGAACAGCTGATTTTTTTTCGCGATATCAGGGTTGGTCCCATAGTAAAAGTTGTTCATAATGATGAGTACAATGACCCCTTTAAATATTTCCACTGTCTAACCTGCCACCCTGTATGTGTTATGTTTTGTATTTAATTAAGGACTATACTACTGATGCTAAAGCATTTATAGTTCTATCTTTCTGTAAAATTTCATGCAAATCTAATTAGGAAGGAAGGAGTAGGATAGTAGATAGTCTAGAAATGTGTTAATATTTGCTTGATTTGACGTTAGTTACATACAATGTCAAAATTATTAGGACTCCAAAGATAGTCGTTTTGTTGTTTTTATTCATTCGGCGATCAAACTAATTAACCTGTCAAATAACACAATCTCTTCTTATGATCATGACTGCTAATGCGACTATCATTATATTCTTTGAGGCCATCAGCCCGGATATCTGAAACATTCTATCAGATGTACCTAGCCATGCAAAGGGCACACAAAACGCATACATCCACATCGAACTAATTATCATTTAGCATCCGTCTAATAATAATGTATTATTATCTGTTTAATGATCGGTTATTATCTGACTAATACTAATTATTGTAATCATCAATATTAACGTGATATTTGTCGATCGATCAATCAAGCGCCAACACACGTATTTGAAAAGCTAAATCCGAAATTCGTATTGATAATAAATTGTTTGTGATTTAATACAATTAAAAGATTGCAAACAATATTTCGATTGAAAATTAAAGCATGCCTTCCTTTCCCATAAACACCAACAGATTCAGCCCAGACATTTCAAGGCACCGAGACTCTCCAGAAAAAAATGGTGGTAAAGAAATGGTCACCCATTAGGAAATGGACAGCCATTGTATGCCATTGTGTCAATTCTAAATTATATCTCCCTTTGTAGCTTACCTGCTTGCTGAAGCCGGTTACGACGTGTGGCTAGGTAACGCCCGCGGCAACTTCTACTCTCGCAAACACACGACACTCGACCCTGACAGCACCAGAACCCAGAACTTCTGGAGATTTAGCTGGGATGAAATCGGCAACATTGACCTGCCTGCCTTCATTGATCACGTCCTTAAGACCACAGGACAAGAAAAACTCCACTACATTGGTCATTCTCAGGGTGGAACTACCTTCTTAGTCCTCAACTCACTGAGACCGGAATACAATGAGAAGTTCATAACCTTCCAAGGCTTGGCTCCGGCTTCGTACTTTTCCCACAATGAGGTGTCGATGTTCAAATCTTTGGCTCCTTATGAAGATGTAATTGAGGTTAGTATTGTATACATTGCATTGTTGTACTTATGTACAACAAAGCTGTTGTACTTATGTACTACAATGCTATTGTTAAAAAGTGTTTGATTTTGTAATCTATTAACATTAAGATTGCGAACTGTATAATAACGTAAACCAAATTAAATCAGATTATGGGTCCCATAGTGAAAGTTGTTCAGTATAACCCCTTAACATATTTTGCTGGTAAATGAGCCTTTACAAATTGTATTCTTTTTTCATCAACAAGGTGCATAAGTATCATAATCAATACTTGTTCCTTTTACGATCAATGAATAAGCTCAATAATTTTGTTACTTTTGTCTCAGTTCACTGCCTTCTCCATGGGTAAAGGTGAGATCTTCGGAAACAGTGACTTCATGGAGTGGTTTCAAACGAACTTCTGCGATGGCACCATAAACATCTTCACCGCGTTATGCGACGTCGATATAGCCGGCGCTATCAGCGAGAGGGAGTTCTATAATGCTGTAAGTTATCTTTTTATAAGAACAAGGAATGGAGGGAGCCATAATTGTTCCCCTGATTTTGAATTTTCAATTCGTTGCAAACGATTTGTTTGCTTTGCATCATGACAGCATAAAAAAATGACTGAAGTATTGAAAGTATCATAATCAGCCCCCATAGCATATCATGTGTAGGAACCATTATTGGATACAAGCTTCTTAAATCTTAAATCCATTGAGATCATCTTAAAACTTCACTTTTGTTAATACTGTTGATACTAAACCACCAAAATACTTCGTTATTTACAAATTCACATACTCATAAACATTTTTTTTCTTCTAGACTATGGTTCCAATATTCTTGGCCCATGCACCCGCCGGGGCCTCCGTCCGCCAAGTAGCCCACTACGGCCAAGTCATCCGCTACGACTCCTTCCGTCGGTACAACTTCAATCCCATCACAAACCTGGCAGTCTATGGCAATGTGAACCCTCCAGAATACGACATGTCCAAGGTCACGGTACCAACCTACTTGCACTATGGCCTGAGTGACAACGAAGTTCATTACGAAGACATGCTGCACCTTGGTCAAGTATTACCTAATGTAGTTGGTATTTTTAAGGTTGAAAGGGACACCTTCAACCATTATGATTTTATCTGGGGATTGGACGCTAGAGAACAGCTTTACGAAAGTACTTTAATTCCATTGATGAAGGAAGCTGACAGTAGACAGTGATTCAGTTGATTATTGTCATCGGCGGGCTTTGCCAATGTGAGACCCCAGGGTGGTGGATCTTTGCGAAGCCCGTGTTCTTTGTGTAATTTATGTAAATTGAAAGTATGATGATTGACGAGAAATATAAATGTTATGAATAGGTAAATAATAATGTAGGTAGTTTTAATTTTATTTCTTTAAAATGACTTTTTCTACTTGGGTTATTGCGCGAAGACGCGAGGCCCCTGCAAGAGCGAGACCCGGGTGGTTACCCTGCTTGCCACCGTCTAAACCCGCCACTGATTGTTCTATTATAATGTAAATTATACGAGTGTGATTTCATAATTCCGATATTTTATTTTTGTTTTATTTATCATCCTTTTCAACGTAAGTGTCCACATTTAAGACTTTTGACGAACAGAAAGTCCATGACCGTGGCAGATATTTGTAACAAAAACGTAGTATGGACGATTTGTGATATCACAAGTTAGTCTAAGGCAACTTAATGACCGGGCACAGTTTTATTGAGTTTTTAATCAGGAAATTCTCAGTTCAGAGTCTGGATTTGTTGATGGCAAATAAAATAAGCTCGCTGCTTATCACATAGGACTTAAACTTATCTGGCAAAATATGGGTGTACCTACATCTCTGCCTAACCCTTCGGGGACTAACCTACAGGCGTGATGTTATGTGACGAGCCGCAAAAGTAAAAAGAAAATGGCTACTTACTGCTTCTATCCATGACAGCCAGCACCGCCATCACAAAATAAACAAAAGATGACACTGTTTTGTCACTTTTTAACTGTATAATATTTAATGTATTTGTTGTATAGTCTGTAGCTATCCTGATATTAGTATTTTAAAATTAAGCATTAATATTTAAAAAAAATACATTACATCACGGTTATCTCTACTAAAATATGTGTTTAAAACTTGGGTCTCGCGCACATTTTGACATTTTGACTAAACTCGACGTTTCGATCAAGTTGCATTGACCGTGGTCACGAGAAGACTGACGTATGTGGGTGTCATCGTCTTGGCCAGCTGGTGTTTTTTTCGAACTACCCGCGTTTGATTTTGTGAAATATAAAGCACTTATACGCCTATGGAGGGTAGAAGTATATTACAAGTAATGGGTTGGAGGGGGGGGGGGAGACTATGTTGCATTATCACCAAATGTAACAAAGAGATATAATCTTAGCCATGAATTACATGAAACCACTCCTTTGCGTTCTACTAATTATCATTTGCCTTAATCATGAACAATACACAAATGCGGTAGTTGTACTTCTGTATCAGTTTTGCAATCAGGATGTCTAATTAGGTAACAATACAATCTAATCTTAATCTAATGTAGCTGTAATAGGTACTTAGACTCAGCCTGAAAGAATGTCTCGTCAGTGTAGGTACCTAACTGTAATGGATACTATTCATTATTTTATGATTACCTTTTTTTGTTGAACAGATATTTAATCGATTTTTATAACTGTGCACTTGGATAATAATGTCTTAGGTTTTCGCGATTATTACACATTATAATAAAACAAGTTTAAACGGATTAAATCGCGTATATTACAGAGTTTTCCTAACGTTTCGAACACTTTGCAGCGTTCGGGTCGTCCTGCGACCACGAACGCTGCAAAGTGTTCGAAACGTCAAGAAAACTCTGTAAAAACTGTAATATACGCGATTTAATCCGTTTAAACTTGTTTTATTATAATGTGCACTTGGAGCTGTCAATTTTGTTTTTATTTCTCTTTCTGTAGACTTTAACCTTAGAATGTAATTAATTTTACTTCCTAATATAGAATCCGTTTGCTATTTAGAGAAATATAGCTAAAAATTGAAGAAAATACTGTAACTAACGCTAAAAAATGCTATAATCATGCAAATGTTTTGACATTATACGGGGCATAGTTAGAAAAATCGGGCTATAGCTAGTAGCTGAAGAGTTTGAAATACGAAAAAAAAAATGTATATTGGGAAAGAGTTAAAAAAAAAAAACAGCAAATTCAAGAATTAGATACAGGATGTATTAAAACAGTCACTACAAGTCAGGATATTTATATTTCAGTAGGTACCTACGTCCACTGCACTTTGGACAGTTAGTTGACCAACCATGCCATTCTTTCCACAATTCGAGAAAAAAAAGAAATTCAAGTAGATACAATAAAACGAAATCTATGCTTACATGTCTTTATTCTTTATTACAATATAAATGTAAATACAAGAAAATGCTACGATTTAAATTGATAAACAGTATTATTTACAACGAGTAAATAAAGTAATTTGATAGTAGACCAATATACAGACATATTTTATTTGAATTCCGTATTATATAAAATATAAATATAAGGTATAAAGTTAAAAAATTTTTTTAAATTGATTACATCGCGTACATTAGGTGTTTAGGTATGTACCATACTGATTTTTTTCTTTTTTTCTTACGACGACGTTTCGAACACTTTGCAGCGTTCGTGGTCACACGACAACAGTCGCCCTACGCGATGTAATCCGTTCAAACTTGTTTTATTATAATGTGTAGTAATCGCAAAACCCTAAGATATTATTATATATAGATGAGGTATAAGTCAGAAGTGACTAATGAATGAGATATTGGAACTCTGCATATTCACATACCTACTATAGGTACTGTAGGTACTTATAAAAAGTTTTTGAATATCAAACAAAAATATTGTGACTCGTGATTGGTGTTTCAAGAATTCCTATTTCATTTTTGTGAACAGAATGCAGAGCTAATGTTGCTTTTAGAAAAATTATAAGTAATAAACTGGCAGCTGTGACATCGTGATCTTAAGCCAATTTTGCTAATTAACAAAATTACCAAGATACATAATAATTAATCGCTAAATAACTAAAAATAAATTAGTAGATGAGCCTACACTTAATCGGTTCCGGAAGGTCGAAAGTAACTTTAGGCCGTAAAAGCTTTGACTCGATCACAGAATACTAGAAAAGGATGAATCCGCAAAGACAACAAATAACGGCTCTTGCAACAATGCAATAAAGTGCAATTCAGCTCGCACAGCACTGCGTGCCTACAATTTATTATATTAATCTACAAGGCAGTCTCTTTTTTTCGCGTAACTCTATGTCTTCTGACGCGGCATAAGCCCATTGAATTACCTCCCTTGGAAGGCACGCCAATATACTTGTAGCTTCGAACCTAAAGTGCTGATACAAAAGTCAGTCCTCAAAACCTTTTAATGCCTGTTCCCAATAACCGATTTATCGGCTCTTTACCCTACTATAGATAGTTTTTTGACATTACTTAAATAGTGCTAAATGTCAAAAATCTATCTCTAGTAGTGGAATGAGCTGACAAATCGGTTATTGGGAACGGCCATAAGTATTTAAAGATATTTTCCAACTGAAGATACAAATGACAATAATAATATCAATTTCTAACCGACCTCCCAAAAACTGACTATTTCACTAACACGTTAGTTCATCCTAAAGGGCTATATTGCACTAGTCATATAATTAGGTACGAAACACTTAAATTAGTCGTTGGTTCCGAAAACATATAATAGAAGCACCTATTAGTACAACCCCGAAGGCATATCCGTTACTTTGTGGTTACCAAATTTGCTCGAATTCGAACCGATTGGAGAAAGAGTTCTTTTCAAATCTGCGTGGCTGTGTGTACCGTTGACGACAAGACTAGTCATGCTGGCAGGTGCGTCTCTTAACATGTGAGGTCCAGTATAAAAGCCAGCGTTGCTGGGACCACGTTTTACCAGAAAAGTGGAACTATTAAAGGCAGCTTGGCTGTCAAGACCAGGGTTCAGCTTAGATTGGGTTGTGTAAAATTTCTGAGAGTCCATTTTCATAACAACGTCTTTGTGACTCGATTTTGTGTCATAGCGATGGATATTGGTAAGTTTGCTGTTGGATCTTGTGATTGGAATCAAAGGGCTTTCAATTCCTCCGTCACTGCTGGTCCTAGAACAGGATCTTTGTCGTCTCTCATATGGCCAGATGGGTTTTCTAGGTTCAGATAGCATCACTATATCTACCATTGAGTTGAGACCCTCATCGATCCTGTCCAGGCTTTTAGTAAGTTTTTTAGACTCTATCAAGTTAACCATTTCGTCTACCCGACTGCATTTCGAATTAGATCTTTGCAATGGAGTCCCTGAACCGATAAGTGGTGTGTGGGTTTCCGCGTAAAACATACTATCGATATACTCCCGCTGTCGGGATCCCTTTTCAGAAGTTTGGAAGGACTCGCTTCTTTTTATAGACGTCCTCCTACTTTCTTCCCTAGAACGAGTTCTAGAACGCTTCGGTCTAACCTCATCTTTAATTCTATCTGTGATAGAGTTGAATACAGCTCGACACTCGCGAAAATCAAAGCTGGAACCCGAAGGCTTCTTACTAACTGGCTTAGTGTATTTTGAGGCGCTTAGTAAAGAATCTGATCCTTCGTCACTTGAATAGAAGTTATCATCGTAAAGGTCAGGAGGTTTGTATACCAATCCTTGATCTACTACTGGTGGGACAAATAAATGTAACAGGCTCTTAGCCTTTCTAGGTGGGTGTGGGACTATTTTGCTTGGAATGATTTCAGATTCTTGATCTTCTTCAACACTATCGTCTGGGAAATCATCTTTTCCCTTAATCTGTATGCTGTGTCTAGTGCTAGTAATAGAGTCTTCTTTTTCATCCCTGTGCTTTTTGCATTCTAAAGAGTTAATTGGAACGTTGATTTCTGAAGTCTGATTACATCTGGACGAGCGACCATCAATGAAATCTTTAGCATATTGTTCCGATTCAGCATGATTGACTATGTTTCTTAATTCTTGAATAACTTCATCTATTGTCGTTTCTTCTTCTTCGTCGGAGGATTTCTTATCATTTTTCTTGCATTCTAGTTTTTTGTGCAATGTACGCTTGTTTCGCATTAGGTCGTATGTTTCGTTTTTGACGTTGAAAACTTCGTAGACCATGGAGTCTCTTTGAGGATCACCTTCGGGGCTTAGAGATCTCTCTGAGGAACTGATACCTTCGTCTTCAGGTGGTGATGATTCGTCTGTAAGTGTAAAATAAGTAATTAGTACACATCATATGGGAGTCGAACGTTGAAGTTTTATTTGCAAAGAGCCGGGAAGTATAGGTTTGCTTGATGAAGTTCTTTCATAAAATAAGGTTTGTTAAATTACCTCTATTTTTATGAACAGAGTTTTTTTTCTTCATGGCAAACGGTTTCTTTCTGTTGGAGTTGCCATGCTCAGACCGCAGTGAGGACACCTCCTCTTGAAGTTCGCAACACTTCTCCTTCAAACACTTCTCTAAAGATAGCAGGATCCCTTTTTCTTCTTGAAGAATCTATAAAAAATTAGAAGTAGGTATTTATTTTGTGTAAAGAAAACTCATTCACTTTGTAAGTTTTGGTGATATGGGCAGCAGCTTCTTCATCAAACATCAGCTTTGGTATAAAAAGAAAATTATAATCAGATATATTATTAATTTTAATTTAGGTGTATCGATTTAAAGAATGCGTAGCTTTAAATGAATACTATAGACTAGAGCAGTTATAATTATGCTTACCTTTACTCTCTTCTCAAGCAAATCCAGCTTGTGCCTCATATCGTCCTTCTCCCTCTGAGCTTCGTTCGCCTTCTCGCTCAGTGTATCGATGTCAATCAGTTGTTTCTCGTAATCTTCTATCTCTCTTGTCACTTGGTCGTTTGCGTTCGGCAGTTTGGCTACCATCTTAAAAAGTTATAAATCTTTTAGTAATTACATAGGATCGGTATAATTAGTGGCATTCTGCTTTTGAAAAGAATAATACCGTTAAAACTGTGATTAGGAGTTTAGGCATTATTAGATATTAAAAGATAATTAATTGTGACTAATTTTATATCAACATCTTTTTTTACAAACCTATATACGATAACCTTATCATAAAATTCTGTATCTATATTTACTTAAAATTGTACCCACAATTATTTCTAATCAAGGAAATATATTGCCGATTGCTTTGAATTTATTAAGCTCAGTAATCGCTTAAGTCTTACCTTTTTCAGTGTTATAATATCAAAGCCAGCCTGCTCCAACTCAGCTTGGATGTACAGCTTCCTTTGAGGAGTTGGAGCACTGCATAATAGGGCGTTGATGAAGGCCAGGCCCGCCGCCTGCAGGTCTCCAGAGCCACCAGAACTTTGCAGCATACCTACTAGGAATCTGAAGCGAACTGGTTCACCGTATCGGAGACGAAGAGTGGAAAGGGCTTCGGAAACCATGCTGTGACCTTTAGCTGGTGGGTAGCAGGCCTTTGTCAAGAGCTGGAATAAAATAATTAAGGCCTTGTTAAAACAGGATCAATGAGAACTATTGTGAAAGGGATCCTTTAAAGATCATAAATTGATTAATAATAGGTCTTTACCTATGAAATTGCCGTTTTGTATGAAAAAATTTAAACTAATTTTTTTCATGTATTTTTTATTTGTATTAATCGAAGTAATCACCCATGCAATCAATGCATCTTTGCCAATGTAGTGGCAGTTTATTGATGCCCTTCTTAAGGAAATCAGCTGGACGGGAGGCAACAAAAGCTTCAAAGGCATTTTGTACTGCCTCTCGGGTATTGAATTTTTTTCCCGCCAAGAAGTTATCCAAATTCTGGAAAAAGTAGTAGTCTGTAGGCGCAAGGTCTGGTGAGTAGGGCGGATGACGGAGAGCTTCCAACCCCAGTTCTTGCAACTTGGAGACCGTCTGCTGTGCAGTATCAGGTCGCGCGTTGTCGTGCAGGAGCAGTGGAGACGAGCGATTGACCAATGCTGGTTGGAGATGTGCCAGCTTCTTCATCATTGTGTTCAGTTCTTCACAGTACACATCTGCAGTAATGCTCACCCCGTTTGGTAAGAAGCTGTGATGAATCACACCGGCGCTAGACCATCAAACAGTGACCATCACTTTTCTAGGGGTAAGTTTTCGTTTAGGGCATTGTTTAGGTGCTGAAGCAGGATCCAACCAACTTGCTGAGCGCTTGCGGTTATCAAACAGAATCCATTTCTCATCGCAGGTAACAATGTGGTTCAAAATTCCTTCATTTGTGTGTCTGTTGAGCAGTGCAAGGCACGTCTCGACGCGTACTTCGCGCTGGCGATCATTGAGTTCGTGGGGCACCCATTTGTCAAGCTTTTTTACCTTGCCAATTTGACGCAAATGGACCAATATTGTTTTGACGCTAACGTCGAAAGCTGCTGCTAATTCAGCCGTAGATTGTGTATCATCAGCTTCCACAATCACCTTTAATTCGTCATTGTCAACCAAAGTCTTCGGACGACCGCGAGGTTCATTTTTCAGGTCGAAATTTCCAGAACGGAAGCGAGCAAACCAATAACAGGTGGTGCGTTGGTTTGTAGTGTTAGCTCCGTAAACGTCGTTGATGTTGCGTGCCGCTTGTGCGCGTTGCTGCCACGACGGTACTCGTATTCCATAATTACTCGAATTTTTAACGTATCCATGATGACGAAAAAGATTGAAATGCGATGAAAATGTAACACTAATCAATAAACAAATGACTACTTTTGGAAAAAAAAAACCATGTTTTTAAAATAAAATTAATTTGAAATTAGAATTCTTAGCCAAACAAAAATTATTTTGATTTGAAATGGCCAGTACTGCAGAACGGCAATTTCATAGGTAAAGACCTAATAGTTATTTTGTTGGTGAAACAATATTAAAATAATTGTGGTATCAATTTCTCCTACTATTGTTTGTTTTTACCTACTTGTCGAGCTAGTTGATATTTGACACGTCATGAAAAACGATTGAACAGAAATACAAGTAGATAAAAAATTGAAATAAAAACATGAAGTATTTCTGACCTGTAGCGCCAGAACCCTGGACTTATTGACAGTGGACATGATGCAGACGGTGAGGGTGTAGACTCCATTGGATCCAGACACCAGCCTCCGCACGCAGTCAGGGTATCGGCTGCAGCAGCTCCATAAACATTGTCTGGAAGTTAAAGGAAATTTGATTTAACAGTTACTATTAAATGTGTAATAATAATTGTGGTATATATTTGTAGTTAAACTGCCTAACATTATTCTTTTCGGCTACGTTGATTGCGCTTCCAGATTTTCTAAGTATTTGGGAGAAAAATATTTTTGTGTCCTTTAAAGCCCATTTACCAGCTTGTTTGTGATAACGAATCTTTAGATGTTAGCTATACAATTTATTATAGCTTATTATATTTATTATATCAATGAGAGTAAGAGGCACGCGAAAACATGTCAGGGCCTTTCAATGTGAAGATGGAGCAGGAATACTTTAAAGGCGACGCTTAGAAAGGTTTTATTGATTGAAATAATTATTATACTTTAATGTTTCTTAAATTATAATGTATTGTACTTTTTTGGGAAATAAAAGGCTTAGACACCATTTATTATAGCTTTAATTTATTGCATTTAAGTTTCGATTGAGTTTAACTTCTATTTATTTCTTGTTCCTTGTTAAGATCCTATTTGCAAGATTGTCTCTTCACACTTCTTGGCAAAGCCTAACAAGAATGATGGTATAAATATGATGATACTTACAAACAAGCCAATTCATCTAGTAGTGGTCTTCTTCTAACAGCGGGTGGCCCCCGCGCCCCTTCTCCTGATTGGCTGAGCTGAACGTTGCGCAGGAGTTCTAGCAACAACGTCACACCATCTAGCGGCTCGCACGAGAATTCTTGGACGAAACTGAAAGAAAAAAAGTGTACATTCAACACCGATTATTAAGTTGTTAGTATTTAAAAATACGTGCGAAGATATAAGGCGAATGGTCAGGAATGATGCCAATATTGGCTACCACATTTTACACAAAAGATTAAAATTAGTTCGCAATATGAGAGTATTCGAGACCAAGTTGCAAATATTATTCAAAGAATTTCCTTTCCATGTATAAAGTCTACATCTTCTATTTCATATGACCATAATTTAAGGTATTTTTTTCCATAACACGCAGATGTATTTTGGGTTTCTCCATTTTTATTGGACACCCATACCACCATCAACAGTTTGATACACCTTTATAAAGTCGGTATTATTATTATTATTACAGCGTCAACTTAATGGGTATTACAACATAACTAAGACATTAGGATGAAGAATATATTTTTATTGCTTTTGCCAACCTTTAAAGCGGTTGAAATAAAAAGTAATAAGTTTGCCATTAGAAACATTTTTAGGGTTGTCATGAGTTTGATAAAATGGTAGTTTTGTTGTGCCTAGTGGCCTATTGATGCAAGGCTTTCTTTATACGGTCATTTTTACTTCCAGAATAAATGGCAGTTAGGATAGACGTCCAAGGAGGTCAGGAAGATGTCCAAGGAGGTCGGGAATTTACCTAAGTTCAACATTTGATCGAAAGGCTGAGTTAATAGTGAAATAACAGGCTATTTAATTATAATCATCAATTTATAATTTGTGTATAACCATAACTATGTAGGTACATAATAGATTTTCATATTATATTTCTTAACCATTCAAAATTTGAATTTGATTGCATGATTCTAATTTGTCGATCTCTATGTAGGTACCCTACTGTTATTCAATTAAAACAGTCAGCAAAAAAATTACAAAGAAAAAAATAAATGAAAAAAAATGTACCCCTATATGTTATGTTACAGCGTAAAAGATATAAGACTTTCTCATCTCCTGCCATTTACACAAGTGCATCGTCCGGGAAGGAATGGATGGAAAGGATGCCACCTGCATCCCTAAGAAAAGCTCGAAGTAATGAACACAGAGGTATAATTTGACGACGTAAAGAAAAATTGGACGTAGTTATGCAAACTGGAACCAACCCACAAAACTGGTGAAATTGAGTTATTGGTACCAACAGAATCTACGAATCAACTTTCATATATTCAAAAAAGATCCAAGCTGCTTGAGACACTCTTTACTCATATTATTGAAAGCTGCCAAGGATACCAACCCTAGTATGAGTCACTTTTAAAAAAAATTACAGACCCATGTGGCATAATACCTATAGATCTTAAGCTTTTTCGTTACGCAAAACAGAACCAAGCTAAACCAAAACATATGGCAATACAGAACCAACCCACAAAACAGTAATTTTGCAATAAGGAACCGTCAGGTTTTTGATCAAAAATAGATACAAAAATCTAACTAAAATCCAAATAATGTATTGTCTTATATCGTCATCAATACTAACCTTAACCTTGTGAAGTTGTTTATCTCAAATAACTTACCTATTTGTTTCTACACACTTCAAAAACAAAAATCTAATTATCTCTAAAGTACCTTTTTGTGGGTTGGTTCTAGTTTGCATAACTACGTCCAATTATGGTAACAATTACCGACAGGATTCACGGGAATCGTCGTAGTTATTTGAAGTAGGTACAAAAACATTTAATATGTGGCCACAAAATAAGCGGGACAGATAAACGGGGATTACTTTTTCCTTAGGTTTCAATATTTTGATTCAATAATTATTTAATCGCTATTTCTTTCTTTCTGTAATAAGGATTTTACAATATAAAAAACCTAACCTAACATTATAAGCTATCATGATTAGGCGGCTGCCCGTTCACGTCCGACAATCGATGACCGATTTTTGGTCTCCTAAAATAAAACCTGTAAACGCACACGTTCTACAATAAGTGGGTCCAAAAAAAATCAGTGCATCCCGGCCAACCCGTATGATGTATGCGCTGACGCATACCTACTACTCACCAAAAGTGACAGATGTGATACGTTTGCGTTGAGTGGGTCACAAAATCGGTGATAAAAGTCGGCGAATAGGGTGTGGTCAGCTTTTAATCTATCTAGATGCGGCTGAATATTAATATTTTACATAATATAGTAACTGTCATATCGTCGTTGCGACTTTAAGACCTCTTATGTGTAAAATTGAATTGTACACATAAGAGGTCTTAAAGTCGCAACGACGATATTCTGACCTCCACAACCCAGTTATTGGATACCTGTTACTGGTATTCTAAGGTTAGACCAGCTATCTTTCTGACTACCGACTAGCATAGATATTCATATAACACCCGGGATCGACTGTTTAACGTAGGTACCTACGTGCCTCCAGTTACAGTTTTATTCACCGTTAAAACTATTTTTAAAGATATAACAAACGCGATAGGCGCCTCGCTTCCTACGGCAGAGTAAATTGTATCATTTATATTCCACAGCAAGTTTATGACGGATACAATTAGTATCAGTAGTAAAAGAGCTATAACAGAAGCAATTATAATACGCATCTTATTTAAAATTGCTTAAAGAAAACAAGTGTAGGTACCTATGCTACGAAATAAATGAAAGAACCTAATCAAAAGTTGTAATGGATACATCAAGGAATTCTCGAAATTACTTCTTTTTAGGGTTCCGTACCTCAAAAGGTAAAAAAGGAACCCTTATAAGATCACTTTATTGTCCGCATTTTTTTCGTAAAACTGCAAATCTCGGTTTTTAATATTTAAAAAAAGGGGTCTACGAAGCCTCTCAGTCACAGCGACCTACACAAGTACACAGACCCAAATTAGGGTAACGCCAGTGTTTCTAAATTAATTTATTATTAATTGTATTTACCGTCAAAATATCTTCGATTTTACATAGTAGGTAAGTGAAATACAGTGGTTGAACATGTTATATAAATATTGCACTTTTTTCATCCTTCAAAAGAATGCGATCTATCGCTAAATCGCTTGTGCTAATGGCCCAACATTTGGCAGCTTATCCTATCCGGTGCGGTGACGAGACGTAATCGACACATAATTACTCGCCGCCATCGCATTCAGTTTCTTTTATTAGATGCGCTTCACTCACTGTTTGTTTGCGTGCATATAATAATATATTTTTAGGGTTCCGTACCTCAAAAGGAAAAACGGAACCCTTATAGGATCACTTTGTAGTCCGTCTGTCGTAACCATGAGTGGAGCCATCTGGTCATAGATGGCGCCACTAAAAGTATGCAGTAGCGCCATCTATGATCAAGATATGATATATCTACTATGATGTAATAGCGGCATAGATGGCGGTATTGCGTATTTCGGAACCCTTATGGCGCGAGCCGTACTCGCACTTGTCCGGTTTTTTTGAATTACCTAGACTTTTGATCCACAAGCAAAGGTCATAATCATTATCCTCATGCCCTTAGCCTAATTCATTTGTAGTCGTCACAGCATGTGTTTTTCTGTCATACATTTTTATCAGCCGTCATCTCACTATTTACCCCCTTTTGTCCATAAATTCTTTCACACAGTTTATCCATCGTTACCTTTAGCCATATATTCATTCATCTTTCACACAGTCCATCCATAGTTTCCTTGGTTTTCCTCTATTTTTATAGCCTTCCACATTCATACTCTAAACTTTTCTCACGATAATTTTCTCATTCCTCCGCTTCACATGTCTCTATCAAGACAAATTATTACCACAGAACTTTGAATATGCCTTTAATTTGTGTATGGATCCTTTGTAGGAAATCTTTATTTAAATAAATAAACAATTTTGAGTTTTCGGTTTCTGAGTAGGTTACGTTAAAAACACAAAAAATAACCTAATCTATCTATGATATCTGTTACCTTTACTAACCTATTAATTTATTTTTAAAATGCCCTTTACTATCGCTGCGCAGCGCCCGCCGCCAAAAAAAAACAATTTTTTAATTGGTAAAAAAATACCAATTCTTAATTGGTATTTTTTTGTGCAAGACTAATCAATAGTTATTACCCAAACATTTTATCCAAGATAGTAAAATATTGTCGGATAGGTACCTAAACATTAAAAAGGTATTAATAATTGTGGCCATAAAATATCAATTCATAAAACTTTTTTATAGCTTATCCCGATAAAGACTTAAGTTACTTCAATAAAAAGTTTTGCAAAAGACTATAAAATGGTTATTTCTGTTTTTATTTAAGAAGGCGCTTTAATTTTCGAGTAGTTATTTTTAGTACTTAATACTTTTACACTTTGCCACAAGGATTTTGGTTCAAGTAAAGACCTGAGAGCGAGTGGAAAAAATAAAACCAGTGAGGCTAAACTTATTAAAGCTTGTAAATAGACCACGAGATACATCTTAATTAATAATATTATGGGAATAATATTAAGTAAATTAATACATAATAAAATTGTATGATAATATTATGAAAATGAAGTACGTTCGATTAGGAGCTTGTTTTAAAGTGTCAAAGTAAAACTCGGTTTTGTTTCTTCGAAAAATCCACTTGATTTTAAAAAGGTGTCGTAATTGCTTCAGCTTATGCCTTGAGCTGTAAGTTATTATGCAACATTGTAATACACCATAAAGTATACCATAAAACCTGTATTTTAGATACTGAAGCTACCGGTTAATACACTTAATGGCTCAGTGTGATCATTATTGTTTTTTTTAGCTGTATTTATTTATACACCCTACGGCGGCGCTAAAACAATTACAATGATGATGTGATACATAGTTGTAGAATATTTTAATTATTTTAGAAAGGTTGCATTATTTTCTTCTTGCTAATGGTGGAAGTACTTTGTCTAAAGACTTGGTCTGACTGAATTCAAGTGCAGTGCATGCAGCGTACAGAAGGAGTAGTGACGTTTGCGAGATATTACATCAAACGCACCACACACGCACGGCAACTACATTGCATTTCGATCGCATCCGATAAAGTTCAGCTAGGGTTGCCAAACATACTGTTAAAACAGTAATATACTTTTTTTCGCTCTATAATACTGTTCAATAAAAAGCATACAAAATACTGTTTTCATCATTTCTGGTAACCAGAGCCATAAATTAAACTTGCGAAGATTTATAAATACAGAATATTACAAAATACTGTTAACTTTTTACAAATACCTACTGTTTATTTTCCTTCTTCGATTCCTTCTTATTATTTACTTTATTTCTTGTTCAAAAAGCTGACAACTCTAACCTCAGTCCTAAAGAATTATTCAAAGAATTAAGAGAGATGGGGCACAGAGGGGTATCTCGCTCAAATCCGGAGCAGCCCGACAGGGGCAGTACCTCTATACTGCCCCCGTCGGGCTGCTCCAGATTTGAGCGAGATACCCCTCTGTACCCCATCTCTCTTAATTCTTTGAATAATTCTTATAGAATTAATTACTATCAAATCTTTGCCTTACACCTATTTTACACCTCCGCCGCGAAAATAATGATGCAAAACCGCTAAAAACGTAGAGCTGGAGCTGGCTTCTGAGCAGATGTGTGAAATCACGTGGGAAAGAGATAGAAGCACAATCAAATCTATACGTTAGAACAGGCAGTTTCGCTTCTGTTTCGCTTGTCGTACAACGGACAAGTCAGGCGGACTGTTCTGCGATTACGCTGCTATGGTTTCGCGGCGGAGGTGTGATAAAGGCGTTAACGTCGTCGTCACAATATTTAGTTGTATAATTGCCATATTTTACAATAATCTATTATAACTTCTTTGATAAAGTAGGTAATATGGATGTTAGGAGGCCCTTGCAATTTTACTTAAGTACAGATTTACTTTTTGCAAAATTACAAGATAAGTTAAACTTTTAGACTTTTCGATGAACTAGCGGAAGGTAATTAAAAGATTGTTAACAATAAGGAAGAATATTGAAATAATACCGCCATTTTGGATAGATAGGTATTGCTATTATCAGTATTAATTTGCAATTCAATAATAAGATTATGACTAATAAGACTATGTAATCATCGTTATCATACACGTGTAACTACTAGGTTGGGCTTAGTAGCTGTAATTTAAATATTAATTATTGTCACATCGGCCGAAAGCCGTCGCCATTTGGGCATATACTTCCTCCAAGCATTACCACAACGACCGATTCTGCGCTGCCCAAATCTCCCGCGATCTTCGATCCGAAACTAAAATTATTTTACATTTTGTATTTAGTGGGTTTTTGAAGTCGGTTGCTGTTTGTAAAAAAGTTTTTAAGTTATGGTTTTATGTGTCGGGGCCTCGGGAGCTTTTTTATTTTTTTATTAAGTTTTTTGAAAGTATAGTATTGCTGTATAAATATCAAAGTTGCTCAATTGCATTCTTTACACTATGGCTGTATTATTTACGCTATCTTTCCTGCCGGCCTAGCATGACCACGATAGAAACGGGTTTTGTCTACATAGAAATAGACAAAGTGACAGATTGCAGAAACATTTCTACATTTTATGAATGAAACGGTAGAAATGTTTCTACAATCTGTCACTTTGTCTGTCAAGTTGGAAGGATAGCCGCGTTGCGTTGTTGGGGCGCGCTTCATCTGAGTAAACGATATAGCGAGCGATATTTGCCTAAGCATTTGGGAAAACCTCGCCTTACGTCTTCGATTTACCTTGGATTAAAACATAATAGGGTAAAACACCCAAACGCCAGCACTGCACCAATTATGAGCATTTCGGCACAAATATAAAAAATCTAAGTTATCTGATGATTGTTTTTCTACTACCAAGTACTAAAACATACAGATATATTAAACTTTAATATTTGCAACATTAAACGGCGCTAATATTTAAAATGGCGTCTTAATCATCTTCTAAAGTTCGTGTTCTGTCATATTCAGTGTTTTTTGGCCATTTTGTAAGATGAAGGGTAAGGTCAGTGTTTCAATTTATTAACCCATTTGTTATGATTATCCATTATCAGGATTATTATTAATAATTCAGTTTTAATGGCTTTGTAGATGTTTTTGGTATATTAATCAAATTTTTTTTTGTTAATTTTATCATGTTTTAATTATATTTAAAGGGTGCCCATATTTGGGTTCTGAAATTTTAAATTTCCCAATTATCAGCACTGCTGCTGATAACACTAGTTTACATGACTTTTGTACATGAAATGTAACATACGGTTATACGGTTTCTTTGGGTCTCTGTTACGGGCAATTTGATAAATCCGGTCCATATTAATAATGCCCGTATCAATTGGGCCATGTGATAAAAACTGCATGTTTAATCACTTTTCCCGGTCATTATGAATAATGGCCACCCTGTCTTGGACAAAATAATAAAACCGATGAACTGTAGTGTTTTTGTAAGGGGCCAAGAGGGCTAATGGGGCCAAGCGGGCTAAGGGGGCGGAGGGGGCCAAGCGAGCCAAGGGGCCAAGGGGCCAAGGGGCCAAACGGGGCCAAGGAGGCCAAGAGGGCCAAGAGGCCAACGGGGCCAAGGGGGCCAAGCGGGCCAACGGGGCCAAGGAGGCCAACGGGGCCAAGGAGACAAAGGGGCCAAGGGGTCCAACAGGGCAAAGGGGGCGGAGGGGGCAAACGGGGCCAAGGGGGCCAAGAGGCCAACGGGTCAAGGGGACAAGGGGGCCAAGGGGGCGGAGGGGGCCCGTCTTCTTCATTCCTCCATCGCCAAAGGGACCGAAAAATCAGCGAATGCGTAAGTGACGTTTGTGCTCATAACTGCTGCCTGCATAACCTATACCTGCAAATCCTTCAGTATATGTACAGTAAGGGATTCTTACCTTGGGAAAGACAATCGGAGATCAGCTCTAAGCTTGGTAAGCAGTTCGCTAGGTGTCCCGAACTGACGGAGTGTCATCTCTTCGCCCACGCCTAAGCATGGGTTCCTGGAGAGTATAAAGAAGTTTTTTATCCGTAGTGTTGAAAATTCATCACATCACATCACAGGTACGGAGAAACATCTAAACAAATGATTGTAACATTAAAATTACAAAATCATAATCATTTTTCAGCATTTCATATAAAAGTCAAGCTATTGCGAGAAATTCTTGAAAAACGGAAAAGCAAATTATGTGTCAAATTAAATTTAACATAAAACAAGTGTTCTATAATGAGTTAACATCGTTTACGTTTCGTCACATCTGTGGTACAAATCAAGTTACATACCTAAAGTCCTTATTGCCCTGGATAGGCAGCGTCCTGGATTTGTTGGCATCATGTCCTGCCTCCAGGTCATACAGGCTGGCTCCACCGGTCTTCTTGCCCCATTTCTTCAAAGACGTCGCGTAGTCCTCAGGGTTGTAGATTGGAGGGCGCTGCTTCTCCTAGAAAAAGGGAAACGTTAGTTTTAAATCTGTGAGTGACGCATTAGCAGTTTACCGCAGTAAATTTAGTACTGAGTCTGCGGAGTAAAATATCAAGTCATCAACTTGGAAATTACTAGAACCTACATAACACCTAGTACCTATCTGTTAAGTAAGTGATTATAATAACGTTCAGATTCAGGCCGAGATTAATAAACGTCATTTAGTACAGGCTTTGTCTTAGATATATTCCCGTCTCTATCTGCACTTGTAATTTCAAAGGTGTGCGACAGTGACAGGACGAGAAATGACGTGCTAAGTATTTAGTAGTATTAAGTATTTAAGAATCTGGGTCTTAAGACTGCCTACAATAGTTCTTTGACAGCACACGTAAACTATTTCAATCCATACCCATTTTACCCATACATTTTTTCTCGAATAGGATATGGGTCTCGTAGGGAAAGTTGTTTAGTGGACGGGTTGAATCACCCCCGCTAAATGGATTCAGCTGACTAAATCGCACACTCTCACCCCACCCACTTTTAAAAAAAAAAAACCAACCTTAGGAAAAAGGCTTGATTCACATAATGACAAAAAACAATCACACGTCTCGCACATATCCTCAGATCATCTTCTACGATCTGAGCACATATCCCTGTCTTTCGTTGATGTTTTTTACAATAAAAAATAAATAACAGAAAAATACACAATGACGTAAAATTACATGTCGGTTCAATTCCCAGATGAAGCTAACCATGAAGCTATCCAAAATACTTGAAATGCAGTTATATTTATAAGCAATTGGCTATCACATACTGCAGATATCACAATTGGTATTTATTTATTTCACTGACCGCCTCTTTTTTCCACCTTTTTTATGACCATCAGATAAATACAAGTTTTTTACAACTTCTCATGGTAAAGCAAGTGTAACCACAACAATGGCTTATATTACATCGACTGTTTTTATTTTATGTAATACAAATTGTTTTAATTCTCTCCCACAATGGCGCCCTGGCATATTATCATCATTAGTAGTGGGAATATGGCTGCTCTTATCTAGTTTCTAAAGTATTGCAAGATCTATAATTTGCTATCCTTCATAGTACAGATGTTAAACTTTCTTGCATGGTTTGTACATATTAACTAAATATTGTGGGCCGTACCACAAAAAAGATAGACACGCGTTAAACGCAAATGCTACCAAAAATAATACACACTTTTTTTAGACAAGTTAGTGCTAAAACAAGTGGGTATTATTTTTGGTAGCATTGGCGTGTAACGCGTGTCTATCTTTTTTGTGGTAAGGGTGTGTAAGTTTATGCTCGAGAAATCAAGTCTAGCTAAAACTTTTGTCGCAAGAAAGTTACGTTTGATATGAAAATAGGCCTCAAAACAGTTCTAAATCTCTTTCGTCTCTTCCTAGATCTACCTGATGGCTAAAGATGGCAATATCATTTGTTTAGTCTAGACTGGAACAACAGAATCACCTCCGAATCCTGGCACGTTTGTACAATCAAATTCGTTCATGCACGTAAAAACGAGTGCTATATAATTAAAAGAATTTGCGTTGAAACACTTTCCCAAATGTAACATGTTATTATCGTTACGTTACACGTTGTTTTAACGCAACTGTGGCACTGCCCTAACGTATCATTAAGATGGCGTATTTTCTACCAAATAACTATTGTGTTGTAAAAACGTGGTGTGTATTTAAAGATACAATTCAGTTGTTAGATTACATTGTGACGGAGTCATCCTCTTTCATCATTTTGTGCTGGCAATCTTCCATTACTGGCCACTTCATTCACTCCATCCTTCCAGATTTGAACTTTAAATTTCAAAATTAGAACATCTCATATTTTTATGCATGCATTTATTTCATTGTTTCGTCACTCTTTGTCTGGTCTCCAACGACATCGGTCGTGGACCGCTGAACCGCTGTTCTGTTATATTTATTACCTACAAATTATAATCTATTACAAGTGCTACAATTTAATAAGTAAAACGTCTTTTACAAAGTACTGTTTTTATACCAGTTGTAATGGATGTTAACAGTTCTAAAGTGCAATTATAACAACTACGTCTCAATTACACATCTCCCAACCATCCTAGTGTTTTATTCCATCAAGATTTGTGTCCGGAGACTCCCTCATGCTAGCCGTGGCCTGAGAAGACAGAGGGAGGGAGGCACTCCGCGACACTGGCGCCCAACGTGGGGCTCAATGTATGGTACATATACATGATTGTGTAGAATTGACAGCCCATAAATACTTGTGACTATTTGCATGCGGTCTATGGAATTTTCTACACCGTAGGCTTTATAAGTTATTGACATGTATGATGTACAAACAAATACATTATTTATGTCAATATTAGTGATGATTATGTTAACTGTAGATAATTCGCATTCGGGGGTTCATTTCAATACCTACCTACGGTACTAACTAAATGGAAAATACACTTTAGAGATTTTGAAAGATTACCTATAGTGTAGATTTTAGGGTGTGAATTAAAAGCTCGCAAGTGCAGATTTAAAAAATGCATACATTTTGAGTTAGATTTTTGAACGTATTTTACTAATAGGTAGGTATATGGGTCAACTGTCAAAAAAATATTTTTCGTTATGCATAAGTAGGTATAAGTATCTACATTTTTATTTTTTGGGTATAAGTAGCTAAGCTAGGTATGAAACACTAATAAGCTTGTAATTAAAAAAAAATATTATAGGTAATTTTCTGTAAACTGACATACCTACCTATTTAAATGCAACTTTTTCTCAACGCAATGATTCAAAGTGAAAATAAAGGTTTTTTTTGTTTTTAATACATTTATGGTCACCATAAACAACAGAAAATTCGCACAATTGAAAAGACAAAGAAAAAAATAAATGTATAACATTAAAAGTTACAAATGTTATACAAAAATTCTCATGTCGTAATAAATTCGTGAAGAGTGTTACATTTAGAGTTATATCATTATTACGTGAAATAGATGATTAATTAAGATTACGATTTATGATTCAATGGGTGATTAATTAATTAATATTTTTGAGGAAATATATTTTTTTATAAGGAAGTGGTGACGGCTTCGTGCTTTTACGACTTCATAATATTTATTTTAACTAGAAAGAAAGAAGAAAGAAATATATTATTTGACACTAACTAGTTGCAGGGATTCTCTTTCCATAATAGAAACAATTATAAAAATGTAAAATCTGCTTTTAAACATACCTATTAATTATATAGGTAAGTAATTAAAAAATATGAGGGTTGGTAAGAATTTTGTTTATTTTTTTTTCTGTCACCTACGTCAGAAACTGTGTATTGAGATATTGATAAAAAAAAAACAAAAGAAGAAACAAAAAATAGAATCAAATTGACAAAATTCTCCCTTTTGAGTGCGCCTAAACATAGCTTGAAATCTCTATGTGTCAAGCAACTCATTTCACCATCTGCCTACTTGTTTGACTGAAATGCAATTCATTGACATCTGAAATCTATAATCTAGTTACTGTTAGTTGTCAGACTTTGATGACCGACCGCGACGATTCAACGTCCTCCCTTGCCTTGACAGAGAGATACCTCCCTTGCTTTCATACTTATGTACAGAACCATCCACGTTACCGGACGGTATTACTTTTTCTAACAATTTTCCCTTTAAGTTTTCTGTCCTTTAAAAAAATATTGAAAATAACTCAACTGCCAAAATTACTAGACAGCTTGAAGAAAAAGGTGAAGTTAGGTATTGAATAATAGCTAACTACTTGATCTATAACAACACGTAATTCCAAAACCAACACGTAATTAGTAAATAAATTAGTAGGTAACAGCATTTAAAGCTTGTAAAAAAACTATAACACTAAAAAGTTAATTGCAGTTATTCGGGAATGCATCATACTTTAATTGTTTGAAGAAAGTAATTGAGTTCAACAAACGGACCGCGCTTTACGTCCAGCTGTTTGGGTTGTGGTACAAGTAACAAGATATAGTCTACAAAAAATTTTAAGAATCTATATACTTACAATACAAATAAATAAAATTGAAGTGTCTGTTTGTAATCTCAAAATAACAGCTTCTTTTTCGTATTTATGATAAAAAAACAATTTCAATGTTATGATAAAAAAACAATTTCCATGTTTTTTTATTCGTCGGTCTGTTTCTTCCGGCTTATCTCCGAAACACCTGGAGAAATTTTTACGGGACTTTCCTGGCAGTTCACTGATGTTATAAGGAGTAACTTAGTCTACTTTTATTATATATATACTGTCTATTCGAAGACAATACTGAATGGTGGTCTCATTTTAGAAGAGGCAAGACAGACAATACAGACAGGCAGACTATAAGCGGTAGTATATGTTACACGTCGAGCTTTAGAAAGAGATATTGGTTCCCTTCGGCTTTATAGAGCATCTTCTCTGTCAAACGAAGGACTAGTCCAGTATCTAATAAACAAGTCAGCGACACAATATGAGTGACGGATACGACGCTCTACAAAGACATCAAAATCTACTGCCATCTACTCCACACGTACAAAATGCTGGTAAATTGGACCAGTTTCCAAGTCATAATTTCAAATTGATTTTGTGTGAGTTCAAATTAATCAAATAAGGACAGATGTACTTAATTGCTGCTCTGTCTCCATTTCCATTATCTCGGACTAAATGGCTTCTTGATTTCAATCTAGCCTAAATCTAGATAAATTTGGTTTTAAATCGATTATTAATTTAATTGATATGTTTCTGTCTGCTGATCAAGTGATATTTGATTACAATCAGTGCTTCTATTTTTATAAATGGGGAAAAAGGTGACTTTGTTAATTATTATGAATATCATCTGTGACGGAAAGATAAATAAAATGTCATTTTATCTTCCGCCCGAATCAAATGTAGATAAATATACAAGAATTGATAATTAATCTTCTTTGAAATCGATAAAAATACATCCGTCTCCTTGATGCATTGCGTTCATTCCTGAGTCAGGAAAAATGTTATTTTGTTTTTTGTAGACCTCGGTAACAGCTTGAGTGTAACACCTGATAACACACAGTGGGCCCGCGTGGAGGGATATGGCCCACTCCCTCTTACAGAGAGGAGGCCTGGTGCAGTTGAAACATTATAGACTCCGTATGAAGTGGCAGCAGGCCCACCCCATAATAACATGGTGCTTTACACTATAATTTACCACAACTAGCTGAATGGTACACCAGTCATCAGTAGTGAGCCTCTACCTACATAATTTATAGCTCTTTTAATTTAGACGTTATTTTGAAAAAGCAAGGTGTTTTTTTTTGTATTTATTACTCTTATTGATCATTTATTAAGCGATTTTGGATCTTACTCCTGAGACAATACGACGCACACACAAACCGCTACCACTCAGCCGAGAGCTCAAGATAAATGCCAGCAACTATAGGTACCTACTACTGATGTTTTGTGATGCGTTTTCAACGAGATAAGCAGAAAATCAATTTTAGGTAACTCGCATCAGCGTAATACTTATACCACTCAAAGGAAAAAAAAAACAAATTCCGTATGTTATGAATAAAACAGTACCCAACAAATGAGTGTGGAGATGATAATAATCTGTCGGTAGACTGTGGCTCGGAAACGGACGATAATTGCACGGTAGTGTTACGGAATGGAAAGCCTATTGTTACGGTTATTTAAACTAACATACTCATAGATAAAATATTTAGTCATTAGATCGAATGTTAACAAAAAAAGTATCTATTGGAGTGGGTAGAAGTGGTTAGTACAGCTAGTTTTTAGGGTTCCGTACCTTAAAAGGAAAAACGGAGCCCTTATAGGATTACTTTGTTGTCCGTCTGTCCGAAAACCACATAGATGGCGCGCCACTAGAAGTATGCACTGTGAAGGGAGTGTCAAACAATCATATTTTTGTATTGCCGTCAGATGGATCTTCGCAACGACGTAACTATGCTTTTTATTAACCGACTTCAAAAAAGGAGGTTCTGTATTCGTCCCGTATGTATGTATGTATGTATGTATGTAAGTATGTATGTATGTAAGTATGTATGTATGTATGTATGTTTGTTTGTATGTGCGCGATTTTCTCAAAAACTACTGATTCGATTTGGATGGGGTTTTCACTAACGTAATCTACATACTTTCAGGAAGGTTTTAGTATATAATACATTATGTAATCATTCCTATGTACAAAGTTATATGCATAAATGTACACAGTCCGTAGAAGATTTACTGTTGAACGAATTCGTGAAAGTAATCTAACACGGGATAAAGAACTAAAAAGGGAAAAATAAAAAACTTTTTTAACAAAAAATAACCGACTTCAAAAATCCACTACAAAGAAAATAATAATTTTGGTTTCGGAAGTCGGTGGCAAAAAAAACCAAAATTATTATTTTCTTTGTAGTGGATTTTTGAAGTCGGTTATTTTTTGTTAAAAAAGTTTTTTGTAACTTTTAAACTTGAAGTATGCTTTCAAAAGTACTTACATGTTTTGACGAGGAAGATGTTCATGGGATTCACATCAAAACATTCAAAGATTTTAATTTTATATAAAACTAGCACTTTAACTACGATATCGTCCGCGTGACATACATGTAGCGCCATCTAACGTCCCAAAGCAATTGTGACGGTCGAAAATATTTTTTTTTCCCCTTGGGAACAGTACTTTTTTCTAGATGAAAGGACCCTATGTCTTTTTTTGTACTCCTGACAACGTATAAGCAAAATTTTAGGATGCTTGGTTCAGTGGTCTAAGCGTGGAAACGTAACAAACAAGCAAAAAAACTTACTTTCGTATTTTTATAACAGGTATTAGTTAGGATTATTAGAATCGAATCTAGTCATGTCACCGAATGTAAACAAGATATAAAAACAATAAAGGTTATTTATTGTATTCTATCCAAATGAGGTTTTTCCTTAATTAAAGTTGTTTGATTATGAACTAAGTAAATACAACAGACAATACTGTTAAGTAGGTACTAAAAAAGGTTTTTTTAAGTGACTTAATATTAACCCAGTAATGCCTAGCGTGTCCAAATGGACACGTATTTAGTGGTAAAAATATTTGGTAAGCTAACCTAGCTTTCTTTTTTGGCAAATTAATTCTTATAGCGTATTCACTAAAGCCTATAGTTTCTGTAAAATTTATTATGCTGCTGATATTTGCCATTATTTTGGAAATATTTGCATTGTATGTTCAATAAATTTGCGAACAGGTGAAAAAATGGATCCCAGATGAGAGTAGGTAATATTATGTCTATGTCTTGTTATTTACCTATGTTATTTTTATGATATATGATATTTTTATAAATACCCTTGGATGACGTAACGGGAAAACAAAGCTCTGCTTTCATTTTAGTTTGTTTTTTTCACAATAAATTCGATGTGTCCATATGGACACGCTAAGCATTTGTCGTAGCTTTTTATCAAAGCAATTGTTATATTTCAGCTGCTTTGATTTCGATAAATTCAAGGAAACGTGTACACTAAATCAAGTTCTTTATTACCTATTTGTATAAAAAAGATGATGGCGTAGATCAGCCAATGCCTGAATCTCTTTTTATAACCCTCGGAGCCAGCTATTTTGAGTAATAAGGACTCTCCTGGCGAAGGTAATAGGAAGGAAGGGCAGAATTTTTGAATGATTGTCAGTTGTTTGTTGAGACAGAGATGCGTTTTCGGAATAAAAATGCCAATAGATGTTTTGATGACCTTTGTGGGAGAATTCATATAAGATGAAAGAAATAGTACTGGTCCCTGATGACATGGATGTTAGATGCAAGCGTTCATAACGCATGGCTATTCCAGAAATGACTGGAGCTAACGTTTTCCTATTCGATTTTCGTAAGAGATTGTCTGAAGCTGTCTTCAGACTACGCCATACTATATAGTATACGATATACCTTATAGCATAGCGCAGTATACAAAGCCAATAATATATAGTATAGCACAGTGTGAACGTCTCCATAACAATGTATGGTGCGCGATATTGTTGTGCTATGAGCTATATGCTATAATGCTATATAGTATAGTGTAGTCTGAAGACAGCTTTACAGTACCTCAACAAACATCGGACGGTTGTCAAAAGTCCAGGAAAACCTAGTACTGCGACATCTGCACTAACAGGTTCATCGAGATATGAAAGGACTGATCACTATGTCCAAAAAAAAAAGGGCAATATGTGGGGCCATCGTGTAAAAACAAATTTTCAGCAGGTAGAATTGAATTCATAAAATGCAATGTGGGCTTATGTGTTTCTTGCTTTTATCATATAAAATCACACTTTTACAATTTACCTACAAATACTTTTTTGCTACTGATAATGCTTAGCGTGTCCACATGGACACATAGTTTTTTTCTATTTTGCAATATATTTATTCAAACCAAAATTGTATATTTCATTTACGTACCCTATAATGAACCCTAATTTAAAAAAAAAACATTAAATACTAAAAAAATACAATTTCGGGCATTACTGGGTTAAAGATCTATTAAAATGAAAACCAAAGTCATCGATATAATTAGGTAATATACCGAAAGGACTTTGTCCAATAATATCGCTTGACAGGAGATTTGACAATAGATTAAATTGAACAGGCATTCAGAAACTGGGGGAGAGTACAGCTATCAATCAAAATGCTCCACACACATGAAGTTTCGTAATTATTGTCGTTGAACTTTAAGTGAAGAAATATTATGATGCTTAATGGGTGCGGCAATTCAAACATCATGTTGTATTGTATTTGTCAATTTGGAATTGAATGTCATCAATTGCGAAACTTGATGAGCGTGCATAATTCCAAATACGAATTGGTCACTGTCATTCGTTGTGCGTCAATTTGTTTTGATTAGTAATAAAAGTATCTGGCTGGTTAGTAGCACCGTTAGGTAGGAGAGGTAAGTATTCGTAATATATAGCTTGATCTCTGTGACAGATGTCAACTACAAACAAATAATGTCAAAATGAACTAAAAATGTACGTATTTGACATCTGTCACAGAGATCAAACTAAAGGTATTTTACAAATTTATATCATTGTGCTTTGTGGAAAAAGTAACAATTTTTCTCACATTACGCACGCAACCGTAATGACATGTGACATAGAGCTGCCAACTTACACTTGCAGGCTGTTTTTCTATATAGGGATATTTATTTTCTTGAACCTTATGTCTATGGAATAAGGTGCATAATAGGCAGTACTTTGTATTTCAAAGTGCAGCATAAGATTGTAATTGGGTGCTCTATTGTTGTAACAATAATTATGGTTACGGTGATAGCGTTATTTAATTTTCTGTCCTAGTTATTTAAGAGACGGAGATGCATACAAAGTGAAAAAGGTAACTTGGTAGCAATTTCGATATTATAGTAGGTATTGAATAATTGCTTTACGAAAACCACCTTCAAGTTTTTTAAACTCGGGTTTTATTATTTTCTTTTAATAAAATGAGAGGTTTTTAAATAATTTTATATAAGTTTTTTGAAGAATTCCGGGGAAAATTTTCACTGCATTTGAACTTTGAATAATAATTATGCTTAATTTAATACACTACCTCTGACTCTAACAGGGGTTTTGAAGTGTGCTATTCTTTAACGCAGATTCTGTAATTTCTGCAAGTTGCTGTTGGCTGCAACTTTTAGCGGGAAACAGCAAGTTGCTATAATTACATAATTTATTATGCTTTGAACATTAATTCACGCTTCTGTCTGCATAAATTACACTATGTTTTATGTACACGAAATATTGCCTTCTTCATAATTGATTAACAAAATCTGATCATAAACATTTATGTAATGTGATACATCTGACATTTTACCATATACTGTATGTAGGGTGGGAGGCATAATAACTAGATGCATGCAATATGTTTACTTAGTTACCATTCTCGTCCTTATTTTTCTCTGACCTCTTCATGCAATGTCATAACATTAAACTTGTCACGTAATAGATTCTGAATTGACAGGAGTCATCCGCCTCGTCTCGTCTGACAGATTTTGGTGAGGAATCCATGTCATTGCAAATTTAATAGGTAGGTACATAGAATTATATGTACCTACCTATTAAATTTGAATCATAATAATAATACATACTGTGTTTCTTGAATCTATGGTAAACTTAATTGATTAGTGGAACCTATAACAGCATTAAGCTCACTTTTAGCAAATGTTTTACTAACTTTTAAGATTTATGTATTCATGAAAATGTACATTAAGTGTAAAATGTGTTTTTTTTCATTCCAAAATTCTAAGTAGTAATCCGTAGTCTGGATTATAATACTGACAAAACGTGTGTACTATTATTAAACCACTACTATTACCATCTTCAGGGAATATAGGCGCTTTAATATCAATACGATCTAATTTCTCTAAACCGGTACACCCACCCTATCGTCACTGGTAATTTATCACCAGTCGGTCGCACGCTCTCGTTTTCTATGAGTTTTTGTTAATTTCGACACGCGAACTGAAACGTGACTAACAAAATTAATGTTTGTGAACTACAATTGTTACAACTTTTAGAAGATGGCAATTATGTGGAACGAAAGACTGATGAAATTAGAAAGAAAGTGCACTGATTAATGATTTTAACTGCTGTAGAAGTTAATGTTTTTCTTTACAAAGGTATCTTTTTTTTTTTACATATTGCCACTTTTCCGTGTGTGGGAAACATTTTCACCATTTGTCTATAAGGAGTTCCCATTCGAGTCTATAAGGAATCGATATAAATGTATGGACGGACATAAACGAATTGCGATAACAGAACAATTTCCTTGATAATTATGGAAAGAAAGTTCACCCATCCATTAACGGACCGCGGCAAGGGCAGCATAATCTAATCAAAAAATCATCTTTGCGATAAAATGCCTCTCCATAACATCCACAGGGATAATGTAACTTTGAAGCGATTAGTAAGAAAGTATATTTATAGACTGTGGTTTAGTTAGTTTACCACTTTATAAGTATTATTACTTAGTACCTATAGAAGTAGGTATAGATCTCAGATCATAGAAACAAGGAGATATGCCATCATAGCAAATTAGTACAGGAACAACTGTCGCCACTTTTAGTACATTTTTCGACACAATTACAAGCGCCCCTCGTGAATATAAAGATCTCCCACGCATTGAACATTCCACACACTCTCAATCTAACACTGTTACGCGTCACTCAACACTAGCACTAAACTAAAACACTGTATTTATATCATCGATCGTGTTCGGTTCGTCGCCAGGGTGTACGTTTTTTAACCGACTTCCAAAAAGGAGGAGGTTCTGCATTCGGTTGGTTTTTTTTTTTTTTTTTTTTTTTTTTTTTTTTTTTTTTTTTAATGTATGTACACCGATTACTCTGTGATCTGTGAGCCGATTTACGTGATTTTTTTTTCATATGGTAGAAGAAGCTCGCGAGGTGGTCCCATATAAATTGTATTAACTTTGGTTGAGTAGATTTTTAACCAGGTGTAATAAATGGTATTTTTGGTGTATCTTGATGACATCATGACGATGATGAAAAAGTGATATTGTGTAGGTACATGAATTCCTGAACGCAATCGATCTCGATATTATGCATACATAACATCACGCCGATATTTCCCGCAAGGTTAGACAGAGGTGTATAGTACACACAATTTTTTCATGCTTAAGTCGCATTTGATAGAAGGCTAGGGAGCGAGCCTATTGCTATTACAAACTGAAAAAACACTGTTTTTAGGGTTCCGTAGTAAAACTAGGAACCCTTATAGTTTCGTCATGTCCGTCTGTCTGTCTGTCTGTCTGTCCGTCTGTCCGTCTGTCACACCCTCGTCAAATCTACAGTTCATAACCAATTTGTATGAAACTTCGTAGGTAGATGTCTTTTGTAAGCCGCCATTAAGGCCTATAGTGAAATTACGAAAAATAAAATTATTAGGGGGGTCTCCCATACATAAAACTGAGGGATGAAAAAAAATATTTTCGCGCACCCCACCATGTGGGGTATCATTGGATAGGTCTTTGAAAATAACATGAAGGTTTCTAAATACTTTTTTTATTTAAGTGCATATTGAGTGAACTAGGAGCTCCCAAAGTCGTTAACAATGTGTCCCCCCCCTGTAATTTTCCAACCGCGCTATCGAAACATCTGAAAAAAATCAAGCTTATAGCACTTAATAAATACTTTCGATTGAAATTAGTTTGAACAAGATATGTCAATAAATTTTTGAAATATTCACTATTTTCCATGTTGAGTTTGACAACCGTAAAAATAGTAATATTTCATAATAATATTATGAAATACAAACTTGTATTTGCGGTCAGAACACTGAAATACTTCTTGCTACGGAACCCTACACTGTGCGCGGTCCGACACGCTCTTGCCCGGTTTTTGTTTACTGAAATGCTCTCATCCACCAACATCTATGAATGTAAGTACCTATTTAAATTCGTGGAAGTAATCGATCTCAGTAAAAGTACATAAATGATCAAAGTCACTCTGTCCATGATTTTATGGTACTTTATTGTAATGAATTAACAACAACAAAAATGGTTACACTACACTAAAAAGATAAAAATAAAAACAGGTTTAAAAAAAACCGACTTCCAAAAACTACACTAAAAACTATGAAATAAAAATGTTAAACTTCCATAAATAAAAATCTAAATGTATATTGAAGTCGGCGGGGCCTAGCATAAAAATAGGAATGAAAGGAAATTTTAATTTGTCGAGGCGCAAAGCAAGCTGCACGTTCGCTGCACACACTGCGCACGTTCTTCCTGTTCAAAAGCTGAGAGGTAAAAACCTGAAGAAGAGGCCCCGCCGACTTCAATATACATTTAGATTTTTATTTATGGAAGTTTAACATTTTTATTTCATAGTTTTTAGTGTAGTTTTTGGAAGTCGGTTTTTTTAATATGAGCAATTTGCTCAAGATCAGGCATCAAGCTCGATAGCGCCTTGGCACATCTCCTTGTTTCTATGATCTGAGGTATAGATAGAGCAACTGCTATCTGACCTCCACAACCTATTAAGAGTAATATTTATATTCTAAAAGTAGGCAAGTTGTCAGAATTTCAGGCTTTTGACTACCCATAACGACTGTCATTTATTCGTATGATAACTGGGACCGGCTGTTTACATGCTCTCTGAGGCACAGAGGGGTCTCGATATGTAACAAAATGTAACCCATCCATTGGCTAACCGTAGCAATTAAAGCTTAACCACGCAGGTCAATCAATCAGCGCGGTTGTTATTTAGCCACGAGTTCCTTGTACACAACATGTGAAATTGACGTGTGAGCGTTAAAACTACGTCTAATTTTATGCGTGCGCGCACGCTCGCGATTTTGAGATAGATTAGTTTTATTAATCCAAAGCTATTAAATAGATTTCACGTCGTAAATTATTTTTTACGAGATTATATGCTACTTGCTAGCTAAGTACCCGTGGAATGCGATAGGTTGCGTTGATTGATAGCGCTCAAAGACGATAAAACCCTGGCGTTGATAACACTAGTTGTATAATTAATGGTGAAATTTTATGAGACGTGCAATTAAGTTGCAGTTCAATTAAGTTGAGTAGGTACAATTATGTCGCAGTACAATAGGGTATACGCATGTGATTCAAATATACGTCAAGTATTTATGTTGTATGTTAATTGTACTTCAACTTAATTTGTACTATAGTACAATTAAGTTGAAGTAAAATTAAGTTGCAGTACAATTAAGTTGTAGTACAATTAAGTTGCAGAGTACATCCACATGCTATAGGTTGATTGTTTGAATGAGGGACGTATTGACAGAATATATTCAGTGTGTGATATCTCAAAAAATGGTAGGGTCTTGAGGGTTCGATAAAAACTTTTGACGGTCACAATTATTTTAGGGTGCTAGATGGCGCTACGTGTATGTCATTTCGATGAAGTCGCGCGCTACGTGAATGTCATTTGAAGTCGCGAGCAAAGTGCTAGTACCTTGCTAGTACTTAATAAAGTTATTTTTATCTTGGACCTTGATCCCTGCACCAAACAAAAAGTCCTAGTAGTCCCTGGTCATAAAAAGGTCGGTAACCACTGCCTTAGGTATAGGCTAATTATGTTGTTATGAAAAAATAATCCAGTAATTGGCTAGTGAATAACGGACCACATGTTTCTAAAGTTGAAGAAAGAAAGATTTATTTCTTACGAATACATATTTTGCACGTCTCATTATTACACGAATGCGTTAGGGTGGGTATAAACTAGAGCATTTGCTTGTAACAGAACAACGAGTCACTCTATGATATGTTCTAATGTCACGCTAAAATCACACTTCACGAACCAGACGTCGAACATGCTCGCCGTTTTGTTACACAGAAATGCTCGAGAAAATGCTCTAGTGACTATAGTCTATACCCACCCTTAGACGTGTTCTAATTGCTGCAAACCTTTCCTACAATTCATTTACCTACTTTAAATCTCGATTATAATACTCTCATCAGTAGCAGAAATTTGATTAATTCTGAATCACTCAAATTGATTAAAAAATAATTATTTTAGTCCAAGAAACCTGTTCTGATATAATTATTGTTGTATGAACAGGGACCACGTAAACTTTTGAACCAATAATAAACATTACTATTTTTAATATGAAGAACCCTATTGAAATTCACTGTTTTACGTATAATTTCTTTCATATTTCTTAGGTACGAGTCCAAACATACTTTGCGACTATATTAGCGAGCAATGAATTTGGGTCGCTCATAAAAAAAAAATATCTACAAAACGATAAATGCCAACATATTGCTAAATAAAAATATTAAGAGGGAACAGGGCGTGAGATTCTCCATACAAACGTATTCCCCTTTTTTCTTCCTGAATAATGGCTCTAGAGTATTTTTTTATGTTTCATAAAATCAAGGTCTGCTGTATACATGTCCCTGTCATTTTCTTTTTTTCAGCAACTAATTAGTAAAGAAAATATGACCCTCCAAAAATTACAAAAAATGACCTATTTTTACCGCCGTGATTAGAGGACTACCAGACAATTTAGAAAAGTTTTTAACATAAAAGAAAATGATAGGAACCTAAGCATACTCTTTGTTTAAATAAAAAAAAAATAGTTGTATCGTCTCAGTTTTCGAGGAGAAAAAGGGGGAATACGAAACGTCAATCTCGTCAATTTTTTTGTGATATAATCGGTCTGAGCTGCAGCTGTCCCTATCCCACACTACTGGGGTTGTTCGGGCGCAGCGCGACGGCAATAGTTTCTTCAAATACCTATTTTTCAAATTCCTCGCAGGCCCCGTCGTATTTTGTTTTATAACAGTTTTACCTACGCACACGAAAATGTTTTCGACATCGGCGCTTGCGCGGTTGCTCGCAAGTGTGTTCTCAGTAAATAAGGGGCGAGCGTGTTGCCATATAACCAAGCAAATACAAACTGAGATGCTACTGAGGATTTCCTAAAAAAACATCCCATAACATTTTGCCCGACCCAAAAATCGAACTCAGAATCCCACGCTTAGCACTTGTGACCACTAGACCAACGGAGCAGGCTTTTGGTGCCGATTCTGTTGTTTAGAACTAAACTAATGTAGTCTTATTAAGGGCGGGTTGCTTCAAACCATCTGTATTCGTAAGTCAGTACGTAATCGTTAAGTCAGTATGAAATTGTCGTACAAGCCGCCATATTTGACGGTTACAGATACGTAACTGTAGGTTGAAACAACATGGCCTTAGTCGTTTTCTAATAAAAAAACATGAGAGAGGGATAGCAGATATTTAATCCTGTCAAATTAGTCCACTTGAATAGTTTTAATTTCAATTTAGTCGTAATCGCAAAATGTCATATTTTCCCGTAAATGACAAGGGCGTAGACTAATTTGACAGTTCTAAATATTTTCTGTCCTTTTTCAATGATATTTGTAAGAAAGTTTCAATCACACTATATCTATAGTGTGATTGAAATTAGTTTAGTGCGAAGTTCAACAGAATCAGCACCATTATTATGCAAATGTTAACCTTAGAGACGGGCTCCTCGCTCCAGCCTCCGCAATTCGCCATGCCCTCCAACAATGTGAGTTCACTGTAACAAACAAACATTGCTTATTAATATACAATAGTTATTATTACCTATATTACCACTGTAAGGCTGGCCGCAGTTTGGATGCTTTTTCGTACGAATTGAACTCGTACAAAGACGTACGAATACGCACGATTGATCCCGATCTTCCTAGTACCTCTGTGGCACCTTGCACACTAGGTGCGAGCTAGTCGTGCGTGTACAATAGTTCCGATGGTACGTGTTCGTACGAGTCAAATTCGTACGAAAACGCATGCAAAGTGCGGCTGACCTTGTCCTGTAGCTAGCCAGGAACACAAAGTTGAAACAATCAACTCAATCGAATATCGTAAAGTGGGATTCATTCAGGAACAAACGTCCGGAAATCGGTGACCAATAAGGAAAATTACTCTCCTAAAACAAGTGGACCGATTTCCCTCTAGCATTCCATCGCCGCTCTCAATACGCGGGAATACCTAGAACGCTGCTCGAAAGGAAATCCACATGAAAATTTATAACCAGCATTCTGTTTACTCCACTTTCTTCGTAAAACATAGTGTAGCGGTAACATCAACGTATTATTGAAATCGCCTGCGGAAAATAAGATTTCTAATAACTGTCACGAGATACCAATTGAAGATCCCTTGAGCTAAGCAAAATGTATGTGATCAGAGCTCTTGTAAGGTTGGTCGTTGCAAATTGATGCTATTTGGCTGGCAGATGTGATGTCTTTGAAACGGATTAAACGCTGGATAATTTTAGAGTAGTTTTGAGTCATTTTCTTGTGTTAGTTACTCAGACAATACCTGATGATTGTTAAAGATTTTTGAAAGATTAAATAATAACACTTGGTGTTGGTTTTCACTTATTAAATTTTTGGGGACCCATAATTTTATAGAAAATTTTACAACTTTATGTGCAGTTTTTGCAGTTCGTTACCAAATCTATAACAAAGCCAATTTTTTTTAAGGCCGCTCTCGGAATTTTGTCTCCTCTCTCGCTCGCACAGAAGAATGTGGAATGAAAAGATGCATTTTTGAAAAATGTAATCTGATAGCGAACTACAAAATAATATTAATTTTACAGGTAAATAAATTAAAACACATTTCTATTGTGATATCTAATATACAAACTTAAAAAACAATTATGATCTATTTTTGAGGTTTGTTTAACTCATGTGTTTTTAATAATAACATTTGTGTTTATAATATTATAATTAATATCATTTTGTAGTTCGCTATCAGATTACATTTTTCAAAAATGCATCTTTTCATTTAACATTTGTAAAATACAGGGTGGCAGGTTAGACAGTGGAAATATTTTAAGGGGTCATTGTACTCATCATTATGAACAACTTTTATTATGGGACCAACTCAAAATTCTTTCACTACCTAATAGAAAGAAAGATTATCCCTGAGTGCTTGTAGGTATTGCAGTGATAGCCTAGTGGATTAACCATGTGCCTCCCACGGCGAATGGTTCGAGTTCGATCCTGAGGCACGCACCGCTGACTTTTCGAAGTCATGTGCGTATTAGAAATTAATTATCGCTTGCTTTAACGGTGAAGGAAAACATTGTAAGGAAACCGGCATGTCCTAGAACCAAAAATTCGAAGACATGTGACGTTCACCAACCCGCACTGGGCCCGCGTGGTGGACTACGGCCCACTCCCTCTCACAGAGGAGGCCTGTGTCCCAGCAGTGGGAACATTATAGGCCGATTATGCTTATGCTATGCTTGTAGGCTACTTTTTATTCAGAAAAAATGCACAGTTCCTGTGAGTTACGCGGACGAAATCGCTGGCAAATTGCTAGTCGATACTAATATTAAAAAAGCTGAAGAGTTTGTCTGTTTGAACGCGCTAATCTCTGGAACTACCAATAAAATCCGAAAAAAATGTTGTATATGATAGCCAGATTCATTAGGAATAGTATAGGCTATTTAACATCACGCTACGACCCTTAGGAGCCGAGCAACGGGGATGAAACCGCTAGGTACAGCTAGTATCATAATAAAATTACAATTATCTTCAGAATAAATGACTAGACGTGCGACTGGTAAACGAATCATCCATTTTGAGGAAATATGCAACAAGCAATATATTCTTCAATCATCATAAACATTTACTACACCATAAAAGAAAGTATGAGTGAGAATTTCTCCATTAACCCCTTATGGTACCTACTCTGTCTGTAATAATTTATCGAATCAAAACAAGCCCAATTATAATTACTATAGTTACACTTCCCTGCGATTTACGTTCATTTAACACGCGTGAATCGATTAGATTTACCGATTACGCAACTAACAGTAACGTCTTGGAGAATCGAGAATCGGTTACGTAAATCGATTTTAGGAAATCAAGTGACGTGTGGAAGTACCGTAAAATCTAGTTATGAAAATGGTGACAGGAAATATAATATGGTGTCAGCTTATATTGCGCGAGATCAGTAGTGTTTTGTGATTGGGTAATTCTTTGAGATTAAGTAATCAACTCTGCCTTACAGTCCACTGCTGGATATAATCTAAAAACTTTTCTCTGAAATAGGACATACTTAAGCCTTTTTAATGTTAAGACACGTCCTCTTATCTCATAAGGTCATATTTGTTCTGACAAACTTTTTTGTGATAATGGTATCTATCCATAGAAATGCTACGAGGCTTCAATCAACAAAGGCAGCGATTAGTGGCAAAGGGTGAGGGGAAGCCGGTAAAATAAAATAGTAGGTATCAAAACTACAAATAATTTTATGTTAAGCAACTGAATATAAAACTAAAAAAAATATACAGGGTAAGATTAAAACCAGTGCGGATATTTTAGGAGGTGAAAGTACTCATGAATATGATCAACTTTTATTACGGGACCGACACTGAAATATGAAAAAAAAAACAGCTGTTCCATACATTTTGATCGTGTTTTTTTTTCATATTTCAGTGTCGGTCCTATAATAAAAGTTGATCATATTCATGAGTACTTTCACCTCCTAAAATATCCGCACTGGTTTTAATTTTATCCTGTATATAAATTTAACAAAATTGATCCGGAGAACGCAACTATAAAGAAAATACAGGACTGGACACGGAACAGAAAAACAGTAAGTGCAGATACTTCTATAAACCACAGCCCTTACTCCATATCTCGACGATTTAAGCCTCACCCACAAACATCAGGATATTTAATCACACCTATAAAATCTGTTGGCGTGTTATAAGATAGGTAAATTGTGGGTTACAGCCGTGCCCCGAGTGGCTGTGGCGTGATAAAGTCATATACCAGTAGCTGCGCCCAAGGGGAGTACGGTACATGATGTGTGGGGCAAGTTAGGAGAGTACCTACTAAGGTATCACAGCGCAGCTCCAGCGAAAGCGGACCGAAGCGAAAGATTAGCAAAGTGTAAAACTTTTGCACTTCGGGATTGCATCACAGCAGCACGCGAAACGGATGCAAACTTAAAAATATTACCAAATATCTTGTAAGTTTTCTAGTTTTCGCTAGTGTTTCGCTTCCATTCGCTCCTGTTTCGCCTTCGCTGCTATTTGATATCGTAAAAAATATTGTACCGGATCTACTCCGCTCAGTTATTTTATCACTGAGGTTGAAAACTCGTCAACAAACGCTTTGATAGTGCTGGTTTTGTAAAGTAGCACTATTCACTTTCCGTCAGATGGGCAAGCTAACTTATTTGCCAAAAAAACCTGATATCGAAACCTAAAGGACACTGGCAGACGCCCATTGAACGCTGGGCTTCAGATTGTGTATGTCGATGTCGGTACAGATATGAAATTAGTTTGGTGTGATCGAGTATTTCAAGAGTAGGTATTTAAATTCATTTTTTTTTGTACGTAATTGGGTTAAAGAGAAATTATCGTATTTGTGACAGTGAGGTTAAGTATGGTGTGAATGATCCAATGAAGTACAGCGCGACTAATGAGTTCTCAATTCAAAGGTTTTAGTTGCTGTCGACATGATATTCTGTGGAGGCACGCGCCAGCCAGCATGCACTCGTTTTTGTTTTATTGGTTTTTTCAAAATGTCAACGGCATAATCATTTTATTTCTTATTTATTTCGATTTTTGATTTCAATTCTTAATCTCTAAGATAAATTAGGCAAAGAACTATTAACATGTATTGTTATTTTTGGTTAAGCTTTTATTACTGTACCAAGCCCAAAACTGCCAATGTCCTTTCAGGATTACACTGCACAATTGCACATAGTCCATAGTTGTCGCCTAGTAGTTGGTGACATGTTTTTTTTTGCGTTAGGGCACTCCTTTTCATATTTAAACATTTCACTTAGGTGTCCCATAGTGAAAACGGGCATTGGTGCCTAGCACAGAAAATCTACAGGGTGTCCTGTTTTAAGTGGTCTATGAGAAAATCCCGGTTAGAGGACATAACATACCTACATCAGTACGTAGCACTAGTTTGGGGAATTTCGATACCGATTACAAATAATTGATTGATTGATTATTATTAAAAGACCCTAAATTTTGTCTACAATTCCCTAGCAGAAGGTTCGAATGAAAAGGTGAGATCGGTATGCAAAATTATTAAAAAAAAATCGTGCCTATGGGGAGTTTTTCATGAAAATTTGTAGCAGAACCCCTCAGAACGGGACAACCTGTATAAGAATTTCATTTCATACTAGTAATGACTTGGAATTCTGCTCACCCATAACATTACAAAGAGGAACCATTACCCCATGACGCCACAAATAACACTGGTGATAAAATAATACAGACACGACATAACAGGACAGGTAATAAAGGTTGTGGGATCCGATGCGAGACGAATGGCGTCCCCGATAGCGTAGCGGGTTCGATTCCCAGCTGATGTTATTGTTATCTCGGATTATAGGTCTCGGATTGTGGTTTGTTAGAAATATACGTATTGAGGAGTTTGTAGAGGTTATCTCTCAGATCATAGAAACAAGGGAGATGTGCCAAGGCGCTATCGAGCTTGATGCCTGATCTTGAGCAAATTGCTCATATTAAAAACGTACGCGCTGGCGACGAACCGAACACGATCAATGGTATAAATACAGTGTTTTAGTTTAGTGGTAGTGTTGAGTGACGATTAACAGTGTTAGATTGAGGGTGTGCGGCATGTTTAATGCGTGGGAGATCTTTTTATTCACAAGGAGCGCTTAATTATGCGCGTAATTGGGTCGAAAAATGTACTAAAAGTGGCATCAGTTGCTCCGGTACTAATTTGCTATGATGGCATATCTCCTTGTTTCTATGATCTGAGGGTTATCTATATCTATAAAACAGTACCTTACTAGACAGACACGCATAGCCGGATCTAGAGATTTGAAATTTGGAGGAAATATTTCTTGCGTACTGCCTTAGGAGGTGCAATAAAGAGGATTTTTTTGAAATTATTTCCCAGAGGTGGAAAGTTTTCCGATTTCTACGCGAACCAAGTCGCGAGTATAACTTTAGAAGAAGATTAACATTATAAACTGCCTATCTTAGACACACTTCAGAATTCAGAACAAAAATTCTAAACTAAAACCCGACTACGACAAAAATGGAACTGAAAAGCATGAAACAAGTAAATATTCCCGTCTGATAGCCTATACAGGGAATTCCTTGTATAGTAGGCTATCAGACGGGAATATTTCATTTCAGTGTTGTAAAAAATCCACTACAAAGAAAATAATAATTTTGGTTTCGGAAGTCGGTGGCTTTGGTTTTTGTTTGCTTTTTTTGCCACCGACTTCCGAAACCAAAATTATTATTTTCTTTGTAGTGGATTTTTGAAGTCGGTTATTTTTTGTTAAAAAAGTTTTTTATTTTTCCCTTTTTAGTTCTTTATCCCGTGTTAGATTACTTTCACGAATTCGTTCAACAGTAAATCTTCTACGGAGTGTGTACATTTATGCATATAACTGCGTACATAGGAATGATTACCTAATGTATTATATACTAAAACCTTCCTGAAAGTATGTAGATTACGTTAGTGAAAACCCCATCCAAATCGAATCAGTAGTTTTTGAGAAAATTGCGCACATACAAACATACATATATACTTACATACATACATACATACATACGGGACGAATACAGAACCTCCTTTTTTGAAGTCGGTTAATAATAAAAAACATAATACATCAAAGTTTGTTCATCTGTCAGTAACAATTGTCTGTCAAAAGGATAACCTTTTAGATAACCCAAGACAATTTACCGCATGCAAAACATCTCATGGGTGCGGCGATATCGAGGGTATAGCCGTGGTCGCATGCCGCCCCGTTGGGCCGGCTTATTAGTCAGTAACATGGCGGCAGGCGACCACGGCTATACCCTCGATACCATCGCACCTTTGAGGAGATTTGAATGATGTAAATTATAAATCATAACCCTTCTTTTGGCTTTGCCGTAGTCGGTAAAGAGCTACCGGATTATTTACTAATAAAAAGCAGAAACTAAGTAATTTATTCATCAACAGACGCTATATGTCTCCAACATTAGAACTTAACTTGTTTGTAGTGACAGCTGACTGTTGCTTCAAGTTTTACTAGCCTGTGTATAAATTGAGCTACAGAGCGCAAACCAAAGCAAAGGCACAACACAAACCATTATGACTTATGACTAGTTCTCTCAGAGACGAGAGAGACGTCTTGCTAATAAATAGCAAAAAAATTGTTAATGCGTCGTCTACAAAGACGTGATCTACGGTAGAGGTCAGTAGTAGGTAATGTTGACATTTGATACTGTTATTAGTACGAATCGCCACCGCGTCTGTCTGAACGATTTCAAATAAATGTATAAGTATTGTAACCCTTGAACCAATGTATGTAAGTAACCTTTTAATGTTTGTAACCCTTGTTCTATCAGAATTGATGTAACACCAAAATCGTGTTGTATAAAATTCCAAGCCCAAAAAGCTGTAGAATTTATCTATACTTATATAGGGTGCTATTGAGTGTATTCTTGCGCTCAATAGGTTGTCTAATTAATACTCAAACCTATAACTTGAGATTCAGCTCACGCCCTAGCTTAAGAACTTGACGGTACATAGTCACATACACTCGAGACCTTACTTTTTTCATATCTCATACTAAACATTAAATATATTTATTCTCCTCACGTATAAATGATTATTCCAGAATTGATTTATAATCGACTGAATAATTCATGTTTCAAGAGACTGTAATCGATTGACACGTTACGATACTCGTATCGATTTGATCGATTAGAGAATGGAATCGGTTATCTGTCATCGTTCGAATAAGTTAATTTGTCAGTACTTTGTAATACGATTATCGTATTTCATCGTTGTATCGCATTAGTAGGAATTATTTAAATTATTTTATTTAATCGAACAATTTGTAAGCAATGCGTAAGGACCTAAGTAGACACTACTTATGCCAATGCCTTGGCATCAGATCAAGTTAAAACAACGTTTGTGATTTTAAACAAGTTGTAGTATGATATCAAAAACCTAACATTGTATGGGGGAACGAACTTTAAACATGACGCGACGCAATTTGCCCACAGACCACAGTTTAGATCGTGACATTTCATTAATCGATTGATGAAATGACAGTTAGTGTCAAGTATCGATTAGAACATAGATAATAATTATATTTATTGCTATTAAAATATAATGAATAAAATTCATGTTCTGTAATACTTTTTCGATAATAAAGCTTTGCACGTCGCACGTCGCTGAAGAGTTTTTTTTTAATTGTTTGTTTGTTTAAACGCGCTAATCTCTAGAACTATTTATTGGTCGGATTCGAAAAAATATTTTTAATGATAGCCAGATTCATGAGAAATAGTATAGATAGGCTATTTAACATTACGCTACGACCCTCAGGAGCTGAGCAACAGCGGGTGAAGCTGCGGGGTACAGATGAGGCTGATAGCTAGTAGGTAGGTACCTACTTTATATTGTTAAATTGTTAGTGAACAGCCTTCGCATTAAAATAGCAATAATAAAATAAATAAAATTAATCGACCACATACACACGGTGGAATTACTTATTGAAAAATACCAGGAAAGACAAAGAGCTTTGTATGTTGCTTTTATTGATTATAAGAAGGCTTCTGATACCGTATCACATTCTAGAATCTGAAAATCACTGAAGGAACAGGAGGTGGAAATGGAATATATACAAGTAATCAAAAACATATAGGTACAGCAACAGTACAGGTAGAGTAAAATTAGAACAAATAGGATCAAGTTTCCCCATAAAAAGAGGCGTAATACAGGGAGACCCAATGTCTCCTAAGTTATTTATAGCTTTACTAGAAGCAAAAATAAGTAAATTAAATTGGAAAAACCTGGGACTGAATATCAACGGCAAATACCTTAGCCACCTCCGCTTTGCAGACGACCAAGTACTCCTGTCTGAATCGAGTCTACAACTACAATTCATGATCGAATCATTAAATGTGGCTAGCAAACAAGTAGGGTTAGAAATGAACCTATCAAAGACAATGCTAATGACTAACAGCACAAAAAGAAAAATAATGATACAAAACGAAATAATTGCATATATCGAAAGATACATTTATTTAGGCAAACAACTGAGCTTTGACAGAAAAAACAACGACATGGAAATAGAAAGAAGGACACAAAATAGCAATAAAATAACCCTAAATATTTATTATTTATGCCAGTAAATATTTGAGTTCCTAAGAGAGCTTGCTAATAAAAAAAATATCATGTGAAAAATCTAAATAAAAATCGAATTTAGTGAGCGTAGATTAAACGGGTACGTCTTGATACTATTAACATGTACACAGAACATGAGGAATTGAGGATACTTAAAAAATGCAGCCCAATCTTTAAATACTTAAGTTTCATATTCCTATAACTATGAAAACATAGGCGGTCTATACTTAGCCGTGTCTACATGGCAAAATTCTTACATTTATTCACCATAAAGTCTAAACATTACACCATCTTTAGCTTAAAACTGTCGGTTAAAACCCGCATAATTATGTAAGATAACCTGCACAACACTATTATCTTACCGAGAACTTGATATCGATAGAATGTCAGGGCCATTAGAGATGTACACTTGTCGATAAAATTAGATGCGGCAACAAGTTTTGAATTTAATTAGCGTTGTATGTGCTGGGTAGGGATGTGCCGTAGCGGATTGGAGAATGAATAATATGTAATTATCTTTTTTTTTAGCCCGTGGACGAAGGCTCCCATTCTTTCCATATTTATTTGATATTCTTTCAACATTATCTAAACAAAAAATTAAGGTAGTTCACTAGAACTACCTATATTTTTTGCAAATAAAAATAATTTTATAATCAGTCCAATGACTACATTGGACTGATTATAAAATTATTTTTAGGGAAATGGGTGACTCTTGATATTAAAATCCCAATCATCAAGATGAAGTGGTCGTAGTTGGCACCAATTTCACTCTTTCTTTAAAACTATATCGCTCAATCACATTTATGACATCCAAAGATGATAAAGAAATTACCTCAGATCATAGAAACAAGGAGATATATACATTAGGAGATATTTACATAGCAAATTTGTACGGGAACAACTGATGCCACTTTTAGTACATTTTTCGACACAATTACGCACATAATTAAGCGCTCCTTGTGAATAAAAAGATCTCCCACGCATTGAACATTCCGCACACCCTCAATCTAACACTGTTAATCGTCACTCAACACTAGCACTAAACTAAAACACTGTAATTATACCATCGATCGTGTTCGGTTCGTCGCCAGCGCGTACGTTTTTAATTTGAGCAATTTGCTCAAGATCAGGCATCAAGCTCGATAGCGCCTTGGCACATCTCCCTTGTTTCTATGATCTGAGGAAATTACCCTAATTTACGCTTCAAAACCACAGGGTGCAACCCTATAAACCTAAATACCCAAATAACATATTTTATTTTATTTTAGCACTAAAAAGCGTGAAAATCAGTAAATTTCTCACGCCCTTTAAAAGTAGAAGTACCGCAAAGTTTATTTACAAAAATAATAAGAAAAGCATCACAAATCACGATTCAGAAACGTGCTTTAAGTAATGCAGGGAGGGATTTTAAATTCAGTTCTTTATTTCAATTCGCGTCCGCATCAGGGACAAAAATTCGCGTTTATACGGCTATTCATCTCAGTCGTGCGTACCTTGTGGTAGGTCATGTTTGAATAGCGGTATTCCAATGCACACAGCTTATTTATATTCACGAACTTTTACCTTATTGGGAGCCGATAGAATGTGCGACATCTGCGCGACTTTGAGGCCGAGATAAATAGACGTTACTTAGCACGTACTTTGGCTAAGTAGTATCGTTGTCACTGTCGCGCAACTTGCAAGCAAGACAGAGACGGGAACATAGCTTAGCCAAAGCACGTGCTAAGTACCGTCTATTTATCTCGGCCTGAGTCTTTTCTCACGGTTGTATTTTTTAAATATTTAAATTTATTTTAGTGTTATTTATTGCGCTTTATAAATCAATCTGATGATCTTTATAAATCACAGATGTGTGCACTCTGAGGCATGAACATGTTCCGACATGTAAAAAATGGTTAGCCATCCATGGATTGGCCACGGCAAGCGCAACATAACCTCGCAGATTATTGGCCGTTATTTGGCCTCTCAGCTGATTAAAACTGAGTTGAGATCTCATTAAACGACGTAAATGGCGAACAGGCTTACGAAACGCCTGATGGTAAGCAGTTACCGTTGCCTATTATACGCTTGCAACACCAACTTTAAAATGAGGATTCACTGTGCTGACAACTTAGGGGACAAACAGGTTCCCCGCTGTCAACACAGCGCATTCTCAGGAGCTCTCACTGGCGACCTTACTCATAGGAACACAAACCAACGCGTAGCGTTGTCTGGCTGGCAAACTGCGTTGTTTGGCTGTGGGATTCTGTAAGATGCAGGTACTTCGCCAGTCGGGCTGCTCTAGATTTGAGCGAAATATTCCTCTGTGCCCTACCTCTTTAATATCGATTCCTAACAGCCAAAAAGGGATAAGCGACATTATTATAATCATATCGTTAATCGCCTTTTTTCTAATTCTAACAATAATTATATAGGGTCCTACCCTTCATATTCGAAATATTTTATGAGGCACTTCTATCAGTGGTAATTAGATTCTATACAAACGAAAAAAAAAATGACTGATTATATATTTTTTTAATAAATATATCTTAATTATTGTAAATAAATTATTTGATACATAAAAATATTATTTTCGACATCCATTACGCTAGTTTCTAATATTAAATGATAAATGATATTTATTTTGTAAATAGGTTAAAAATTACACTTTTACACGTCAAAACATTTTTTTAAGCTAGGTGAGGTGCGTCTTTGCGTCTCCGCGCAGATCAGCCTCTATAGAAAAGGACTTTAGCGCTACCACGCGCCTTAAGGGTCGTAGCGTGATGTTAAATAGACTATACTATTGCTTATGAATCTGGCTATCATACACAAAAATAATTTTTGAATCCGACTGGTAGTTCCAGAGATTAGCGCGTTCAAACAAACAGACTTTTCAGCTTTATAATTTAGTATAGATTTATCAGTCAAGTCCGTCCCTGCGTTGAGGACAATCACACGTCTATTGAGCTATAAATCTGAGTCGTGCTTACCTTGCGGTAGGTCATGTCTGGGTAGCGGTATTCTAATGTACACACTACTTAACTTATTTATATTGACAGTCTACCGTTTAGAGGGCAGGTTAGTGGATAAAATTGTCTTATTACACCGAGGATTTATTGAAAACGAAGCGGGATTGGATAAATAATGATTTGAAATTATATAGAAATATTTATTATTCTAGTTGAAAGGTCTAGTCATGTTTTAGAGTTATATGACAGTTGATATGATGATGATGATATCCTGAATAAAGTTAATGTTTGAATTCTTCAATGTACTAAGAAATAAAAAAATCGAGTGATGAGAAAGCCAGTGTCAAAATATGCAGCGTTAAAGGCCGTTGACTCGAAGCTTGATCTTTTTACAAAGGATATAGACCTAAGTTCTATGCGTTCCTGAGAAATAGGGTCTTGACAGACACACAGATAGACAACAAAGTGATCCTATAAGGGTTTTTTTTGCTTTTCAGGTACGGAACCTTAAAATAATGCGTTTAGTTTTAAGCGAGCATTTTTAAGATGATGAATATTTATAATATTCAGTCTTTCTTATCCACATAGCTAGGTAAATAACGCATCAAAACTATATAAATAGAAAAAAAAAACTTGGATTGGTCTATGGCGAAATTCCGGTTCTAAATATGTACTTGTTGTCAAGAAACGTCCGGTATACAGTGCAGGTGCAGTGCAGTGATAGCCTAGTGGATTAACCATGTGCCTCCCACGGCGAATGGTTCGAGTTCGATCCCGAGGCACGCACCGCTGACTTTTCGAAGTCATGCGCGTTTTAGAAATTAATTATCACTTGCTTTAACGGTGAAGGAAAACATCGTGAGGAAACCGACATATCCTAGAACCAAAAATTCGAAGACATGTGACGTCTACCAACCCGCACTGGGCCCGCGTGGTGGACTACGGCTCACTCCCTCTCACAGAGGAGGCCTGTGTCCCAGCAGTGGGAACATTAAAGGCCGATTATGCTATTATGTATGTCCGGTATACACAATCATATAATATAAATACCCACACATAATACTTTTCATCACAATGGAATAAACCACATAAGCTCGAAGGACCATAAAAGTCCCGTACGCCATTATTATTTAATGCTTAAGCTATGGTTTCTTGGTAATGCGGGTGCTATTGTCTCACCATGAATAAAAATGTTAATGGTTTTTGTTTCATGTGCTTATATACTTTGCTCGTGCTATGAGACTTAGGCCATGTTATTTCATCTTACAGTTACGTATCTGTAACCGTCAAATATGGCGGCTTGTATGACAATTTCATTCTCACTTAACGATTACGTACTGACTTACGAATACAGATGGTTTGAAGCAACCCGCCCTTAGCCTGGTCAACGGGAAGTACCATAAAAGTTTTTTTTTATTTGCAAGTGTCAAAGTATAGGGCACTAGCACTTTGCCCGCGGCTTCGTCCGCGTGCCCCATAGGAACTGCGCATTTTTTCGGGATATAAAGCAGCCTATGTTACTCAGTGATAATGTAGCTTTCTACTGGTGAAAGATTTTTTAAATCGGTCCAGTAGTTTCGGAGCCTATTCAATGCAAACAATCAAATCTTTCCTCTTTATATTTTTATTAGTATTAGTATACATAGATAAATAGCCGTATTTTTTACTGCGTTGAATTAGAAGTTTGTTTTTCCTACAAATCCAAGAGACCCTAGACTTCAGTATTTGATATTAATTTCAACTTTATACCGCGTTCCTGAGAAAAATTGTGTTGACAGACAGACAGACGGACGACGAAGTCCTATAAGGGTTCCTTTTTTTCCTTTTAAAGTACGGAACCCTAGTAATATACTAAAATTTCCCGATCAATCAACCCGGATTTAAAAACTGAAATGTAAAAACCTTTTAATTTAATTTGAAAAAAGCAGCTTTAAATTGAAAAGAGAGCAATGTTTTTTATAATAAAGCAACTTTGTCGTACATGAATCCTTAAGCTCGTGACAAAAAGGTTCCGCATACTAAGTTAGAAATATGTAGTGGACGGAAATAGTAGCAAGAAATCTTGCTTGGAATTCTTGTTGGATGGTGCAATATATAAGAAGCAAGCGAGGATGTTAACATTTAATTTTCTGCGAGTGATCATGAACATAAATCAGCTATTAGATATCAGCCCTGTTTATTAACTGTCCCACTGCTGGGCACGGGCCTCTCAGAATGAGAGGGATAGGCCATAGTCCTCTACGCTGGCCAAGTGCGGGTTGGCAGACTTCACACACCTTCAAGAACTTGGAGAACTCTCAGGCATGCAGTGCAGGTTTCTTCACGATGTTTTCCTTCACCGTTAAAGTACCTAAGTGATAATTTATTTCTAATACGCATATGACTTCGAAAAGTCAGCGGTGCGTGCCTCGGGATCGAACTCGAACCTTTCGCCGTAGGAGGCACATTGTTAAACCCTCAGATCATAGAAACAGGGAGATATGCCATCATAGCAAATTAGTAAGGGAACAACTGTCGCCACTTTTAGTACATTTTTCAACACAATTACAAGGGCCCTCGTGAATATAAAGATCTCCCACACATTAAAAATTCCGCACACCCTCAATCTAACAATGTTAATCGTCACTCAACACTAGCACTAAACTAAAACACTGTATTTATATCATGGATCGTGTTCGATTCGTCGCCAGCGTGTACTTTTGTACTACGCCCAATGTAGGCAAATTAAAGCATCAAGCCTAATAACGCCTTGGCACATCTCCCTTGTTTCTATGATTTGAGGTTAAACCACTAGGATATCACTGCAGTGATAAAATAATATACTTCAATTATTATTAAATGAACCTGCGGTGAATTTGAAACATGTCAAAGCCATGTTATGCTTCTATTAAGTTATTAAATATATAAGTGATTCTCAAAAATCACATCAAAGCTCCTAAGAAGCGTATTAGAAAGGGGTCTCAAATTTCAGATGAGTCGGGCGAGACCCGGTAGCTCAGTTGGTTCAGAGCACTAGCCACGGTACGGCAGAGGTCGCGGGTTCAAATCCCGCTCGGGTCATGTGATTTTTGAGAATCACTTATATATTTAATAACCTGCGATGAGTTTCCGCTCGTCACTTGGACCTCAAATCAAAGCTGGAATAGGAATATAATGCACATTATTTTACGTATTGGGCTGCTGATTTCTTGTGGGTAAGCTTAAAGTACCGTTCCTGCAATGCGATTTGCCTTGCGATCATTCTTGTATTTTTGATTACGGCGTTTACCATATTGGATATAATTTCTGGCTTCTTATTATTAGTATAATGCTATGAAGAATTGATTCTTATAGTGCTTTATTAGTTTGTTTGTTATTCCATGAAAGTCAATGAGAAATTAATTATTTCCATAATCGGACTATAATGTTCCCACTGCTGGGACACAGGCCTCCTCTGTGAGAGGGAGTGGGCCATAGTCCACCACGCGGGCCCAGTGCGGGTTGGTGGACGTCACATGTCTTCGAATTTTTGGTTCTAGGACATGCCGGTTTCCTCACGATGTTTTTCCTTCACCGTTAAAGCAAGTGATAATTAATTTCTAATACGCACATGACTTCGAAAAGTCAGCGGTGCGTGCCTTGGGATCGAACTCGAACCATTCGCCGTGGAAGGCACATGGTTAATCCACTAGGCTATCACTGCAATTTTAATTATTTGGATGTGTTTTATTAACTAACAACAGTGCCCCGCGGTTGTACCTCTGTTGCTCAGCTTCTAAGGGTCGTAGCGTGATGTTAAATAGCTTATACTATACCTCATGAAAATGGCTATCATATACAAAATGATTTTTTTGAATTTGACTGGTAGTTCCAGAGATTAGCGCGTTCAAACAAACAAACAAAAAACTTTTCAGCTTTATGATATTAGTATAGATATAAGAAAGGTAGGACATAGCGGGATATCTACCTCAAATCTGGAGCAGCCCGGCTGTGTACACTTCACATAATAACACAGCCAAATAACACTAGTGTTGTGTTCCTGTGGTGAGTAAGGTCGCCAGAGCTACTTATTATGCGCTGTGTTGACAGCGAGGGACCTTGCTTGTCCCCTAAGCTGTTGGCACAGCAAACCCTCATTTCAAAGGGTCGGCAACGCGCATTGTGATACTCGGGCCGCAAATTCGGAGGGGTGGTTACAGCGTGCAGCGTGGCGTTTAATGAACTGCGCTACGGACAAAATGTATGGAAATGACATTACATTACGCGGAAAAGTCACGTGACTCACAAACGTCAATTCCATACATTTTGTCCGTAGCGTTTGGCGTGAACGCTAACAGAAAAGCAACTTGTCTAGGGCCTCTGCTCATGTGACGCCACGACATCGCGCCACACGCTGCACGAACCGTACCCCTATCATGAGATTTTTTGACGTATAGTTTCGTTAACGTAAGCATATTTTGAATTTAAAATACAGCAGCCCTGGAACATTTTGATAAAATTTTATACAATTTGCACATTTTAAAAAATACAGTAAAATTAATTAAGTATTTAATTTATAATAGGTTGGGGAAAAAGTTTCTTCGCATTTTTTAAGAAAATTCAAAACATTTTTTAATAAAGTTTATTTACATTTAACTAAAGTATGTAGGTACCATTTTGTTCGATAACTTTTTGCCATCTTGTAGGTAGGGACATGATCCCATTGCTATAGAAATTTTGGGACTTCTGGTCAAAATACCGCGACAAGTGGTTTTGGCAGTCCTCTCGTGATGTTAACCTGACACTGCCTAAAGAATTCTGAAGAGACCGAAACAGGTGGAAATCTGACCTTGCAGGTCAGGACTATACGGCGGATGCATTAAAACCTCCCAGCCAAACTCTCTTAATTTTTGTTGGGTGGCTAAAGATGTGTGAGGTCTAGCGTTATCATGATGAAAATTCACACCCCTTCTGTTGATTAATTCCGGCCGCTTTCTCTCAACTTCTTGCTTTAATCTCATCAGTTGTTCGCAGTAGAGTTCAGAATCGATGGTCCTGCCTGGTGGTAACAGCTCATAATGAATAATGCCCTTCCAATCCCATCACACACACAGCATCACCTTGTTGCGAGTTAACCCGGGTTTCGCCACAGTCTGTGAAGCCTGACCGGCCTTTGACCACGACCTTTTTCGCACGTTCTTGTCATATGTGATCCACTTTTCATCACCAGTTATCAGCTTCTTCAAAAATGGTTCGGTTTCATTACGTCGTAATAAAGAATCACAAATGAGTACACGGTTCATTAGGTTTCTTTCAGTGAGCTCGTGAGGTACCCAAATGTCGAGCTTTTTTGTGTACCCAGTTTTTTTCAAATGCGCCAAAACTGTTTTGTGGTCAATTTCCAGTTCTTCAGCTACGTCGTAACAACTGGTATGCCGATCTTGCTCCACTTTTTCAAAAATGGCATCCATTTTATCGGTAATAGGGCGACCAGAGGGGACTGATACTTAAGATCAACAGCCATAATATCAGCAGTTAAAACATCAACACCGTAAGACCAACGGTTCAAAATCTCAACACTTCAGAATGTCAGCAGCTTAGTAAGTCAACAGTTCACCAAACCAAAGTTTAAAATCTCAACTTGGAAAGTATTAGGTAAATACTAATTGTATTAATGTTATGCATATTTTACTATAAGTAAACAGTATTTGACGAGGGGTGCTTACCTTTTATTTACTTTTTGGTCGGTCAGGTATAGGTAGGTACATAATGTAGGTACCTACTTGAGTAATTACACAATATATTAAAATCCTACTAATAATAAACGTAAAAGTTTGTGAGGATGTATGGATGTATGGATGGATGTTTGTTACTCTTTCACGCAAAAACTACTGAACGGATTTGAAACGGATGAAACTTTACAGTAATATAGCTATACATCAGAATAACACATAGGCTACTTTTTATTCCAAAAACGCGGGCGAAGCCGCGGGCGGAAGCTAATAGGTAAATAAATAACAATTGTATTGTATTGTTTATTCTTTTTATATGTTATACTAGCTTCCGCCCGCGCTTACTGTAAAGTTTCATTAAAATCCGTTCAGTAGTTTTTGCGTGAAAGAGTAACAAACATCCATCCATACATCCTCACAAACTTTCACGTTCATAATATTAGTAGGATTTTAATATATTGTGTAATTACTCAAGTACATTATGTACCTACCTATACCTGACCGACCAAAAAGTAAATAAAAGGTAAGCACCCCTCGTCAAATACTGTTTACTTATAGTAAAACATGCATAACAATAATATAATTAGTATTTACCTGATACTTTCCAAGTTGAGATTTTAAACTTTGGTCTGGTGAACTGTTGACTTAGGTACTAAGCTGCTGACATTCTGAAGTGTTGAGATTTTGAACCGTTGGTCTTACGGTGTTGATGTTTTAACTGCTGATATTATGGCTGTTGATCTTAAGTATCAGTCCCCGACCAGAGCGACGTGCATCTTTGACATCAAAATTTCCGGATTGAAAACGCTTAAACCAAATTTGTGCTACTCTCACAGACACTACACTAGGTCCATAAACATCGCAAATTTTTTTCGCGGCTTGCGTTGCATTTTTACCTTTTTGTAGTAAAATTTTAAAATGTATCGAATTTCTTCATTAGATTCACTCATCTTGACGGTACGAAAAACAAATGAAAATCACACATTTTCCTAATTTGAATTTGGAATTATGTTCTTTAAAATTTAAACTTTCAATGATACCAAAACCAGCTAGATACAAATAGTATAGCCAAAGAGATTTCATTACAAGTTCATACATACTATAATGCGAAAAGACTTTTTCCCCAACCTAATATAAAATATTTATATAAATATTGTGTAACAAACGTGTATTTTCAATTCAAAATATGCTTACGTTAACGATACTACACGTCAAAAAACTCATGATCGGGGTACTGCTCCTCCGAATTTGCGGCCTCGGTGTTGCAAGCGTTTTACAGGCTACCGTGACCGGTACCATTAGTCGGTCTATACAATTTCTCACCATAATCGTAAAATGAGTCTCTTAGCTCTGGCTTTTTTTTCTTTGTTTTGACAAAAAGGGTGACAGATGCCTGGCGGCCTAGCATGGCCACGATAGAAACGGATTTTGTCTACAGAAGAATAGACAAACTGACAGATTGTAGGAACATTTCTACCGTTTTATGCATGCAATGAAGAGAAGAAACGTTTATATTCTTCAGTAGACAAGATTCTGATAAACCAAGCACGCGTCGCCGCGTGCTCGGGCAAAAGAGATAATGATTTGATAGAAAGAACTTTGTCTATTCTTTGGCAGAATAGAGATAGAATTGATCATGCTAATCATGCAGTGAGTGAAAAGTGAAGAGCATCCCTCTTCACATTATCATTATGTCACTCACTGCAGCATATTCTCTGAGATTCTCGCGAATGTTATTGTCACGAGCCATTTCGAAGTTTGTTATTTAAATTCATTGCTATAGCGGCTACGTGTACGCATGTGTTGTAACGTTTTTGAGTGCGAAAACGACAAGTCGAAAACGTCCTTTCTTTTCAACTTTTTCTGTAGAAGTTACTTTAATCATCCAAGTAAGGACTACCTAAGTGTAAATATATAAAAAAAAAACAAGAGTTAAAAAAGAAATCTTGTCACATGAAATATATTTAAAGTAAAAATACCGAGTTTTTATAAAGCTATAAAAGTGCAAATACTGCAAAACAGGGTCGTTTTATTTTCACTTTAGTTTGAAGCCGACAGCGGGTTTAATACAGGTTTTCGAGATCCATCCGATAAAGTTTTATATTTAGTATTCTGTACTAAAATTCGTAAACGGGAAATTGAAAAGAAGTTTATCTTTATTTGGCATAAAGACTGACGACAGTCTTATTCATAAAAGATATTGAACCGTTATAAGTCCCTTAAAGCAGCCTTACATAAAAAATACTATTCATAAACACACGATAACTGTCTAATAGTGAGCAAATAATAAAGAGACTTATAAGCAGTCCATAAACCTCTCATGAACCTGTCATAGCAAAAAATGTTATTCATAAACGTTCAATAACAGTCCAATAGAGCTAAAGTGTTCTAAAGTTATAGAAAGCTGACGCCTTCTATAAACCTCTTATAAGGAGTATGAATCTATGGAGTACTATCTCGTGTGGGAGACAAGTTGAAAAGTGTCTAGCTCTATTTAGTAATTAATAAATAAAAAAACCTTCCATATGTAGTGGCGCTAGCATAAAAAAGGGTATGATATGAATGTAATACAGTAGCGCCACGCTAATTTAACGCATTTAGACGGACACCTTTCATGCACAGAGATGTTCCTCTTTTTTTTACACTCCATAAATCTGACACCTTTGTTATTTCCTTGACAACGGCCAAGGGTGAGTCGTCTAAATGCCTGTATTATAACAGATGACAGCAAAGATGACAACATTACCACGCAAATCCTCTAATAAACCTATTTTAGCTGTAGGAGCTTTATTGAGCGTTTATGAATATCGTGTGTTATTAAACGTCAAATAGCACTATTGAACGTTTTAACTAAAGAACGTTATAAACCTCCAATAAGATATTTTTATGAATAAGACAGTCACTTTGCCTGAGAAGTATTATCCCTACCTCTAGTTCATGGCGAGTAGAACCTGGTACAATAAAATAGTAATAAAACAGGAAAATAGTCCATTTGAACTGCCCCCGTTTCTTGTTCTGGTACTAATCGATAATCGTGAATAATTAATTATTCACGATTATCGATTACTATCTAAGAGACATGATAGGATAATCGATAATCGTGGAGAATTAATTTAATTTTGCAATAAAATAATAGCAATCGAAGTTTGCAATAAATTAATATAGTAAGTAATACTTTTACGTAATTTCCGCTTGCTGTAATGTTAATTTTTTGTTTGTCGAAACAATTATGACGAGTTCGAAATGTAATTATAATAATGGTTGTGTTGATTTTAAATGGCGCTATCCTTATGGTACTGGATCGGATTTTGGATAAATGTTAAAATACAGTTTGGTTCAAAAATGAAGTAAAATTATAATAATATTTTACTTAATTTTTGAAAAAAATTGTCACATTGTGATTGGGACATTCTTCCTCGAACGTTCGCAAACAAATCGGGAGTTCTCGGGGTGGTATCACGCAGCGTGTCAGTCACAGAACAGAAAAAAAGTTTCTGTTCCAGCCGGCCTAGCATGACCACGATAGAAACGGGTTTTGTCTACATAGAAATAGACAAAGTGACAGATTGTAGAAACATTTCTACGTTTTATGAATGAAACGGTAGAAATGTTTCTACAATCTGTCACTTTGTCTATTTCTATGTAGACAAAACCCGTTTCTATCGTGGTCATGCTAGGCCGCGGCAGGTGTCGATGTCGGTACAGTCCAGTTGAAAACCAGCGCCAGGCACTAGTGGCCTGGCATTTATGCTGAACTGGACCCATTTGGCAAAACCACTAGGCACATAGCAACCATATTATAATTTTAAGCCTTTTCTTTATTATTATTTTTTTTTTGTTTGGTCTGTGTGTCTTTGTGTGTTGCCAAATAAATGTTTTTTCGTTCTTTCTTTTCTTTCTTTCTTACAGAATAAACAGGTGGTCCAAATTAGTTAACCCCGTTACTTTGACTTTGACAACACCGACATTGACACAAAATATTATTTGATGCAATACTTTTCAGTATTTCATGCACCTAGGTAGATATAGTCTGCGCGCAATTGCTAGTCACGTGCATGATGTTCAAAATTGATATTTTTATAATAGGTAATTTAAAATCCATCTTAAATATTAATTTCATGGAAGTAACCAGCATTGCGCTTAGACTATAATAGTCAAGAGTTTTATTTATTATAAATTATAATCAACCATCTGTTCTGTTTTCTTTTTTCAATAATTTCTTAGTTTGATGTATTTTTTATCTTTTATTTCGCGCTTTGGTGTGCATTCGAAATACTGACGTACTGAATTTCGTTGCTGGCTGTACAACAAGATACTTTCATTTAATTTCCTTTTGACGTAATTCTATACTGTGTTTATAGCCAAAACAATGCTGGTAGTAAAAAAAGTTATAATTGTACTCCTAATGACGGACTTTCACTTGTTTAATTTAATTTCTTCTACATTACGTTATAAATGATGTGGTCACGTTCGTTCCGAATCTCTGTTTTAATGAGGTATCTTCACGCCATTTTGCGATGAAAGGGATAAACAAAACAACAATAAAAAAACACAAGTGTAACATTCATTTGGAAATAAAAAAACCGGAGGATTCTGTACAAAATTAATTAATGTATGTAGATATATTATATAAAATATTCCACTAAAAAATATGCAACAGCGACATCTATGAGCAGATGCCTCGGACTTGCCACGGACAGACGGACAACAAAGTGACCCTAAATAAGGGTTCCGTCTTTTGAGGTACAGAACCCTAAAAATAGCTACTTAAATATTACGCATCTATTAATTTAGTCTTATATTCACCGGATTATAGTTAACCACTAAGGAGTGCTTCAGGGCAATTTATAAACTAATTTAAAATTTCAACTACCTAATGACAATGTAACACGATAGCTCTGTGGTTAAAGCGACGGTAGGTACAGTAGAATCCGCCAGTTCAATTCCTGCTCGTGTCTGTTATTTTCAAATCTCCTAATATTTAATAACAATAAGATAATAATTAATAACAATATAGATCAAACATGTTTAAAGTTCATAAAAAAGACATATTAAATACTCATATTTATTTAATCACTGTACATATCCCATAATCTAGAGACCGCGAAGTGGACAGTTTAAACGTTTGTCCCAACGGCAAATAAAATGTAGGTTCAAGGAACCGGTTGTTTAAGTCCCCAGGCAAGTCTGAACTGCAAGAACATTATAAGTTATATCGCTACCTTGTACGGGGGCTGGCGAATTGGCGATATTGATGTTACTATTGGATGCTGTCAATCGGTCGTGGCATAACTGTCAATCTATCAATCGTAGATGTTCAATCTTGCAATCTGTCAATCGAAAATGGACAATCTTGTGGTATTTTTATGGTGACAGAAATAATTCAATTGGATTGTGTTAGTGATAGTTACATTTCTAGTTGTTTTTGAAAATCACTTAACATTTAACATAATATATTTTTATTTGCCTGTGTATTTATTAACGACCGATTCCTATTTAACTGATCGTTGTTATAATAATAATATCTTACCCAACTTTAGCATAGACTAGGTACATGGCTGTACTTACATAGGTAGTAGACCGAAACTCACATATTATTAGTTTATGATATCAATACTGATGGTCGCTTTAGGAGCCAGCGCGCACTACAGAGTACAGACTTTTTTTAGTTGGTCGATACTTTAATCGATCAGGCAATCGGTATAAAACTTTATAAGACTGATATATATTTAATAGGCGAACCATACCGATCAATTGCCGCCCGATACACCCCCTCTCAGATTAGCAAAATTCGCCGCCCGAGGCATGCTTTAAATACTCCCGATGATGCTATCACCTTACTGCAAGAGAGCAGCAGGGAGACCAGCGCTCTGCGTAGGTACAAACACAGACCGGTGCCATTCCGACCTCGCCGACGAGGCCCGTCGCGACGTCCCCATCATGACCCGAGTCCGCCGCCGAGTATAACTCAGTCCCCTATCCGACCCTTGCTCGAGCCAGCCCGCGCTGAGCCTGTAGATTTAAATATTATATGTCCCTAAATCACATTAATCCGTTCCAGCTAGTAGCCCCTCCCTCTAGTTGTCCTCCCCCCAGCGACGCCCTAAGCCGAGGTCCGTACCCCAGTACGGGGTGCCCTTAGCGTGTGGTCGCTTAGTTTGTAGTTTTTATTTAGTTTTAAGCCTGGCTGGAGGCATTTGTAAGTTCTTACGAGATGACCGGTTAAGCAGTGACGGCTGTTAGAAGCCAACTGCGAGAGGCCATTCAAGAAAAAAAGAACAAAAAAAAAAAACATACCGATCAATTAACTATCGGTAGGCTAAAGGTGCTTATCCGCCGGCGAAGCGAGGAGAGGATAAGATGGGAGATAGCTGAAATCTCGCCAGCCCGTATCCGCCAAAACTTGACAGTAATAGCAAGTGCGAGCCATCGCGACCTCGTGCCAACTATTCATATCAGTCGCGAGATTGTGGGGTACGTATGGTGAAGATTCCTGTTCCCATAAGCTGTCCCGCGACAGCTATTGCAAGCCAGCGATAACTCAAGCGTGTTTCGGTTCAATCGTAACAATCGGTAGCAATCGTGTTTCGGTTGCAACGTTAATTAATTAAATATTCTATGTGCACAGTAATACGGTTTAATATTATATGAACAAATATTTCAATTTTCGTCTCGCACATCCTCGTCAACCCAGACCATTTCCACGGAAGATGCGCTAAGAGAGAATTGAAATTTTGCCATACCATTTTTTTAATTTGTCTCTCCTAGTCTCGCCTAGCCTCGCCGTTGGAAAAGTACCTCAATATAGCCTATAGTGCACGCTAGCTTTAAAACTAAGTTTACGAGCCTAATAAAGTGCCCCGGTTGGTTACAAAGACGCTACCAGGGTGCAGTAAAGCCAAACGGTTCATTATTAAACATAAAGCAATATATTTTATTGGACCCCATAGGTGCGTGTGCGCGTTTAAGTGTGCGTTATTTTCATTATCCTTTGAGAATAATGCTTAACCATCTAACATTATAAACACAGAAATCTTTTCTCTGTTATTATGAAGATAAAATTTAAATGAAATTAATACGTGATAATATCGCTATACGGGTTGAGCTGTTATCGGGAGCTTTAATATTAGTAAGCATTTTAATGGCTTATTGACACAAAGTATTGGCGTATAGTTTTAATTAATATTTTTGATAAAAAAAAAATCAAAACATTTTCAGAATTATAACATGTGTAGTACAACAAAATTATTACATTTTATAATAAAAAAAAAAATGCAATTGAGTTTGTGAACCATGTTTACAGATGAATTGTGGCGATAAAGACTGGTCTACTTACGCGACCATCACAGCGAAAATAATAATCGTCAATGTTGACAAATATCTTTCGTAGTTTGTTTATTTTTAGAAAATGATAAAGTATTGCCTACGGGCAGTTGGTTTCGAACAGTCGATTTTCTTTAGCCAGTCATACATAAATCATTAAGTTATTACGAAATTGTCATTCGGGCCGCCATTTTTGATGATTGCAGTATGTAACTATGGGATATAATGGGCCCTAAGCATTGGCGTGCCTAGAGGGAAAGCCAGAGGGAGGGTATTTCTCTTAATTTTTCATGAATGTAAGTCTTTTTTATTATACGCTACTCACAATCATGAAAAATTCAGAGAAATACCCTCGGGCTTGCTCTCTAGGCACGCCACTGGCCTAAAATTTGTAGGTTGCTAACAGTGTACCGCAGGACCAATATTTGTTGGCGCAGACAAGTGTCAAAGTGGCACCTAAAGATGCCCGACGTTCTTTGCGACGTAGCTGTAAAATGCCTTGATTAATGTATTTTCATTTTGTATTAATTTTATTATTTCCTTGAAAAGACATCTCCAGGATAATGTATTTTACATTGAGATGAGCTTACGTGTTTCAAAAGTAGAAAATAACTTGTTAAAGTACTTTAATTAATGCAACTTGAACATGTTGTTATCGAATAATGAATGCCATTTCTAAAACCAAATAAAAGTGAAAAAGGTCTATAATTATTATTTAAAAATGTAAACAAAATAGTTTTTAAAGTTTTAAATGTAAATATTTAAATTACCAACGAGCTAAAGTTTGCATAGTTTTGATGAAATGGAGTTGAATGAATATCGATTATTTTTAGGTTGTAGATAAAAAAAATATATAGCATTTTTGCATAACCACACAATAAATTTGTAATAAAATAATGCAGATGTAAATAAATAAAACCCTTGGGTACTATCAGAAAAACAGATGAGTGGCATTCCTTCGCGCGATCATCATAAAACTTGATGTGAATAATTTGTTACTATCAGATGATGCGGCCCTTGATAGGGACTTTATAGTGATGTTAAAAAGTATCGATATCATTTAAGTCAATGTACTACGTGCAAATTTTATTGCATTGCCTTTTAATAAATTGAAAAAATACCTACAAATGTTTTAGATATATATTTTTTTAATTTGAATGGAATATAATTTGTTGAACAAATCATTATTAATAACAATATTAATAAAAAAGAGGGCTTTGAGATATTTTAAAATTCATAAAATATTAGTTTATTTTCTCCACATTCAAAAAAAACGATATAGGTACCTATCGATGTCGATGGACCACATCACTATAAACTTCATCGTAAACACAATAACAAAACATTAAAATTCACACGCGCTATTTAACATGCCACCGACGAAATTCAAGCGAAAAGCTGCATTTTACTTCGGGTGGAAGTACGTGTTGTCGACATTTTGTAAGAATTTACAAAAATAACAAAAGTTTTGATTTTCCAAATATCTATACAAAATAAGAATAGAAAATAGCGTACTTTGTTAGGAAGGTTGACAAAACAAATTAATTTAACTTTTGATTATTATAATACCTAAATAAAAAAAATATCCTTTTACGAAAATTGTTCTAGTCTGACCAATCATCCACTCTGAAGTTTTTTTTTTATCTTCGATAAGTATGAACTAACAAGTAATCTAAGTAGGTACTGAACTACTGATTAACTCATTAATAAATACACTTTTAGTTCGCATAGTTCAGATAATATGGTAAAATATCATAGTAAAAATAAAGTCACCATATAATTTATCACAATTCGATCCAGTCGATTACAGAAAAAAACTATTATAAACCCAGTCTAGTAATCTGAGCAATTTGTCGTTGCTTATGGATGATGAAACTTTCTATTTTTAACTCTATCATGGAAGACGAGAAAACAGAGCGTGTCTACGGAAAATGATTGAATGTAGCAGTTATGTATGTATGTATCTTTATTTATCAACGTTTCACAATATTCATATAACTAAACAAATCCCCACAAAACTGTTTTCACAGTTTGTCTGTGGGAACAGATCCTTCAATATTATAATTTAAGGTGTAGGTACATAGGTATAACACTTAAAGCTAACGAAACATGTTTACACAGAATTGCTATATTAAAAAAAGGTTATTTTCGCAGAAGATATCTATGATTAAAATGATTATTAGGACTTATAATTTACAGCACTCTGTGCCGACATTGATTGATTTCAGTACAAAATGGGAGCATATTAATATTATTTTAAAACTGCTTTGTGGTTGAAAATTCTCCGAAATAATTGGACTTGAAATCATTATAGCCTCACCAACTGGGCACCTCACCCTACCCATATTTTTTCATTGCAGCATGAATACATTTCCATACAAAATCAATATGTTGTACGTTGTATGAATATAATGATTAAAACAATGTTGTACATACAACTTGACGGAAATTATAATAAAGAATGTCTGGCGTAAAGATTACTCATGCTTTTTGTTAAATATATTTGCATACACGTACTACCCAATGTTGTATTAAAAAAAACAAATAAAACGACAGTAATGGCACAGATAATATAATACTATACGTACAGATGCTTCATCTCATAAAAAGAAATGTGACCGATTTAGCGCGAGCTATCTTCGGGCTATACATTTTTCCGTGCTTAAAGATTTTTCAAAATTTGAACGAATATTATTCATGATGTATTTTTTCATGTTCTCAATTTTACATAAACTTCAATAACAAATCGATACATATAACGCCATCTATCATGAGTTATTTCAACAAAATGTTCCTTTGTTCCTGATGAGACCCCGTGGTAATGGCAAGTTTATCAGTCTCCGGATTGACACTATCTACTAGATAAATTATGAATATATTTTAACTTTCGTGATAACCTTTACAATAAAATTTGTAGTATGTTTTTTTAATTATATCGGGATTTTAGGCGCACAGAACAAACGAAAACAACGAGAAGACTTCTCGTGACCACGGTCAAAGCAACTTGATCAAAACGTCGAGGTTTGTCAAAATTTTGATTATGTTCTGTGCACGTAAAGTCCCGAATTAATTAAATAAAAAACCAGCCAAGTACGAGTCGTACTCGCGCACCGAGGGTTCCGTATCATTTTTGGACGTATAAAGTGAAAATATCCGGACCGCATAACTAATTTTGTTTGTGAAGGAATTTTGATGATTTTGAAAAAACTGTACTAGTTAGGAACATCGTTTTATTTTTGGTGCCATATTTGGTTCAATTCCTATCAACTCTAATTATTTCAGAGTTTTCGCCCCGCAAACTTCGGAGATAAGGTCATCATATGTCGAAAACAGTGAGACAAATAAAATAAAATAAAAATATATTTTGAAATGTGCAGATCAAGCCCTTTCATATGATATGTCATTTGACCTAGTAACCCCACTTTAAAATTTCGGACCCCTACTCCGGCCCCTTTTGCAATGAAAATAAAAATATTTTTGGACTTTTTTCATTTGCAATAAAGTTAAACAAGCATTCTTTATAACTGTTCCAAATTTTAAGTCGATAGCATAAGTAGTTGCTGAAATAATCAGGTGTGACAGACAGACAGACAGACAGACGAAGTCGCACCATAAGGGTTCCTTTTTTACCATTTTGGTACGGAACCCTAAAAAACACGTGTACAACAATTCGCGTTTCAAAACTACGATTTAGTATTTCGAGGACTACTAGTTTCAGGTTGATAGTATTTCGAGGACTACTAGGTCACAGTCATACCAGAGCATAAGCATAAGCATAAGCATAATCGGCCTATAATGTTCCCACTGCTGGGACACAGGCCTCCTCTGTGAGAGGGAGTGGGCCGTAGTCCACCACGCGGGCCCAGTGCGGATTGGTAGACGTCACATGTCTTCGAATTTTTGGTTCTAGGACATGCCGGTTTCCTCACGATGTTTTCCTTCACCGTTAAAGCAAGTGATAATTAATTTCTAATACGCACATGACTTCGAAAAGTCAGCGGTGCGTGCCTCGGGATCGAACTCGAACCATTCGCCGTGGGAGGCACATGGTTAATCCACTCGGCTATCACTGCACTGCAATCATACCAGAGCTTTAATTTAATTCTCTGACTCTTGATAGGTCCTTAGAATTATTTCCCGCCCGCACTATTAATTCGTTTTCGTAGCGTTTTTTGACTTTTTTCTTTTACTCGGATCCCAAGGGTCATAACGTAATGTTAAATAGCCTATACTGTTTCTAATGAACCTGACTATCATAAACAAAAATACGTTTACGAATCAGACTGATAGTTCCAAAGATTAGCGCGTTGAAACAAAGAATCAAAAAAAAAGGTCTTCAGCTTTATTGAATTAGTACCTATAGATTCATAATTAAATTCAACGAATGTTATATAGTTTTATCCATCCATCTTAGACTTCAGCTCAGCTCTTGTGGTGTCAAAATCTTGGCCTATCTTAGAACTTTTCTCACAGCACATAATTAGTCCTTGTCTGCATACAAAGCTTTGAAGAATTGTATTCTAGTCAGTTTTCCCAAGCATAGTAGCAAACGTATTCAGTCAATTTGATGGTTGTTTGACTGTACCACGGTATAATAAAAATAAGGGGAAATGCCCTTAAACTTCTTTTGTACGGGAACCGATGACGCCAAACTCACACATTTGTAAATTAAATTGTATATTGCAATACACAGAAAACAATGATATAATTGTACCCCACTGTCAACACAGCGCATCCTCAGGAGCTCTGGCGATCTTACTCACCACAGGAACACAACACTACCGAAGAGTAGCGCAGAGAATAGTTTGCATAATAAAAACAAAAACTATCGCAGGCAGAGCCACAGGCAAACACAAGATTAATAATACTAGAAATGATGCAAATATATTCAAACAAGGTGCCATAAAGAATTTTGTTTCAATTTATAACATTGAATTACAATATCAAGGAGTAGAATCATATTTATTGCGAAAGCGCCTACAATATACGCGGGGGCATCAATAAAATTCCTTCAAAGGAGATAGGGCTGTCACAGTACGTATACAAGGTGTAATTTTAGTCAAGTAAGGGGTCATTGTACTCATAATTATGAACAACTTTTACTATGGGACCAACCCTGAAATCTTTATGTGAATGTATGGAGCAGCTGATTTTTATTCACGATTTCAGGGTTGGTCTCATAGTAAAATTTGTTCATAATAATGATGAGTTCAATGTCAATCGTATTTTGACTGATTAAAATTACAACCTGTATAAATACTCTCTTCTCAAGTTCATTCAGGACATATTAGACAATTATTTATTAAAATATAGGTACAGGACCCTCAATACTTATACTGGGTGATAGGTTTAGGAACATATTGAAGTAGGTTATTAAGTATCCGATGCTAATTCGATTATATAAGGCCTAAGGGAACAATTCAAATTACAATAAAAAAAATGCTGTTCCATACATTTTGTCGAACTATATGAATATTTTTATATGGAAAAGATGTTTTTTTGTGATTTTAACGTTGTTTCTTATTTAATCGAACTAGTATCGAATACTTCCTTCAAATATAGGTATATCCATCGTTTAACCTGTCACTCATACTATAGTTCTTGTTATAGTTTTTCGATGTGCTAATCTAGTAACTTAAAATTTATTTTATTTATTTAGTTTATGATAATTATATTATTTAATAAATATGCGGTACTTGATTCCTATCTAAAGAAAGCCTCGTTGTCGCTCAAAAATTAAATGTATAATTTTAATTTTTCCCGACTCGCAATTTTTGTCATAATTTTCTATTATCACCCAATTTTTTCAGGTTTTTTAATTCCACCAAAATTCATGCTGTATAAGTAAAAGAAGTCCACATGTGAATAAAAATTATTAAAAGGTAAAAGCCCCGTAATTATCACCCGCCTGCCCTAGCGTGAGGCTTCAAGGATGCATTTATCAAACGCCTGTATCAACCGACCCATCTGATTATAAATTATGAAGCGAACCCATTCACAAGTTAAATTGTACCCATTATACTGCCCAGCTACTAAACGAGCATAAACTACCGTAGATTAATAAAACGGATTGTAAGGCTATCGGTGAATCGGCTGGTTATGAAGCTCATAATAAATTCCTAAGAAAATTTTAATACCTACGCATTACCCAGTGTTGAAAGACACGTCATGCCTAATTGTGCTCTCTATCACTATTTATCTATCACTATCTACAGGGTGGCAGGTTAGACAGTGGAAATATTTTAAGAGGTCATTGTACTCATCGTTATGAACAACTTTTACTATGGGACCAACCCTGAAATCGCGGAAAAAAAATGTTCATAATGATGAGTACAATGACCCCTTAAAATATTTCCACTGTCTAACCTGCCACCCTGTATTATTTATCATGCTCCCAAAAAATGGATGTTTTATCTTCTAAGGGCTTTATAATAGATTCGCAAAAGATCAAATTTAAAAACATAGACACACTAAAATCTTTAAATTTACTATATCCAAACTTAATTTTAATTATGGTGCTTTAAAATCCTCAAGTAATTAATACCGGGTTAGTTTCCAATGACCAGACAAATCAGAGACGGTACAGAATCGACAATGTTTTCGTTATGTGGGATAAAATCATTTTTTTTACAAGATTTCTGAGTATTATGACGGTCCTACCCCCATTATGTATGAAAGTTACAAAATGTTAAATTTTCGAATTATACTGTTTTTACAATAGAGGTTTTTTTTTATTTTATAATGTTTTTTTTATCCTATAATATGTTTAAAATCATCTTACCTTTAAAATTTAGCCGGTCATTGAAAACTAACCCGGTATAGAAACGTTTAACAATAAAGTTAATCAAATAAATGCGTGAACTGCACCATAGCCACTGTGTACGTGGTGATGAGTCCGATCACACTCAGTATCATGGTGATGTCTACTGTGAACAGGCGCCATATTGTGTACTTGAACGGATTTTGTCGGAAGTATATCATGGCGTCTTGTATTGCGTCACGCGTGATGTCTCCTGAAATGTTTTCCGTTATTATAGTCAATATAGTCATGTCAGCCTATAACCTTAAAGTTACGCAATCTTCAGGAACATACATTTTCTATAAAAAAACTAGCACTTTGCCCGCAACTTCGTCACAGGAACTGTACATATTTCGGGATAAAAGGTAGCCCTATTGTTCTCAAGGCTATTGTAGCTTCCTAATAGTGAAAGAATTTTCAGAATCGGATCAGTGATTCTAGAGATTACCCTCTACATATACACAAACTCACAAAATTCGTATTCTCGTATTGATAATAATGTGTGGCATGATAGTAAAAATAAGATAACGTTACCTTTACATACGAGCAACTGCTTCACAACGCATAGTTTCATTTGATATATTTCTTTTTTGATCATCTCAGCCAGCAGTGCAGGTGATAACGTTATTGCAAGCTCCATTAAAGTTTCGAGTATAATAATATTGTTTTTCTGCAAGAATACGAAACCTCAATTTATTTAATCACATTCACATTAAGATATAACATGCCATTATCTAAACTTCAAAGGATATACCTACTCCTTTCAAGTCTAGATAATTGCGTGCAATCTATTTTTTTTACTTGTTAGTATGAACTAATATCGCTTGTGGTCGAAATTCGACCAATATTGAGTTTGTAAAGTAACGAAACTCAGGTAAAATTTTTAGACTGTTTTAAAAACGTGGTTTTTTAATATGTTTTTTAATATTTTTGTTTTACTTTTTAGTCCATTTAGTATTGTCTTTAAAATTATATTATAAGTATACCAAATAAATTTCAGCTTAGTCCGATGCCAGAAAGTGCATGAAAAATGAATTACAAAATTTGTATAAATGAATGAATACGTACGTAGATTCCACTAATAACAAAGAAGCCATATATATTGTTCAATGTCTTAGGAATCAAGATCACTACAGATGAAAATATCTGAAATAGCAAAATATACTTGGTGAGATGTAGGTAGGTACCTACTTATAAGGAAGCAAAATGTAGATTATACTTGGAACGTTCACAATATGCACTTATGTCCTGCATTCCCAGATATGCGTTTGGACTGGTTCACGATTCGAAAGCCACTTAAAATGCTATAATACAAAGCATATGCGCGCACTCATATAAGTTTGTTTTATGTGCCTGTAATTTGTCAAACATGTTAGTCTAGTTTGATTAACATGTTTATCGAAGACACACTCAGCAACATGTTGAAACATCAAATGGCCATGTTCATCAATTTTACAGACATTTGGTGAAAACAAAAGTATTTTTACAAGAGTAATTCGGTGATTTAGTTACCAGAGTCTTCATTGGAGCATCAGTCTCGCGAGTCATGTGCAAATAATTCTTGTAAGTGTTCAAGCATGTTCGTATTTTCTTCTTTATGACCTCTTCTCCTTCTTCAAATCTTCGTGCGATTGATAAATCCTCCTCAAGGCGTTTGCGCAACATTGCCAATCGGTGCCACAGTGATTCAAACATCATTATTCTTGGAAAATTGGACGAATATTGTGTAATGTCCATTAACAATTTATACGTGCCCAAAGATATAACTTTGAAGGGTATTTGAGGATTATACAAAAGGAACGTAACATGACTGAAGAATCTCGAAGATAGAGTAAAAATAAATAAAATTCCTGAGATTGGTATTTTGTCACCTGGCTCAACGTTTTGTGCCGCACTGATATTTTTTATCTTGAAGATGAATTTCATGAAATTTTCGCCCTCAAAACAAAAATTTACAACTACATTTGCAATGTACAAAGTGGCCTGAAGTACTATATGGACTTGCGCCGGATTGAGGGCAGACGAGGTCATTTTAATATAAGTTATTATTGTAATAATGATTACTGTAGCGATAAAGACACAATAAACCCTCACTAAGGCAGTCACTAATTTTTTTGAACTAATTTTGGAGTAAAAACCGCAAAAAAGCCGAAAAAGCATAATGGTTGATATGGATAAAATTGATGCCATAAAATTCATCGTTTAGATTTTTTTTTAGAGAAGTGAAATCAATTGTTACAGGTTTATGTAATGAGTTATGAAAACCATATGACACTGACGTGGCTTTTTATACAAACCTAAAAGTGTATATTTCATTTTTGTATGGTGTGTGGTGTAGGAAAATTAATTAAGCTAATGTTGATTTATTTTTGACCACTGTGTATGAAAATATATATATCTATTATCTAGTTTGAGATCTGAAACCTTCCAAACGCATCAGTGTTTATTTATTTATGAACTGAAAGAGAATTCTGTTTATTATTTTTTTAAATAGAAATCAAATATTGATTTGTAGAACACGTGTAGAAAGATTTCATACAACTATAAATAGTATACAGGGTGGCAGGTGGTTTTATGGGGTCACTGTACTCATCATTATGAACAACATTTACTAAGGGACTAAGATGGAAATCGCGAAAAAAAAAATCTGCTGTTCCATACATTTTGTTGAGAAAAAATATTTCCACTGTCTAACCTGCCACCCTGTATAACTGGCGAAATGGGGGCTTGGTAGCATGTCCACGATAGAAACATGTTTGTCGACGGAAGAATAGACAAAATGACAGATTGTAGAAAGATTTCTACCGTTTTATGCATACAATGAAGAGAAGAAGTATTACTATTCTTCAGTAGACAAAAGTCTGGTACGCCAAGCACGGTTCGCTACGTGCTCGGGTAGTAGAGATAACTATTAGATAGACAGAACTTAGTCTATTCTTTGGTAGAATAGAGATAGAATTGGTCATTGCTACGCGTGCTGGGACTATTTTGTTTATTCACATAATGTCCTACCTAAATATCGGTATAACAGTCACCACAAATCTTGAAAATGGGCCAGCAGACTAATAGCCCCGCCACACTCACCCAGCATCGTCCATCATGCAAGAATAACGGTGCGGGAACGGGAACATGTTTGTAAGTAATTCAAAGGTGTTAATTGTTTATTTGATTAATAGTCTTCACTGCACGGAGGGCCAGAAGAAACAAATGAAAGATGTATAGTATGAGGCGCTGGATTTCCCATAAATAATACAAGATGCCGATGGTATAAGTGCAGTGATAGCCTAGTGGATTAACCATGTGCCTCCCATGGCGAATGGTTCGAGTTCGATCCCGAGGCATGCACCGCTGACTTTTCGAAGTCATGTGCGTATTAGAAATTAATTATCACTTTCTTTAACGGTGAAGGAAAACATCGTGAGGAAACCGGCATGTCCTAGAACCAAAAATCGAAGACATGTGACGTCCACCAACCCGCACTGGGCCCGCGTGGTGGACTACCGGCCCACTCCCTCTCACAGAGGAGGCCTGTGTCCCAGCAGTGGGAACATTATAGGCCGATTATGCTATGCTTATGCCGATGGGGTTATCACATTAAATACAACAGTTGCTAATTCATAGAAATCTAATCTTCTTCTATGATCAGAGGGCTAATTCAAGTTAAATATACATACATAATGATAATGACATAACTACCAACTAATTGCTCTATATTTCTCTTTACACTGCGTTTTCTTTTCAAACAATTTATATACTTACAGAATGACATTGAATGTGATATTATTAATTGATTGTAGGTATTTGTAAGTGTGAGTATCTACTATCATCTGCCTAGCCTTTTCCCAAATTATATTGGGGTCAGCATCCAGTCTAACTAGTTTTTGGCTGAATATCAATATTTTACGTGGAGCGAATGCCATCTGACCTCCACAACCCAATTAATGGGTAATACCGGTATTCGAATGTTAGACCAGCTGTCAGACTTTTAGGGCTTCTGACTACCCGTAACGATTGTCAAAGATATTCCTATGACAACCGGGACCGACTGCTTAACGTGCTCTCCGAGGCACGGAGGGGTCTCGATGTGTAAAGAACGGTCACCCATCCAAGGACTGACCGCGGCAAGCGCAGCTTAACCTCGCAGATCGATCGATCAGCGCGGCCGTCATTTAGCCACGAGCCCCTCAGCCACGAGCCCCTCGGTGTGTACCTGGGTGCCCCTGTGAGTACCTACTATGTGGGTTATTATGTTACTATTATAGATCTCAAGTTCAGTCTGACAGTTTGAGTACTTTAGGGGCCCTACCCAAATGTCCTTTCTGATGGTAATTTTCGTCGGGTCGTTGAGCTCCCTTAGTTAAGGCGGCGAGCAATGCTCCACAAAATAACACTTAACTAGTCTACCATAATCATAACATCTAACGATAACGATGGAGACCCCGTCATTTGTCGATCTGTGTTAACGAGTGTCATCGAGATCGTGAGCCATCATCACTGATGAACCGCAATCATACGGAGTCACACGGGTTTTACTTGATCTAGAAAATATGAGAAGGTTATCTATTTGTAACAAAACGAGATATGTAAAAGTCGATGGCAGTTCCAGTTCCAAATGAATTGTAGATCAAAACTGAAAATAGCGAATATTTCAAAAACTAATTGAATTGACGTATCTTGCTCAAACCAATTTTAATCGAAAGTGTCAAACCTGATATTCTTCAACAAAAGGGCTGCAACTTGCAAAAAAAATAATGTTGATAATAAGCTTACGTTTGACCGCCATCTCGCCTGTTGTTAAGCGATGAAGCGGTCTACGATTGAGCGCGCTTGCCTAAAAGAAACCGATTCACTCGTGACTTGAAGACACTCAGATTGTAACGATCGGGGAACACACTCAGGCAGCGCATTCCACTGTTTGGCAGTATCAAGAATCAAAGCGCTTCGTTCGGATTTTCGGTATATATCAAACATGAACCGATGGCGTTTTTTCGTGCTTCTGGCCGTCCGATAGAAAAAAGGGCAGGAGGGAATTACACCTTCAATCTTGTTTGAAACTACTAACTAATTTTAATAATTATTTAAGTACGTGCTAGAGGAAATAATTCATAACTTACAAGCTATACCTAAGTAATTAATAATCTAGCTTTATTTGCAACTACCTATAAAGGACAGGATACACTTAAGCGAAAACATTATAATTATGCATATCGTTTGTGACGCCCTTTTCCCTTTCAAAGTAAGTACAACTTCAATTAATGACGATACCAATGGCTTTAATATCATTTATAATCACCTGGTACCACGGGTTTTCTTCCCGCGTAAGAAAAACATGATTGAAATAAATAACGATACTGACAAATTCTAACTATAAAACACGTAACAAAAGCAGAAATAAAATAATTAATGTCAAAGTCAAAACATTTATTTCAGTATTAGACCTGCAGGCACTTTTGAATTGTCAAGCAATAGTTGTCAGTCAGTTTGTCCGTTAGTTGAAGCTAGTAGGCCCATTCCAAAACAGTATTACACTCCTTTTGGTGCAGTCGGGTAAATGATAATTTATTGGAATGATTTCCATCTGGGCTGCACATATTATCTTTACTAATATGTAGGTATTATAATAATTACAATATTAAGTTCATTAGTTAGATATAATAAATTAAAAAAAACGTGATTTGGTCGTATGTACTGTTAACTTATGTATATATGTACTCGAGAGCAATGAATCCGGGTCATTTACAAAAATCGCAACATCACTGAAAGTATGAATCACTATATTTATTAATACATTATATTAAACTATAAAGCTTAAGTTTAAACTAAAAGCTAGCAATAAAACAAAATGTATGTAGATACCTAATCATGTTTTAAAGATATTAAGATTTTTGTGACTGAACCCACTGAACCGGATTAATCGCTCTCGAGTATACCTACTTATTTTAAATAAATAAATAAATTGAGTACACCTACCCTTCACGGATACAAATTCCATTGTAAAGGGCCAATTATTGCAGTTGTCTTCCATACATGAAAAACGCTAAAGTAGGATCGACAGCTACAAATAAAATTAAGAAAATTTTCAAGCAACGACATAGACCCACTTCGCTATCAGAGAATCAAAACATTACTCTTCATACTAACAATAAAATATAAAGTAGCAAACAGAATATAAATAATAGTTTATCATGGCAGCTAGTAGGTACTGGAAGCAGCTGCAGTCAAAGGAAATACCTGATGTAGATAACTCTATTTTATGTTCTATGTCGCCGTATTTTTATACCACCTGCCGTCGAGGCCATTATAATATGAGTTTTATATACCTACACCAATATTATAAAACTGAAGAGTTTGAACCACAGATAATATAATACTATACGTACAGATGCCTCATCTCACAAAGAAATGTGACCGATTTAGCGCGGGCTATCTTCGGGCTATACATTTTTCCGTGCTTAAAGCATTTTTCAAAATTTGTACAAATATTTTTCATGATGTATTTTTTCCTGTTCTCAATTTTACACAAACTTCAATAACAAATCGATACATATAACGCCATCTATTAAAAGTTACTTCAACAAATGTTAGTTTGTTCCTGATGAGACCCCGTGGTTTGAACGGACTAATGTCTGAAACTACTAGTTGGATTTGAAAAAAGTTTTTTTGTATATTTATAGTCAGATTCATGAGGAATAGTACCTATAGGCTATTTATCATCACGCAGTCACGCTACGACCCTTAGGAGCCGAGCAACGGAGGTAAAACCGCGGAGAACAGCTAGTACTTACATGTTGATGTAACGGAGTAAGCAAAGTTCAAAAAAACCGGCCAAGTGCGAGTCGTACTCGCGCACCAAGGGTTCCGTATCATTTTTGGACGTATAAAGTGAAAAAAACTGGACCGCATAACTAAGTTTGTTTGTGAAGGAATTTTGATGAATTTGAAAAAACTGTACTAGCTAGGAACATCGTTTTATTTTTGGTGCCATATTTCGATCAATTCCTATCAACCCTAATTATTTCAGATTTTTCGCTCCGCAAACTTCGGAGATAAGGGGGGGGGAATGGTATTTTTTCAGACATTTTTCATCATATGTCGAAAACTGTGAGACATAAAATTAAATAAAAATATATTTTGAAATGTGCAGATCAAGCCCTTTCATATGATATGTCACTTGACCTAGTAACCCCACTTTGAAATTTTGGACCCCCACTCCGGCCCCTTTTGCAATGAAAATAAAAATATATTTTGACTTTTTTCATTTGCAATATAGTTGGACAAACATTCTTTATAACTGTTCCAAATTTCAAGTCGATAGCATTAGTAGTTGCTGAAATAAACAGGTGTGACAGACAGACAGACAGACAGACAGACAGACGAAGTCGCACCATAAGGGTTCCTTTTTTACCATTTTGGTACGGAACCCTAAAAACTTAAAAAAAAAAAAAACAACTTCAAAAAGGTACCTACTGCAAAGTAAATAATAACTTATTTTAGTTTCGGAAGTCGGTGGTTTCACAAAAGGACTATTCCGTGCTCATCATAAATATGTAGGCAGCTTGATTGTTGATAACATATTTTATTTTATACAATACTGATCAATTCGGAACCTTTTGGTGTAGCATGAATCGGCATGTCGAACAAATGTAATCCTCTCATCATAAATTATGCTCCATCCCAACGAACTCGTTAACGATACGTATCCAACTTTTACTTCTAATAACAATCGGCCCAAGAAATTATGGGCAGGTACTTCACACTTTGGAACAGATAATTATATCGAAACTTTTGGAAAGTGTACGAAAGCTTCTTTTAAACGCCATTCGTTTAATGATTCTGAATATTTTAGGCTCGTTTCTGTATTGTCATAGTCTCGCCTTCCGAACGCTATTGAATGATGATAGTTTGGTTGAAAGAGAAATTTGAATGACTTTGCTGTCCAGTTTTGTATGGTACGTAGGTACCTACCTTATTAAAAATTAAGATGGATTGTTATAGGTATAGTGGATGGTTGGCTGGCTCGTTGGTAGTGTGTTGTGCGTTGGCTACCTGGTTGTTACCTACGAATGCGACAGTTGAGTGTGGGATTTTTGGTTCGATCCCCGGATGGGGCAAATTAAACACAAATTTTAAACATTGATAATATTGTCGGGCATCTGTAGGTACATAAATCCTTATTTCTCTGAAAACTCTTCTTGCGCGATGTACGATTCGTGACGTCAGATGTATTGTAGTGACATCCACAAATGCTTCGCTGCGGGCTATCTACCTAGCATGGTAGGTAGAAAAGTAGGTGTCACTACAAATCCTTGAACTCTACCTATCTCACGGAAGGCTCTGCTAATGGAGAAAATAAATGAATAAAGAACTGCTTCATATAATATTATTCGATTAACATGCATCGGTATCAAGCACCTAAACATTAATAATGAATAAATATCAAGAAGAATACATTGACTTTGCACCCTACGATGCATATTAATAAGACTAGTGATGCACCAAACTTTCTTTCGGTATCGATAATATAAAAATACCAATTAGTTTTATATCGATATAATCGATTTGAACAAAGCGAAAGTGTCGTAGTAAATTGTTATTGATTGAAGCGATGGGTGGTAAATAAAAGTGAGTAAAAATTTTACGGTTTGTTTCGAGATAATTGTTAAATGGGCGCGAAGTAACCCATCGATTTATAATTTGGAGTAAAGGGGAAAAGCGGAAATAAAAGGTTAGTAGCTCAAACTGAACTTCTTGTTCAGTTCTCGTATTCTTTAATAAAGTCTAACTAATTCATTTTGCAAGGTCAGTGGAAATATTGCAAATGAATAAACGATAAGAAATAAAAATAAAATAGGTACTACTCCTCAGTGAATTCAAAGATAACTAAATGTTTTATTTTACAATACTGTTACTTTTTTACTTAAGTCTCATGCAAAGGACATTTAATGGTTAATTAGCCAACTAACAATGTGTTAAATGAACCACTTAACATTTTAATTAAAAGGTCTTAATTGAAATTTATTTAAGTCTTTATTTTTAAGATAACGTTTTATGAGATGAATATCTCATTCCGTAGCGGCTATTTTTGTGGAAGAGGAAAAAATACTCGTAGTTTATCTCGTTATTTAATGAAGTATTTTGAATTTTATATTTTGCAGCGCTATTCAAAATAATAAAAAAAAACAATATACTTATAATAATGTCAATGAATTACGTCGGCGTCATTTCAAATAAATTATTTTTATAAGTATTGCTACCAATATCGATTAAGACTTCAGTTGTTTTAGCGGCTCTGTTTCAGTTAGTATTAATTCTAGAACCAATTAGTACAAGCTGGGTTTAAATTAAGATAACATACTAATATTCAAACCCTGCAAGCTGGCCCATAAATAATTGCAAAAAGACGCAGAAAAAGAACGATGATTTAGTAGCCTTAATTTATTATCTTAAGATATTTTATAATATTATTATGATTTTAGTTTGTGTATTTATTTAGTATCATCAACATAAATACTTTTATTTCTCACACAGAACTCGCAATGAACTCTTTCTTTGCGTGATACGAAAAAAAGACAAAAAAACTCGATATTATAATTAACACGTCCATCCCTAGTGGTTCACATGGTATGCTTCACGCTATGCGCACACAGCGCGGCGTAAGCAGTTATTAGTAAAGGGCAATGGTTTAAAAAATAACTATCTGCGTGGTAGATCTTTTCCATTCTTTTTTTAACCCTATCAAGGCATTTCTTAGTTTTAAGTATAGGAGTTAAGTTTATGTTTAAACTCAGGATAATTTGACAATATAATGCCTTCAGCGAGCGGCCGTGTAATGATAGAGGTGCAATGCCAATTTTACAATAGAATTATATATTTTTTTGTCAATGTACTAATTTACAGGGTTTCTTTTGTATTATCCTAAATTTCTAGAGCCACTTATTTGAACCAATAAGGTTAAATAAAAATCTTAAACATTGTTGGAAAATTATTTGGAAACGATAATGGCTTTCAATCATTTTAGCCCACAAGAATATTCTATTTCCAGTAATCGAAAATGTGAATAGGTAGGTACTGTGGTATTAAACACCCTTTAACAAAAAAAAAAACACATCGAGAACCCGTCATCACAAACACGATGATCCCGTTACCGTCATTACCGATTTACACACAACGCAATCCTCAGCCATTTTCTATGACCACGTCAAAACAGCACCCATTCATGCTACAACAAAGTTTGGTAACCCTACCCTCATTATAAAGAACAATAGCAAATTAAAGTAGGAAGTGTCGTTTCGTGGTACCAACACAATGGGTGGTTCCTGGGACACCACAATGACGATCGTTACTGATTCATTACAAGAACAATGTGTACCGAGAATCGAAGTGAACGAGAATCGATGCCGAAATAGATCTGATAAAATAGTGATGTGCTTTGATTTCTGCTTCGTTAGTATACTGGTTGACTCAGAAGGGGCGTCTATCTGGAGGGGAGGGAAGAAGTGGGGTTCTGATCCTGAAATGAAATGAAGAAATTCTAATTGAGTTTTTATCCATATAGGATCGCCTCTTAATACATGTGATTTGTAGCATAACTGGCGAAAGGTGGGTGCATGTATAACCCGCGCTAATAAAGAAGCGAATCTAAAATGGCGGCACTTTACTCACTCCCGACGTGTGTGAGTAAAGACAGCAATAACATGCGAGTGAGAGGGAATGATTAGTGCCGCCATTTTTAATTCGTTTCTTTATTGGCGCGGGTTATATTATAAAACTCTGCTTACCTCGTAATGCTATGCATGTGTTTTCGGTACCGATAGATAATATTGTTGCGACGTTTGATTGACAATGGAAGACATCTCGATTTTATCTTTATGTTAATGAGTTGTGAGATGACAAATGATTGATTTAACAGTGCGTGCTCAAGATTGATTGATGGATTGGCAGACTAGTTGAAGCTTTAACTCTTGCAAAGGTCATCAATGATTATTAATTTCGATCTGCTGAAATGAACGTTTTGCAATAATAGGTAGAAGTAAGTGCATATGTAGGTACTAATGCTATAGTATTTTTTTAGTAATCAAAAATATATTTTTTTGTATTATTATGTCCACGACTCGGAAGCTAGAAAACGATATGATATCGCTATTTTTTTCACACAAACTTTACCAACTCTTTTCATTTCTGTGGGGAAGGAATTTCAAAAAAACCTTCCTTAGTGCATAATATCTAGGGTACTAACTGAAAGAAAATTTCCATCTTTCAAATCTCTAGGTCAACCAGTTTAGGCTGTCCATTGTCTGTCAGTCAGTCATGGTACTGTTTTATAATAATAATATACATAGAATATAGGTTTTAATTAATGTTGATTCAAACAAAAAAACATTAATAAAGTATTGTATGCAATATAATAACTCTATCAAATCAAAGTGTAATATAGATTGATCACTTTATTGTTGCTTCAATTGCCGTGAAAAAAAGTAGTAATCACAAAGAATATTATAGCTCTGATTACAAATAATTTGGACGCAGACCACACTTTACAGTACCTTAACGTATATTGGATACCTACCGATAAGAAATAGGACATCCCTACTTCTTAAGCCGGCTTTCCAGGACAGTGTCACAGTCTATATATATGTTTAGGTATAGGTGGTATGGTATAATATGATATTGTATTACAAATTTTTGTGCTTCTCATTTGGGGGGGGGGAGAGGAAAGAGCTATGAATCCTTTAGTCACCTTTTACGACACCAACTGGAAGAGTATGATGGGGGTAACGACTAACGATAAAGTTTCAATTAAATCTATTATATAAAAACCTTAATATTACAATTGAAACAACATTAATTATATCGCTCTATTCCGACATATCAATAAAAATCAATATCTTTGTCGGCAAAAAATCTAGTTCAATGAAATTCAATTTTGGTCACGTATCGCTATCGAGTCGATGGCGTATAGAATTTAAAGTAATTTTATTTGGAAATTTAAAAGTTCGTGAAAGGTTATGTTTGTGTTTTTTATGACCATTACTCATGGTTCTGTTAGTTGCGTAGCGATAACTGTTACGCCGGCTCCACACGTTGGCCCCAACGTTGGCCCCAACGCCACTCGCCCAACGTGTGGATCTAGAAAATAGCATTGGCGCCAACGTTGGCCAATGCTATTTTCTAGATCCACACGTTGGGCGAGTGGCGTTGGGGCCAACGTTGGGGCCAACGTGTGGAGCCGGTGTTAGTTACACGATAGTTGATTGAGTGTTATGAATTTGAATAATCCCTCCTGTCCCTATTAATACATATTATAATGGGAAAGTGTGTTTCGCCGCTGCGCCTATAAAAATCTCCGTATTTCCCATAAATATATCCACGCATTTCTGATAGGAGTATAAGTGACGTCATTATAATGATAATGAGCGTTAATAAACATACGCAAGTACTTATTATAAATGTACTATTCCATTGTTACCCAAAAACCTTTCTCTTCATCTACCACAGAAGATTATGCTTATTTTCATTTACTGCAGTTAAACCTAATCCATTCCCACGTTAAAAATAACTGGAGCTTTCAAAAACCGTTGCATGAAGCATGCGCGTTGATCGATATGAAACGAGATCAATTTTGTGGGGCGATCACTAAAACCGGTTTTTTATCGGTACCGATAGGAAGTTGTTAATTCATAATGTATGGAGTGTTGGTATCGAGATACCAGATAAATTATGCTTTTCCCATCACTATGATGTGTTGTGAAAATTTATTATACAGGTAATAATTGACGAGTGATTCAAAAGGGCTTATTTCCATGATAAATATTTTTTCAGTAATGCAGAAAAACCAGTTAAAGCTGTGTTAAATTATACTTGAAATGTTTCCTTCTGTACGAAAATGAGATTTTTGTCTGTAAGTTTCCCTTATGGTGCGACTTTATCTGTCTGTCTGTCTGTCATAGCTGATTATTTCAGCAACCACTAATGCTAGCTACTGGAAATTAGTTTTTTTTTTTAACATGATAGTGAGGATGGCATTCATAGATTGTACTTATCTACCAAAAATGGAACTAAGCCCTTTTGAAAACTCCACAGTTGCTAGTTGTCAATTTAATTCCGTCATGAAAATTGATATTTACATAAGGTTAAGTCTAATTTGATGTAGCCTTCAAGTCTGTTGCAAACTAGATGGTAAGGTTGATAATATGTGGCACCCATAATCGTCTGTCAAAGAATACAATACACTGTTCCCCGATAGTTACATTACAATCTGGGTGTCTTTAAGTCGCGATCGACTGAATCCGTTTCTTCTAGGCAAACATGCTCCATCGTAGACCGCATCATCGCTTAAAATCAGACGATAAACTGTTACAATTGACAGATTGTTTTTTAATTATATCGGGACTTTTCGCGCATAAACATAATCAAAATATCAGTATTTTGACTAACCTCGACGTTTCGATCAAGTTGCATTGACCGTGGTCACGAGAAGACTGAAGTGTGTGGGTATCATCGTCTTGAGCGGCGGATGCTGTCTCGAACTACCCGCGCCTGGTTTTGTGAAACGTAACTGTCACTATCACGACACACAATGCTGACGGTATGGGCAGACACACATGAAGATAAGTCACGACGCGAACACTTCCTGATAACTGAATTCCACGAGGACGACAACCTAAATCCATCTTCCCGATTGATATATGATATTTTGATTATTTTTACCTATGCGCGAAAAGTCCCGATATAATTAAAAACAACAATTGACAGACACAATAGATTTCTACCTGAATCAGGTTGCTTAAGAGATGAACTATTATTACATTAATAAAAAAAACTCTCCCCACCCATGGGTGTGGGAATCAGTGTCCTTCAGTCTATTATATGGAAAACAAATTGCGATCAAGCGTGTCGATGTGGAGTCAATTTGCCCTTTGACTATTCACTCTAACAGTAATTGCTAACCTCATGTTTATTAGTGGACTACAGTTACTCTAAGGCCAAACACAGACGGTTCCTTTTTGTCGATGGCCGATATTAATTTATCCGACAACGACTGAGTCAAAGGTCATACACGAGGCGATTATCGCAACAATCCGTCGTTCGATTTTAAAATCGAACGACGGATTGTACGTGTGTGGCGATATCCTATCCAATCTATTGAACAATTGCAACAGACAGCAGCTATACCGAGAAATCTTTCGATAATATCGCGCCCGCCACACACGAATGACATGATCGACCGATAACATTGATCGTCGATACGATGTAGTCGTTCCGATAATCGCCTTGCCTTATGTCGGTGAGAATCAATCACCGTCACTCGCAAGTTCAATCCTTGTTTTGATGTCATTATTATCATTGCAAGACTTCGAAAGATGGATCGGTTCCACGAGATTCAGTCATATAAATCTGTAAAATTTTTGCAGGGCCGATTTTTTGTAAGATTGATCATGCGGACTTCTGTCGAACCGATTTACTGTCTGTCGTTTGCGTAAAGTATGTCACCATTTTTAAACTAATGAATATCTGACTCCGTTCGATGTCCTCACACCCACCACTACTTGCACACTTAAGGATAATCTCCCGAAACAATAGCTAAGGTCACAAAACGAACGTCAGGCACTCAGCACAGAACATCGGAGCTAACTTAACAATAGCTCTTTGTCAAATGTTCCCACCCGGTAATAATATAACTGTTTTAGTAATGTCGAGTGCAAAAGTGTTGACTGGAAATAAATTAGATTTTATTGATCTTAATTGGTTTTTGTGGATTCTAATGAAAAGTAATTGAATTTTTTGTTGTAAATTAGATGATTCGTTTGTGAAGTGCTGGATAAAGAGTAAAACTGTTTTAGTTTAAGTAACTTGCTGAATACATCTCAAAACAAGGTAAAAATGTTATTTAAACTGGCGCAAATAGTTGTAGGAATCAAATGATGAAATAGGTGGCGGCAAACATGCGTTCGGCCTGCTTGATGGTAAGCTTCTACCGTAGCCTAACGCTTGCAACACCGAGTAACATATGCGCGTTACCGACCCTTTAAAATGAGGATTCGCTGTGCAGCTTAGGAGACAAGCAGGCCCCCGCTGTCAACACAGCGCATCCTCAGGAGCTCTGGCGACCTTACTCACTACAGGAACACAATACTACTGAAGAGTAGCGTTATTTGGCTGTATTCTACAAGGTATGTTGATCTACAAGATATAATGGATGTTTCATAGTTATGATTTTTTTTAAAGAATAGTGGGGACGCTATAAGAGTTGGCCTACATAAAAACCCTATTTATTTTTACAACCTTTCATGCAGTCCTATTAGTTTTCTAGGCAACTTTCAGAAATCACTTAGGAAAGTGTAGGTACAAGTTTTTCTAGTCTGTATAATTGCACACTTAATAAATACATAGGATCAGTAAAACTAGCTGTAACAGATTTATTTATAGTACAATATACCTCGTAGTTAATTGCACATCCTATCCATTCATCACTATTAGCTAATTTAGCTATTTTAGTATTGACAACTCATCAGCTTGCAGCCTGCTTGGATTTTTTAGCTCAAATTTAAATCAGCAATCAGAACTTTTCACAGTTTTTATGTCTGTAGCTCGCACAAAAGTATGCAGATACTGGTGAATGCAAGTACTAACTTAAGTAACGCGGGTTTGCTGGTAGCTCGTATGCTAGATCATAAGCCGTTTGATTTTATCCTCATGCAGGTAAGAGGGGAGGGCTTCAACTGGCACTTTACGATACGAAGCATTTCTAGAAACTGGCATGCCAGCTACCCACAAGTATGTGTAGCGTTTTACATAGAATGCGGGCATGCCGATTTGCCAGTGCCTAGCATGCTACCTGCAGGCATGTGTATCCCAGCTTTTTTGTATTACCAAATACTATATACAGGGTGGCAGGTTAGACAGTGGAAATATTTTAAGAGGCCATTGTACTCATCATTATGAACAACTTTTACTATGGGACCAACTCTAAAATCGCGAAAAAAAAATCAGCTGTTCCATACATTTATGTTCACATAGCTCAACAAAATGTATGGAATAGCTGATTTTTTTTTCGCGATTTCCGGGTTGGTCCCATAGTAAAAGTTGTTCATAATGATGAGTACAATGACCCCTTAAAATATTTCCACTGTTTAACCTGCCACCCTGTATACATTGCATGACCAAAAAGCCTCATCTCAGCACATGCTGCAGGTATGCTTTAAATGTCTTTATAACCTTTCTTTTTATAGCAAGTAGACAAGTGTCATTATGTATACTATACATGTAGTTATAGTGCACAACTCGTTTTGTTCCTGACATTTTATTACCTGTCCAACACCGTTTAGAATAAATTAACAGCAATTGACGAGTATAAGTTGCATTCTTACGTGGGAATGAAAAAAAGGACGTGTTAATTACATAATTATAGACTGTACGACTATAAGGGAAACATTGCAGTCGGAACTCACTGTTTCCTAAACTAATAATATAAAACTGAAGAGTTTGTTTGTTTGAACGCGCTAGTCTCTGGAACTACCAGTCGGATTTGAAAAAATCTTTTTGTATATGATAGCCAGATTTATGATGAATAGTATAGGCTATTTAACATCACGCTACGATCCTTAGGAGCCGAGCAACGGGGGTGAAACTGCGAGGAACAGCTATTAATCATATAATGGGTCCTGACTGCAATATCTTGTTTTCTTTTTCGTTTTAGTAGTTTTATAAACACCAGATAAAATTTAGGACAAACTGTGGTCGGGTTTAAAAAAAAATTAAATTAACTTTTTGTTAAAGTTGCGAATAGAATCACTTTTCTAACCGAATGTATGAGAATAAATTCAATTCAGGTCTAAACCATGCACTGGGACTTCGTTTAGTTTTGATTTAAGTCCGTATATTTTACAATTCCCTCTATTTCTGCAGCACGGCGCGGCGCGGCGCAGGCGCATTGTATTAATTAATTCGATGTTTTGCAGGAAACGTTTATGAATAAAATATTTGTGTTAGACTGAGCGACTCGTAATAGCGTGTATGTACAAGTTGCTTGCTGAATTATTACTTCCTTCATAAATTACTGCAAAATATGGTAGTTGCATCCACGAGTGATGATACCTAAAGAAAGTACTCGTCTGGGGGCCGAATGCCGAATGCCGAACTTGCTAGCATAAGCAGTCAAATTCAAATTCAATTCAAATTCAAAAGTCATTTATTCAAACTAGGCTAAAGTCAATTAGCACTTTTTGAACGTCAAAATATACATAAGACAGCCCCCAAATTAAGACGCCCGCAATTCACCGCTTCCTAGTGTTTTAGCTGCGAAGAAGAAACGGCGCAACAAACTCCGCAGCAACACAATGCTGTCTGTCAATTACTTTTATGTAAAAATTATATAAAATAAAACAGTAAAACTGAGATTTAAAACAAAAAAAAAACTATAATTACCAATGCAAAATAATTATGTAACCTGACACCCGTCAATATACCTAATCAAAGAAAACAAAATATAAATGATAAAATAAGTACCTACGCATCAAATAATTAAAACAATTGTCGCACAAAAATGCATTATGATAAATTACTAGTCGGTAATGAAGGCCGTGTGCCAGCCTACAAGTGCAGTATAAAGACAAATAAATTTTATTTGGCAGTCAAAATGCTATGCATGATAATCTAGGACCAGCAGTGCCTTATCTAGCCTTTCTTGCCCCCCGAGTGAGCTTTTATAACTGTGACCTTGAAAAATGTTCTAATTTGATAGAAGGCCGCGTTTACACCCGTATTACGCGATAAAATAATAGGTATTGAATGTATGCTACTAACTAACCATGCACGCCCCCCAGGGTCTTCGCCCTATGCCTGGGCTACTACTGGCACCGCTTTAAGTCCAAATCAAAGTCAAAAGATTTATTTTAATTAGACCATTTACAGGCACTTTTGAATTGTCAAGCAATAGTTGTCAGTCAGTTTGTCCGTTAGTTGAAGCTAGTTTCCCGTTCCAAAACTTAGATTCCTATATGTAAACGAACGGACAAGAAACTTCATGGCTAAGTACTCTTTTTCAATAAATTACAGCACTTTTATAACGACATCACCACCATCATTAACTAAGTTACTGCAAACAAATTATAGGTCGAATACTCAGATCATAGAAACAAGGAGATATGCCATCATAGCAAATTAGTACCGGAACAACTGATGCCACTTTTAGTACATTTTTCGACACAATTATGCGCATAATTAAGCGCTCCTTGTGAATAAAAAGATCTCCCACGCATTAAACATTCCGCACACCCTCAATCTAACACTGTTAATCGTCACTCAACACTAGCACTAAACTAAAACACTGTATTTATACCATCGATCGTGTTCGGTTCGTCGCCAGCGCGTACGTTTTTAATATGAGCAATTTGCTCAAAGTCAGGCATCAAGCTCGATAGCACCTTGGCACATCTCCCTTGTTTCTATGATCTGAGGTCGAATATAACTAACCCAATTATATCTTACGTTCTCAAGTACACCAAATCAAAGTGCCCCAGTTATGCTTTCCAAATGACATTCCGTATTTGTAATGACATATCAAGTACAGTCATCTGGCGAATTACTAACTTGAGTGAAGTCCAAGTTATTATTTGCAAGTACGGTACTCGGATTAAGAAGTAACTTACCTAGTAATTTGATAGTGGAATTGGGTTAATCTGCTGGTTAATTTTAGGGCAGTTGGAAATTGAATGACCTGAAGTAACCTTGCCGTTGTCTTTTGGATTTCTTATACCAGCTTCATCATTGGTAGCAAGTACTGCTGTGATCGTGAAGTATCGGGTTCGATTCCCAGATCGGGTATTGTTATTGTTTTCTTGAAGTAATTCTTCAGTAACAGCTCAGAGCTTGAATCTGTGGCTGGTCTAGCCGAATAGTGGCTCATTAACCCATCACGCTACTAGTACAATATTCTTTTAACGGCACAGTTATTGATATAGATTTCTTTAGTAAAGGTAGGTACGGTTAAACGGGCTAGTTTTTTGACAAATTCTTGCTGCAATTGTATAGCCGTAAGCTGAGATCTATAGCTATTACATTTCGATGGAAAAAGAAAAAAAAATCATTTTTTTCTTTTTCCATCGAATTGTTCGTGTTGAAGGGTTAGGAATTTAGTCGTGAAAAAATCAAAGATCGTAGGTAGCTGTACTAAGATCGTGACATTTTAACACGTTTTTTTTTCTTAAGTAAATTATAACCAGTGACTACACCCGTTACCAAGCGCCCATAATCTTGTAGGAGGTAGTTGACCGTTACGGGTACAAACTTAAACTGGCATATTGGCAATTGAAATTGGCCTTTATTCCTTTTTGATAAGGTCAGTATCGATCGCAAATTTGAATTTGGTGAACAATGTTAGGTCATGCGGTTTGAAAAATTAATAGAAGGATCATGTTTGAGGGAGTGCGAGCAAAATTGACGGTAAAGTTATGTTGGTTAAAACTAGAATGCTTCTGTTGACTTCTTGTGAGTTCAACATAATGGTGTGTCGAATGGGCAATTTAAACTTTTTTATGTTGTTTGGTTTAGTTTTTAGGAGCATTGTGTTAGGCAAGAAAAAAAATATTAAGTAAGTTTATAAATCATTGAAGAGATTGTATCAATCAGGGAATTTATCTATTTTCTTATTACTCGACTGTGGCTGAGCTCAAAAAGAGGGTAATGTTTTTAGTTGGTATTGTATGTAGGTATGTTTCCTTACTTATAATATTAACTTACTTATCTATACTAATATTATAAAGAGGAAAGATTTTTTTGTTTGTACCGAATAGGCTCAGAAACTACTGAACTGATTTTAAAAATTATTTCACTAATAGAAAGCTACATTATCACTGAGTAACAGAGGCTACTTTTTATCCCAAAAAAATGCACAGTTCCTGTGGGACACGCGGACGAAGTCGCGGGAAAAGTGCTAGTTCTTTATAAAACATTGAATACTTAGACAAAAAGTTTGTTACGTTTTTTTTTTTTTATCGACCATCGTGGCATACAGGCGCTAGGCTTACGGCCTATGTAGTAAGCGGCTATGTAGCCTTGCAATACCGAGTATTACATGTGCGTTGTCGATCCTATAAGAGGGAACAGGGCGTGAGATTCTCCATACAAACGTATTCCCCTTTTTTCTTCCTGAATAATGGCTCTAGAGTATTTTTTTTTTTGTTTCATATAATCAAGGTCTGCTGTATACATGTCCCTGTCATTTTATTTTTTTCAGCAATTAATAATAATTAGTAAAGAAAATATGACCCTCCAATTCAAAATTCAAATTCAAATTCAAAAATCATTTATTCAAAGTGGGCTAACGAATTAGCACTTTTTGAACGTCAATGTACATAAGACAGCCCCCAAAAACGCCCGCCCTTCACCGCTTCCTAGTGTTTTAGCTGCGAAGAAGAAACGGCGCAACAAACTCCGCAGCAACACAATTCTGTCTGTCAGTTACTTTGTGTACGAAATTATATAAATCAAAAGGATAAACTAAATCACAAAAGAAAAAAGAAAACTATAAATACTTAACAAGTAAAAAATGATATAAAAATGTAACCTAACACGCGCCGATACACCTGATCAAAGAAAATAAATAGATGTAAGTACTTACTCATAATGTCATTACCATTACTAAAAACAAAAAAAAACCAGTCGCAACAAGATGCTTTAAAAGTTAAGTTACTATTCGGTGTACAGACCTGTGCCAGGGTACAGGTGCAATTCATCAAATAAATATTTGACAGTCAAGGGTCATGCATAATCTAGGACCAAGGGCTAGTTGTTATTTCAACAATGTCTACTAAATTAACTGGGCTCAGTCAACAGGACGACCAGTCACCACAAGCAGCACCCGTTCACGAGTATGACGCAGAGGCCAGCCATCACCTCCCTCGCCATTTTAGAGGGAAGGGGGTGACCCGACCAATAACGCCACCGCAAGCAATGACGTCAAAGGGAGCATGACGCACCTGCTGACAAGAGGAAAGAACATAGAAGTTATAAAAAAAAAAAAAAAAAAAAACATACTAATGAAAGAAAACTGTCCGAGGTCACTAGTTAATTGCATCACACTTACATGAACTCTTCGTAAAAAAGAGAAAAAAGAAAGAAAACAGAACAGTACAATAATTAATTCAACATTAAACATTGTAAAATTTCAAATGTCAAGTTGAGATATTCAATTAAATTCAAACATTCATTCAGAGTCATCTTGTGCCTAGCTCAGCGACCAACAGGATCTATCGTCTAAATATTCCTTTAACGTATAATAAGCCTTTTTAACTAGGATAGCTTTAACTTTAGTCTTGAAGGAAGGAAACGGCAAATCTAATAAGCAAAGAGGCAGTTTATTATAAATGCGTATACTAAGTCCCAAAAATGAATCATGTACCTTGTGCAATCGGTGATAAGGAACACATAATTTATGCTTATTTCTAGTATTGAGGTTGTGTACATCACTATTTTTAGTGTAAAGATTTATATTTTGCCTTATATATATTATGTTAGCAAAAATAAATTGAGATGTAACTGTTAAAATGTCAATCTCTTTGAAACGGTCTCTTAAGGAAACTCTTGCTCCTAACTGATATATAGCACGAACAGCTCGTTTTTGAAGAATGAAGATACTTTCAATATCTGCGGCCTTGCCCCACAACAGGATACCGTAAGACATGACGCTATGAAAATAACTAAAGTACACTAAGCGAGCAGTGTCCACGTCAGTCAGTTGTCTAACTTTCCGAACTGCGTAGGCAGCAGAGCTGAGCTTACCTGCGAGGCAAGCTACATGTGCGCCCCACTGAAGTTTCTTATCTACTGTTATACCTAGAAACACTGTTGAATCAACAGCCATTAGTGTCTCATTATTGAGTATAATATTGGGTCCAAGGTTTGTTACATTGGGCATTGTGAATTTAATACATTTTGTTTTTTTAGCATTAAGTACTAGGTTATTTATTGTAAACCAATGCGTAACTTTTGAGAGTGCACTATTCACATCGTCAAAATTGTCTCTCTTTCTGTCTACCTTGAATATGAGTGAAGTATCATCTGCAAACAGTACAATGTCGCAAATGTTTTTTAAATAGTACGGCAAATCGTTAATATAAATTAAGAACAAAAACGGACCTAAAATTGATCCTTGAGGCACGCCTAATTGAACCGGTAATCCAGAAGATTTCGAGCCATTAATTTCGACGCACTGAACTCTGTGATGTAGATAAGATTCAATCACGCCTAGTGCTGCATTTTGTACACCATAATGGTGGAGTTTACGAATTAGCGTATCATGGTGAACGCAATCAAATGCCTTGGAAAGATCACAAAAAACACCGATTGCATTCTGTGAGTTCTCCCAAGCATTATAAATGTGTTTGAGAAGAGCAACACCCGCATCCGTAGTCGAACGACCTTTCGTAAAACCGTATTGTTCACTATGAAGGAGGCCTTTTAAATTAAAATGTCTTAATAGCTGATTAAGTATAAGCTTTTCAAAAATTTTACTAAATGCAGGTAAGATAGAAATCGGCCTATAATTGCCAATATCGGATTTGTCACCGGATTTAAGTAAGGGTAAGACTTTACTGAACTTCATAAGGTCAGGAAAAACACCTAAATCAACACATTTATTAAAAATTGTGGCAAGACAAGGGGCAACTATGTTGATAATATTATTTAAAAGTTTAACAGAAATACCCCAAAAGTCACCAGTGTTTTTGGCATTAAGTGACTTGAAAACGTTAACTACATGGTATGGTGTTATTTGCTCAAATCTAAAGATGGAAACACATTCTTGTACACTATTACGCAATATGTCTTCAGCGGCAGTCGAAGATGAGTTTAAGGAGCGAGTCGTAGCTATAGGTATGTTAGCAAAGAACGTATTAAAGGCCTGTGCTACCTCAGAAGTTTTACTTATTAATTTATTATTATCTAAAATTTCAAATTTATTCTCACGAGTACATGACTTACCAGTTTCATTATTAATAAATTTCCATGTAGCTTTTATTTTGTTTCGAGACTGCGTAATTTTACCACTTATATACTTGGACTTAGCCATAATGCAAACTTTTTTAAATATTTTTGAATAATTTCTAACATAATTAAGAAATGGAGGATCAAACTTGTATTTTTTCATACCATATAACTCGTATAGTCTCGCTCTACTTTTATAAATTCCTATGGTGGCCCATTGATTAAATGAGGCAGCAGTACTTTTAGTCACTATAGTTTTCGTTTTAAAAGTTGTTTGAAACTCTTTTTCGACAATACTAAAGAGAGCACCATAAGTAGCATTTGGATCATCAAAGTCTAATATTGATTTATTAATTCGTGATGCAACATTTTCTTTAAAACGTGTGCAGCGGGTCAAGGTATACGGTCTAAATTCAATTTTTTGTGGCTTGTTATTATACTCATAGGTGAAACTAGCAATTTGTCCACAATGGTCCGAAGTTAAATCATTTAAAACAGATACGTTACTGGCGTCACAATTACTGAATATATTATCCAAACATGTGGATGAAGTGGCTGTAATTCTGGTAGGTTCAAAAATTAAGTTCGTTAAATTAAACGATTTAAACAGATTAATAAGTCTGATGCTGGCTGGAGATACATCTAAAATGTTAACATTAAAATCTCCACATACAATTATGGTTTTTGTACTAGACTTAATTTTAATCATTATCTCTTCCAATACTGATTCAAATAAATTTAAATCACCTAATGGGGGCCGATAAACGCAAATAATAATGAATCGCTCTAGTTCAACACAAGACAACTCAGCAGTGCGCTCGATAGAAAGCTTTACTAGATCTAAACGCTCTTTACATTTTAAATTGTTTGAAACCATAATTAAGGATCCACCACGGATTGCACTCTTTCTTACGAACGCACTTTCAATAGAATAATTGTCATTATTAAAAAATGACAATTCATGACTCTTAAGCCAATGTTCAGTTAAGCATAGGACCTGAACATCATATTTTTCCACGAATAAACTTAATTCTAGCTCTTTGCCGGACAAACCCTGCATATTTTGATGTACAACATTCAATATATGTGGCCTACCCGTTGTCGTACCTAATAGTTTAAACTACTAGGCATATCAATACAAGTGTTAGTATTAATACTAACAATGTCCTTAGGTACATCACAGGTACCTGTGTCAAAGTGTATATTGAATGCTAAAAGATTAGCAATCTCTCTCCTACAACTAGGTGGCAGATACATTGTATCTTTTGTCAAAATAAAGTCAGTTAAAAAATTATTAATATCAAAAAATAAGAAAGCCTCTCTGTGACGACATGTCCTATTATAGAGGAGCATATTTAAGTCAAATATGTGCCTATTTTGATCATCAGTTAATGTTTGAGAGTATGGCAAGGCACATATAATAAATTTACATTTACTGGTCACATTGTGGTCTAACATCACTTGGACAATTTCTATAATGTCCTTTTTTCTTACTGATAAACTATCCCCAAATAACAATATAGTAGTGGAGCTGGGGTTTAATTTAGTTAATTTAATATTATTAATTAGTTGGCAAAAACTGGCACCGGGCAAACAATGATTAATTACATGATATTGCGAACACTGATTAAATACACTACCAATACCTTGACCAAACTTGTCTGAAAAAACATATGTTGTGTTAGTGAAATGGACATTATTTACATTTAAATTTGTATTTGTAACACTGTCACAGCCACCCACTGATTGAGCCACTATGGGTGCGGGTGTAACATACTGAGGCTCAGGTGCGGAGGAGCATGTACAGCTACAAGAAAGGTGATTTGTTAGAGACTCATACCTCTCCGCATTGTAGGTCACTAAGTCCACCAGCTCACAGGCCTCCTGCATGCGCTTACTCAGATCTTGTTGAGAAGCTTCATATTTAGTAAAAATATCCCTAAGAGCACTTTCCTTGATAAACAGCTCCTCCTGCAGGCGCTGTGTATCGTTGTCATACAACGTACAACACATGTGTAATTCTTCAATGCAATTATCTAATTCATATTTTAAATTAAGATTTTTTTTTCTAAGGTGCAGATTAAATTTATGGACTTTATGCTTTTTCATAGATTTTTTAAATTTTGTAATTAATCTATTAATTTTAATGTATTTTTTAACCTTATTGTGGCTTGAAAATACAGTACATTTATTAATTGTGTCATTAGTCAAGTCTATTGTTTCCATTGGCTCACTACATACAGGTTCGGACACGCTACCAACTAACTTATTAAACAGATTACAAGTATTCGCTGACTGTTCACTGGCCTTTAGTGAATCCATGTGTGCGATTACCTTTTGGGCCTTACTTAATTCTATTTCAAGTTCAGATATACGTCTCAAAGCCAGCTCGTGGGTGTCACTACACTGTTGAAAGTCTGACACAAATTGACGGAGTTGTTGATACTGGTCGAGTAAGTCCATATGCTCTATATGCAGTTCAGCCAATTGATTCTTAAGCTCAGTGTTCTTGTCAACAATAATCTTCACTTCAACCTCGCTGTCATCCCTTTCCTGTAGCAGCTGGTTGCACAGGTTCTTACTAGCCTCTAGCTCCTTTAATGTAGCCCTCAGTTTTTCCTCCAAGGATGCAGCTCTACGGGTCAACATGTTGATAGGCTAACCCAAGACGCACCCTGGAATGTGAGAAGAGACAGCTAAGTGTGTGAAAGGAATAAGAGAAGTGGTTTAGATGTAGATAGCAAGCATCTAGAAATGAAGAAAGATTGAAAATTAAAGTTATTTAAAAGAGAACAATGGGTAAACAATTTAAGAAGAATGATGTATACTTATATTACTATTATTATGGTTATTATTCATCTAGTATTACTTTGGATTTTAGCTACTAGTATTCTTAATTATTAAAAGAAATTTAAATAATTTCATCAACAAAATAGGTAGTTGAGGGTAGGAAATGTATATTGTAACTAGTTTAATTATTACTATAACATTATATACTGCTGATAACCGAGTAATTAAATGATGTATGTGATATTTCTAGTAGTTAAATTGAAGTGGGAATATGTGAAGTTTATTATGGTTGATAATGGTTGTTCAGCACAAAAATTAATGGGTTATGTAGGACCTAAGTTCTAAATATCCCACAGATATGAGCGATGGGATTGTTTAGGGGTGCTGTAAACACTTAAGTTTTAGGCTAATATGGATAATTTAAAGAAAATACTCCCCGGGATTCAGGTACGAAGATTTCAAATCCGTCCGTTGGATGACAGCTGGTTCAAGTTTAATGATTATTTCCAATGATCTTGCAGCGAAACCACTCACAAACATTAATCCTTATAAATAATGAGTATTTTAATCGAATTTAAGCTTATTTAACACTAAATAACCACTAAAAACATTTATTTTAAACTTAAAACCTAACACGAATTTTTTTGACAACCGGTTGCCAGTGTTGCCAGACAAAAAAAAAAAAGTAATAGCAATATTTCCTACTATGCCCTACCTCTCTTAAAATTAGCATTTTACGGATAAATTAACATTGCACAGCCATATTCGAACTGTAATTACCCCGGCAGTACCTAATTACTAGAACTAAGAGTTCTAAGAAACTCTACCCTAGGTTGTGTGCGTAAATATTTTCTAGAAGTAATGTGACAGTATTACAGGATATCGCACATCAAATGCGCCGCTTGCGCCTGCGCACGTCACGAGTGAGGGTGACATAACTATGCGTGCCGACTCGCAATCGTCACCTTTATATCATTAAGGCGACGGTAAATGGTAACGGCCGTAAATCTCAAGTTTTAAATCTCTTATTTCGCCGTCAAATGATGCAGGTTAGTTGTGCAATTTTTTTATGTTAAACTAGAACATAATTACATCAATCGTACCTGTGAATATTTAACTATTGTAGTAAAATACTTAATTAAAAAAATTCATGAATTACTGTCTACCCAAAACATAAAAACGTAATTACTTTCAAATCGCTTAAGATATTTTCATGATTTGTTTTGTGTGAAAAGACTATGTTACTACCTATAATATTGCCTGTTACTTTTCTTTTATTTTATATTTTAGATACTAAAAAGTAATAATACGTCTAATTCGGCACAGCGCGCTCCTTGATAGGCGAGTCGTATTGCTCGGTGGACGTATGTCGCGGTGCTTGAGCTCAGCACAGAACAATCAAGCTATACCACCCAAATCACTCAAGGCCGTTGGCAGTTATCAGCGCCTTAATTCAATAAAGAGTGACCATAGCGCAAGGATGAGAAGAAAAACGGTTAATTACAAATCATTAGGTACCTATTTTTATTTTTAGTCATACCTAAGTAATTAATAGATTTCTACGAGTATGTTGATTTTTTTATGTTGATATTTTTTTTATCTAATGATGCGGTTTTTTATCAAAATTGACACAGAGACTCCTTTGAGTAATTTTTGCTATTTCTTATTATTTTATAGATATAATCATCCACGAACGCTTGAAAAATTCGGCCTGTACTTACGGCCTATTCTTCCTACCCCTTTGGAGATAATAGGCGATGTTTTGTGGGTAACAATTAACCTTATGATTCTTTCCACCCTTCCATCAGAGATAGATCACGCATACACCAGTCTTGCCATAAAAAAATCCGCCGTGTGTGAACGACACTTCAATACGTACTTAAGTTTATAGTTATATGAACGCACGTGACAGATGCGCAAGCGCAGGCGGCTCTTATGATCTTGCGATACCGTGAGAATGTCGGATACTGTCATTTTAATTTGATTTATATTGTATGGAAAACTTCCTGTTTGTACTTTTTATGATGTTTTTTCGTCTTTTGATTTTGCAGTGGCGGTTTCAAAACTATCAATATCAATAAAAGAGAAAAAAAAGGATCGAAAGACATCTACTAGAATCTAGATTTACTAGGCATCCTACGATAAAAAAAATTATTATTTAAACAAAAAAAGCTTAGGGGAATGTTATTTTAAATAATAATAACTCCTTTGCATAATATTATTAAGATTCAGAATTCAATCCAACAAAATTCTCACGAGAAATTGTAATCGCTACAAATCTTCAATTTCAAATGTGGAACGAAAGTCGATATCGAATGTCACACTGTTTTGCTCACCGATACCGCGAGACTCGAATTTACAACACACTTATTTTTATTTCAAATCCATTGCGCAGTTCATTGTGATTTATCGAAGTGTCATGCGAAGACAATGCGGTAATGTATGACATATTATACTGTTAGGTAGTTGTTAGTCGATTTCTAATAAAGTTCCATAATCCAATTAGCGGTTTTCGCGATCTCGTGCGTTCTCAAGAATGCGGAATGAGTGAAAATGTGTGTGTAGCTGAAAATGCAATGTCATTCTGTTGGGGTAAGCAGGATTGTAGGTGTAACTGTTTTAGAAAGTAGTGTAAGTACCTACCTAATTCATTATTATAATACGAATGCAGTTTATCGATGGTGGGTGGGATAATGTTATTTAAATATTGATTAGGGGTGTTCGTTATTGAGTTAGCAGATAACACATTATACTCATAATGGTGCCTACAGTTTTGGAAGTCGATGCCTTTGATTTTTGATTTGGTTTGATTCGCCACCGACTTCCAAAACTGGAACACAACATTATTGTGATTTTTTAAGGCGGATTTAACTTTTTTTTTTTTAAATGGTCGAAGGATCCCCGTCAAGAACAAAGTTCCTTACGCCTTAACAGAAAGAGACAGAGAGAGAGAAAGTTGTGGAGGGGACACAACGCTTTTTCCTGACGTGACGATTTCTACCGGTCAACTCCTACCACAAGCCGTGTTAGGGAACTCCGTTCCAAAAATACAGTTGAATTGAGAACTTCCTCTTTTTTGAAGTTGGTGAAAAACCAGTCGCGGTGCCGATAACCGGAATAATCTTATTTGTATTACATACAAAAGTGAATGCACCATAATTCTAGGGGGTACCATTTAACGGACGGTCTGTAACTGTACGGCAGACACAATTACTCAATCGGACATTAAATCGGTCAAATCCAGTCAAGAGCACTTTTTGCAGCATTTATATTTGAGTAGAGCAAAAAATACCATTCATACATATACCGCCGGTATAGTTATAATACCTACACACCGGTTTTGCTCTAGTTTTTAGGGTTCCGTACCTCAAAAGGAAAAAGTAACCCTTATAGGATCACCTCGTTGTTCCTCTGTCTGTCAAGATCTTTTTATTCAGGAACGCGTGGGGGTATCATTTAAAAATTAATACGTTGGTCTATGGTCCCTTGAAAATGTAAAAAAATCAAGCTTATAAGTCAACGCATAAAATACAGTCATTTAGGTATGCCGCATATTTTTACACTTGCAAATTAATCAAAACCTATTTATTAGAATCCAAGTGTAGGTATCTTCGAACGTGAACAGTCTATTGATTGAATCCCATACAAGATTATAATAAAATTATTCCATACAAATATGATAATGAATGCTAAAGCTTTTTGTGATTGATCAAGATCGTGGCATTACTTAATGATTGATAGTCACAACAATAGATTACGTCACGTCAAGAATGTTATATTAAAACATATCGTAATATTCACGTGGGAACGTAGTCTTATGTATGTTTATTAAACATTTCTTCGTGGGGTTTATTATTAACCACTTTTCGTTTGGGAATAGGAGAAAAGTAAAAAGTTTGGACTAAAAGTTTTTCTTATTTGCAACAAATTCGGATCCTTAAACATGGGTTCGATAGTGGTTGTTTCCAAGTTATTGCAATGTTCAAGTTTTTTTTGAAGTTTTACCCCTCTCGATCAAACTGATTGTACGAAATCTGGTCACTAACCGATAGTTTTCTGATAGCTGATGAACCAATAAATTCTTTGTAAAACAATCCGTCCCAAAATTACCTATAACTTTGGAATAAAAGCTTCCAACATAGCATGCTATGAAAAATTCTAAAAACTAGCCCTTTTTTCATGGAAAATTTCTCAGAAAAAATTATAATTCTAATAAAAATTCTATGAGACTTGGCGTACAAAATATAGAAAATAGTTTCATGTTTTTTAAGCTTTCTAAAATGGTATAATACTATACTATATTTACTTGGCCGTGAGACAAATCATAAACAATGAAGATCTAACCCGACCGAATACAAAATCGCGCCTTGCACTGTAAACTATTGATTTTCATGGGTCATCTTAACTTAACAGTATAATAATGGCAGCTTATGTTGCTATTATACTGACAAGGTAAAATGAACTAAAATATCAACAAATAACGGTGCATCGTGTGATTTTGAATTTAGTAGGGTTAGACTTATATTGTTTACGTTTTGTCTCAAAGCCAGTTGAATATAGTATAGTGAACTTTCTTACGAACTTTAATAAAAAAAACACTTATTCAAAAGTAACGTGTTTTGATGGCACCTGGTAGTACAGATTTTAAATGCACGTTTTGTCTGGTGCGGGTTTCCTAATTACTGGTGCAGTAAGTACCTAAATAAGTGTACATGCGCGAAATTGTGGAACAGTCAAGTTATGTTGTACGTATGTAGGTAGTAGGTACCTATTGTATGTATTATTATCACCAGAGATAATCGCAATATCGTAGGTATAGAATCTGTAATAAAAACTAGTTCATCATAAAATAAATCACTCAAAATCGGACTTTACAAGCCACAAAATTAAATGATCTATTTTAACGATACATCAAAATCACAATTTAAAAATAAAGATCGTTAATTAAATATTGAAACTTGTCCGGCAGTAATAAATTTGTAGTTTTATTACTTGTCAGGGTTGTCAAGATCACGTAGTTAGCTGGAGGGTGATAGATTGTCAAAGTTTGTCGTTCAAAGATAGTTTGTAAGTCAACAGTGAATCTCTAAGTTTGCTCAAGTGCTTGGCGAGAAGTAAGATATTGTAATTTCTACAAAGCATTTTACAGCTATATGGTATCTAACTTTTTGCAGTAAAAGACGACAAAAAGTTGAACAGTTTTATTTTAATTTTGAAGACGTCTAGCCATGTAGACATTCAATTTAAATTAGTTTTTTAGGTGACATGGATTTGTTTTAACCTATACTTATCGTCTGGATCCTATAATAGGGTTTCTACTAGGCACTTATAGGGCTGCAACGGTTTGCCATAGAATAAATTAAATTATAATTATTAAATTATAGAGACTGGTCTGGATAGAGGAATTTCAAGATAGGATGTGAGCTTAGGTAACGTTTGGGTAACTAGAATTATTGTTAATCAGTGATTAATTACTTCATTAAACTTTTAGTCCTATGAATTAACAGGGCTTTGAACATAATTCTTTTTTAGGATTTTTGGTCGCTTTTCGTGGCCGTCTGTTTGTCCGTTTAATTGTTCCAAAATACACAATGAATTTTTTCACCACCTTTCAGGGAATTTATTCTGGAAGGTGTATGTGTATAAATAATAGGTATATTAATATTTATCTTAGAGACAGTACAGAAATCTCGATTTTTGACATGTCACCACATCAGTAACTTGCACCTGTGCGAAGCAGGGGCGGGTTGCTAGTTGTATAATTAATTGTAGGTTTTTTTTTTGTAAACATTGTCAACCCTACCCAGACATGTTAATATTCGGTTTTCAACACGAAATCAAATCAACAATCCATCATGATCTATTCTCAACCGGTTTCATTAGCATATTATTAAATATTACATAATTACTGCTATAACTAATCCGATCTATCCAAAATAATAAAGTTTAACAAACCCGTCACAGTAGTTTTCGATAATGTTTATGCAAGATTACGAAACATTCTTTTGATTGTAAATTATATGAATATATATAAAAATAGAATGCTAATGCGGTGGAAGTGCGTAGGTACCTACATGATTATTTAAATGATGTTTAATATTTATGATTTTGTTTTCACTGGAGAATGCGGGGGAAAATTTGTATGCGTGTTATGCGTGGCGTCTATACCAATAAATAAAATTAAAGTGTCTGTCTGTAATTTTTTAAATGACAAAATTTATATAAAAACACCTATTTATACCAAACCTAATCATAAATGACCGTTTTTGATACGTTTGTCAATCCGTCTGAAAGTTTATCTCGAATAGACTTTGAAACCGCTCAACGGATTACAATAAAAAAAAACCGGCCAAGTGCGAGTCGTACTCGCGCACCGAGGGTTCCGTATCATTTTTGGACGTATAAAGTGAAAAAATCCGGACCGCATAACTAATTTTGTTTGTGAAGGAATTTTGATGATTTTGAAAAAACTGTACTAGTTAGGAACATCGTTTTATTTTTGGTACCATATTTGGGTCAATTCCTATCAACTCTAATTATTTCAGATTTTTCGCCCCGCAAACTTCGGAGATAAGAGGGGGGAATGGTATTTTTTGGACATTTTTCATCATATATCGAAAACTGTGAGACATAAAATAAAATAAAAATATAATTTGAAATGTGCAGATCAAGCCCTTTCATATGATATGTCACTTGACCTAGTAACCCCACTTTAAAACTTCGGACCCCCACTCCGGCCCCTTTTGCAATGAAAATAAAAATATTTTTGGACTTTTTTCATTTGCAATAAAGTTGAACAAGCATTCTTTATAACTGTTCCAAATATCAAGTCGATAGCATAAGTAGTTGCTGAAATAATCAGGTGTGACAGACAGACAGACAGACGAAGTCGCACCATAAGGGTTCCTTTTTTACCATTTTGGTACGGAACCCTAAAAACGATTAAAACAGGAATTTCAAATTAAATGTCCCTATGTCCTATATCGATATCCCTGCGGGAAGTTGCTTAGAATGACATTTGCTTCCAAAATCTCTCATCAATTCTTTATATTCAAGAGACAAAGCATTATCTCCTCACTTTGCGATTTCGGGGTTGCCCCATACAAAGTATATTGTTCATAATGATGAATATAATGTCCCCTTTGGAATCGAACAGGGTTTTTGCTGTATAATAGTGAGATGATCTGCCCCCCAAAACTAGATGTGATATCAAGACCCAGTTTTCTTCAGGCTTTAGCTGGCAGCAGGGAGCAGCTGGCTACTCCTGAAGATGAAGATGATAATCAGCGTCATGCAATGACGGCTTTGATAGATGTATTGTGTAATTTTTGCTTGAAGACGGAGCAGTGTCCGGATTGCCTTACAACGCATGCGCAAAAAAGTTTGGCTAAGCATAAACATTACCAAGAAGGTAGGTACCTAATAAAAAGCCTTAGCTTTTGATTGATAGTTCAATAAGCTAGATAAATACATAGGCAATACAACATAAGATACCTCAAGTATCGTGTGAACAGTTTTGTCATACATTACGAGGTTGTTCGAGCGAGACGTGATAAATATCCACTCAGGCGCAGCCAGATCTATGCCCAGTGTATATTTACAATGTTCATGTTTCTAGCAAGTGCTAACATTTCTTGGCGGCTATGGGCTATGCGTACCACTTTCTGATACTTTTTAAATGATGATGCACGGCATAGTAAGAGGGGCTCGTGGCTAAATGACAGCCGCGCTGATCAATCGATCTGCGAGGTTAGCTACGCTTGCCGCAGTCGGTCCTTGGATAGGTGACCGTTCTTTACACATCGAGACCCCTCCGTGCCTCGGAGAGCACGTTTAACAGTCGGTCCCGGTTGTCATAGAAATAATATTTAACCGTCGTTACGGGTAGTCAGAAGAACAAAACTCTGACAACTGGTCTAACTTTCGAATACCGGTATTCCGCAATAATTGGGTTGTGAAGGTCAGATGGCAGTCGCTCCATGTAAAATATTGATATTTAGGCACAACCAGTTAGACTGGAAGCCGACCCTAATCTAGTTTGGGAAAAGGCTAGGCGGCCACTTGTATTATTTAGAAAGAGGGGAGTTAACGCATTTTAACCAATAACTATCGGTAAGTCATTATAACCTCCATTATCGTTCCACAGTATCTTCCTGAATAGATACAAAGTATTTCCTCGAAGATCATTGAGGAAGTGTTTTTAGACCGGAATTAAGTTGACAATCAACAATCTAATCTATGATTAAACGTAAAAATAACTCTCTGATTAAGAATTTATTTTCTCCTATCGATCAAAATGATTAGGATTGGATAATCCGTCATTGAATTATGTTTACATACCAACATACCTATTTAATTTTGCGTGAAAGTTGTCAGGTAGTTATTTAGACATATCTTATGATGTAAGTCCTAAAATATATGACTACTATTGTAGATAGTAATCTGAATACATATTTTAATACTAATTCAATTGAGGAAAGAATTTTGTAGTTAGTGATAGGTATAGGTATCTAGTGCGTCCGTTCTATAATTATTTTGCTTTACATAATAATTATGTAGAGTAGGTATATGAACTTAGGCTCAAATGATAGCAGCGAGTTGATCGAATCAATTTTATGAAAAAACGATGACTAATAGTTTAATAATAATAATATACAGGGTGAAATTGAATAGATGCGACAAATTTAAATATACAATAATACGTGTTGTCAAGAAACTGTAAAAAATATCAAATGTGAAATTAAAAAATAATTGATCAGTGTTACGAAAAGCGTTAAAATAATTGAAGAAAAAATTAAAGAAAAAAAGAATTTCGCGTACTACCGTTTTCGTAAAACTTTACTTAAATAAAGATAAAACTTATAAAAATAAAAAAACGATAAAAGATAAAACTTTACTTAAATAAAGATAATAACATCAATGGACCTTTTGAAAACGATAATCGCGTATTTTTTTTTAACGACTTAGATTGTAGAAAAAACAGTTTATAATTACTATGTTACTGTAACTGAAGCTCCTATTTCTTTTTGTCGCATTTATTCAAATTCATCCTGTATTTTTATTATAATGATTTATTTACGAAGATGGCGTTGAACAGACGTAGGCGTACAGCCCACCTGATGGCTGTTACTGTAGCCTATGAATCGCTTGCAACATCGACTACCACATGCGCGTTGCCGACTCTTTAAAATAAAGATTTGGAGTGCTGACAGGACAAGCAACTCCCCGCTGTCAACACAACTAATCCTTAGGAGCTCATAGCGACCTTACTCACTCACTACAGGAACACAACACTATCGAAGAGTAGCGTAGTAGTAGTATCGCGTAGTAGTAGTATCGTGTAGTAGTAGTATCGTGCTCTATCATTCTTAAAAGATGTAGTTAGTAGCACTTAAAAGAGGTTTTAAATGTATAAACTAAGTTTAAATATAAACTTACCAACAGATGGCTTGTTTTATTTAGGACTTACCTGTAAATAAAAAAAAACATCATTATCACGAAAAAGTTAAATAAAATCGCAAAGTCTATGCTGAGCAAAAATAATTTAAAATCTTACATGGCTCACTTTTTATATAAGATAGATAAACTATGGTCCATTTCAACAGAACTTGTAAACTTTGTATACAAACTTTCTATACAAATTCATCAAATTTTTACAGTTGGCCATACTGACATTGTTTACAAAGTTAACAAATTCAATTGAAATGGACCCTAGACAATTCTGTTGTTAACAAACTAAACAATTCTAACAAAAAGTACATAATTATTATAGAGGATTGCTTATGTTCAACGTGAATTTAGTCGCCATCGCCTTAACTCGCGACTAGTTTTTCCGTAAATAATAAGGGCGTAGGTTAATTTTATAGGTATAGTATATTATATGTTTTTTAGTATAGTATATTTTTTTATCACTCTAAGGTTTGCTGTAAGAAAACTCAATGTTGAGTTAAGCTCGCCTCTATACATGAAATCTCCATATAAAAGTTGTATTTAATATTTGTGTGTACAATAAAAAATATGAATATATAATAGTTCATAATATTTTATATCCTTATAATAAAACAAGTTTAAACGGATTAAATCTGTTATCTACGCGATTTAATCCGTTTAAACTTGTTTTATTATAATGTGTAATAATCGCGAAAACCTAAGACATTATTATTTTCTATCCTTTTTCAACGATAATAAATTGTAAAAAAGAGATGAAGTTTGTTTATTGCAATGCATAAAAGAATTAACAGAGTTATTTTATAGCACACTATGATCAACAATTATAGCTATTATGAATTCCAAAATGTAACGACAACTTAACAATTTTATACCTAGTCATCATTCACATCGCATGCGCAGACGCATTACATAAATCATAACGCACAGTTACCGGTCATTTCGAAGAAATTGCTGCTAATGGGACAATTTGTTGTTTATGACCGCAATTGAGTCAAAGTAAATAATTATGTTAGTTTTTAGCTTCTTTCTTGGGAGGGCATTTGATTTAATATTGATGATTATTATGCTTCCCTATGTATTAAGATTACTTATCTGTTGTTATCATAAAAGTGTAATTTGAGACATTTATCTATACTTTTATAAAAGTGTAAAATAACCATGTCTGTACATTGAAGATATTCCAGAAAAAACTAAAAAGTATAAATAATTTGTAATGAAATGAAAAACGTGGGGTGCATCTTACTTCTTGTTATCTATTGAATGCGCAGGGAAAAGCTTGAAAAATGAATTGCAAAATTTGTACCGACTGTCTGTCTGTACTGAACAGACAGACAGACAAGAAATCGAGTTAATAAAAACGTGGTAAAAAGAGTGTTATACTGCTGTTATATTAATTAAAACATAAAGAAAAATAAACGTTATATCGCAAGAATGCGCGATGCTAATCGATTCGCAGGTTCTTGCGATGCGTCGTGCGAGCTCGTAGATTTTAGCGATGCGACGTCGCATCGCAATTTGGTGTACAGGCGCTATGTTAAAATATAACATTTTCTTACAAACAAGTCAAGCAGAACACCACATTATCATAGAAATTGAAAAGACCTTTCTATTAAACTCACTTACCCACAATTTTTACTTTTTAAGGTCATCTATTGAATAGGAATGAATCATCGATATTTCTACTCATCACCGATGACTGGCGATTTGTGGTGAAAGTGGTTATTGTTATGCATATAGGTACGCTTTGTGAATGAATATAGCAGAAACTAGAGAGTAAAGATGCAGTAATGAGACGTTTTGCATATAATATGGTATAGTATAGGCAGTTTTTGTTACGTTTTTCTGTATGGAATTCTTACTAATAAGAATAATTTTCGACTTCAGAAACATCAGGTCGGATGCACGAATCTGCGTGAAATCGCTTTTTGGCACAGGGCTTGTAAGGTTCCGTTTTTCTTTAGAACCCACTGACTCTGGTTTTCCTTTCTCTATCCACTTCACAAGGGAATTACCTACACCCTAATATTCTAAAGCTGAAGAGTTTGTTTGTTTGAACGCGCTTATCTCTGGAACTACCAGTCAGATCTGAAAAATATGTTTATGTATGATAGATTCATGAGAAATAGTATAGGCTATTGAATATCACGCTACAATCCTTAGAAGCCGGGCTACGGGAGTGAAACCGCAGGGAACAGATAGTTTATAGTATATTAATACAGATTGTAATTCTATAAAAAAACCGGCCAAGTGCGAGTCGTAGGTACTCACGCACCAAGGGTTCCGTATCAGTTTTGGACGTATAAAGTGAAAAAAAAACCGGACCGCATAACTAAGTTTGTTTGTGAAGGAATTTTGATGATTTTGAAGAAACTGTAATAGTTAGGAACATCGTTTTATTTTTGGTGCAATTTTTGGGTCAATTCGTATCAACTCTAATTATTTCAGATTTTTCGCTCCGCAAACTTCGGAGATAAGGGGGGGGAATGGTATTTTTTCAGACATATTTCATCATATGTCGAAAACTGTGAGACATAAAATAAAATGAGAATATATTTTGAAATGTGCAAATCAAGCCCTTTCATATGATATGTCACTTGACTTAGTAACCCCTCTTTAAAATTTCGGACCCCCACTCCGGCCCCTTTTGCAATGAAAATAAAAATATTTTTTGACTTTTTCATTTGCAATAAAGTCGGGCAAGCATTTTTCATAACTGTTCCAAATTTCAAGTCGATAGCTTTAGTAGTTGCTGAAATAAGCAGCTGTGACAGACAGACAGACAGACGAAGTGGCACCATAAGGGTTCCTTTTTTACCATTTTGGTACGGAACTCTAAAAATATCGATAATCGATCACAAATCCTATGTTTACTGACTTCACAAGATATTACGATTGAAGATCCCATCACTATCCAGCCGCAAAGTGCGTAAAAAGAAACGCAAGAGCATCATAAATGCGTTCCATTATACGGACGCGGGGTGCCGTATCAAAACCGTTGCGGTTTGTTCATTATTACAGTTGGGGTTTTCAATATCGCAAATCGGCTGTGCCATTGAACGTGAAAGTTTGTAAACCGACTTTGTTGATAGAAGAGGGTAATGTGAAATGATTTAGTTGGGATTAGATCATAGAAACAAGGAGATGTGCCAAGACGCTATCGAGCTTGATGCCTGATCTTGAGCAAATTGCTCAAATTAAAAACGTACACGCTGGCGATGAACCGAACACGATCGATGGTTTAAATACAGTGTTTTAGTTTAGTGCTAGTGTTGAGTGACGATTCACAGTGTTAGATTGAGGGTGTGCGGAATGTTCGCAATGTAATGCGTGGGAGATCTTTTTATTCACAAGGAGCGCTTAATTATGCGCGTAATTGTGTCGAAAAATGTACTAAAAGTGGCATCAGTTGTTCCCGTACTAATTTGCTATGATGGCATATCTCCTTGTGTCTATAATCTGAGGGATTACTCGTACTGGTGGAAAATATACGATTACTAGCACTTTGCCCGCGATTTCGTCCGTGTGACCCACAGAATCTGCTAGTCTATTCAGGGGGTCTACTCTGCAAGTCCGTCAACGAAGATACGGGCCCGTCCGAAAGTACAATAGACATAAGATTCCGTCAAAACAAGTGTCAAATTCAATTTATCGGATGGATAAAAACACATCGGGAGTAGGGACAACTGTCAAATCGCGCTATCATTCATTCTTAGTTCGGGCCCCGAACTTAACTTAAGTCCGTAGGTGATACGGAGTAAGAAACGCCCGTAACTAAGGTCGAAAGTACGGATTTCGTGCTTAGAGAGTAGACCCCCAGGAATGACTTGCCGCGTAATGTCACCACGAGAACTGACAATTTGTTTGCGAACGCTCGAAGGAGAATCTCTTCACGCAGACAAAGTCGCGGGCAACAACTAGTCTCTTATCCTACAGGGTGGCAGGTTAAACAGTGGAAATATTTTAAGGGGTCATTGTACTCATCATTATGAACAACTTTTACTATGGGACCAAAGCTGAAATCGCGAAAAAAAAATCAGCTGTTCCATACATTTATGTTCACATAACTCAACAAAATGTATGGAACAGCTGATTTTTTTTTCGCGATTTCAGGGTTGGTCCTATATTAAAAGTTGTTCATAATGATGAGTACAATGACCCCTTAAAATATTACCTCTGTTTAACCTGCCACCCTGTATATTTAATAACAATAAGGTAAACATAACATGTATTTAACATAATTACAATAAGCTAAATTTAAGGTTTTAACATGATTAAAATTCACAAAAATATACGTATAGCTGGTAAACTGATGAAAAAGATGCCAATACATTAAGCTATTGGGAACACGTACAGTAGTTATTTTAAACCAAAAACCCATCGTGTGTTACCGTTCGCTAATCCAGTTCAAAAACATCGCAAGCGCCGCAACAGTTACAAATTAATCTGCCGTTATTAAAATTGCAACACACTTTCAAACCAACGTACTTTTTGCGCACACCAAACTCGGTACCATCACGAATATCAGCTCTATTTCTTTTGACACAAGGATGTTTTCAGTTGTGAATTTAGTTGTTAATGTGTATTGTTAAGTACCTAAGCAACAATAGAAAGTCACGTGGGTGGGATCATGTAATTTAATTGTGCGATCGTGATATATAGTAATAATAATGCACCATATATGTAACGGAAAATATCTAACATTGGTGCTGATTCTGTTGAACATCGCATCAAATTAATTTTAATCACACTAGGTATATCTCTTTCTTACAAATATCATTGAAAAAGGACAGAAAACATTAGAACTGTCAAATTAGTCTACGCCCTTAACATTTACGGGAAAATAGTCGTGACGTTTTGCGATTACGACTAAATTGACATCAAAACTATTCAAGTTGACTAATTTGACAGGATTAAATATCTAAATATGTTTTTTATTAGAAAGAGACATAATAAGACTAAATTAGTTTAGTTCGTAAACAATAGAATCGGCACCATTAGATACATTGAAGCGATAAAAAGGCTGTATACAACGAATTTTAAATTGTATGTAGGTACCTTTAGGACTGGAATTAAATTTTGATGGCATTTATTATTTTGTGCCTTTACCAAACGAAAAATAAACTAAATTAATATTGCCACCTGATGAAAATTAATAAGTATTGTTTTTGGCGTGAAAGAGGCGAAAAGAAAATTAGAGCTAGGTATCAAACATTTTGTTGAAATGATCCGCGAAAAAAAAATCATATTAGGTAGGTATTATCAGCTCTTCCCATACATTTTGTATTCACATAAATCAACAAAAATATGGAACAGCTGATTTTTTTTCACGATTTCAGGGTTTGTCCCATAGTAAATGTTGTTCATAATGATGAGTTCAATGATCCCTTTTCGGCTTTCACAGTAACTAAGAATAACTAATAAATGTTCTCTCATATTTGTGTTATTTCCGACAAAAGCAATGTAACCATGATATTGTAATCATTTGATTTAAAAGAGTAACCATGGAGTTTCTTGCCCGTTCTTCTCCATAGGAATCTACGCTTTGGAACGGGCATCTAGCTTCATCATTATGACTAACTGACAGACTCCTTGACAATTCAAAAGTACCTGTAATTGGTCTAATTGAAATAAATGCTTTGACTTTGACTTTGACTTGACTTTAACGTTGTATAATTATGTCCTTGTATGAAAAACACTTATGATTTAGCCATATTTTTGTCCTTCTGTGTGTATAAAAAAACTTTTAACATTCATACTTTCTCGGTGATAATTTTTAAGTAGGTAGTATTAAATTAATGAAACACTGGACTAAGTTACGCCAACAGTGACGGCAGTTTAACCATTCATAACCGATGTGTATGTTTGTCGTAACTTTACTGCGAGATTAATAAGTATCAATACAATATTATAATTAATGTAAAAGTAGTGTATCCTGTCTGTAATGTCAACATTATTAATTACAGTTTAACTAAGAATTTCTCCCCTGCCTGTAATGTCAACATTATTAATTATAGTTTATCTTCAAGAATTTCTCCGAGATTCAAGAAAATTCTCTACAACGATGAGAGAAAATGCTAGAAAATCATAAAATTATCTTAAGTTTTACCTGTTGACAAGTATAATTAACTATTTAACTGTTACTCATAAGCACGGTTTAATTACTTAATGCTACTTGACTACACAGTTTGATTGCCTATTACTTAATTAGATTAAAAAGATGACCTATAATTATTTATATTAAAGGATTAAGAAGATTATAGATTATTTAAAGTTAATTTACACCTTAAACTTCTTACGGAAGATATATTTAAGTGGTACCTACTAATATATAATAAAGCTGAAGAGTTTGTTTGTTTGAACGTACTAATCTCTGGAACTACCAGTCGGATTTTAAAAAAAAACTTTTTGTACATGATACCCAAATTCATGAGGAATAGTATAGATAGGTTATTGAACATCACGCTACGATCTTTAGGAGCCGACTAATGGTGGATGAAAACGCGGAGCATAATTATTATGAAACTTAGACGAGAACGAGTATCTTACACACGCCATTTTTAAATTATATTCCACATTTATTCTCAAGATTAGAATTTATAGGCCACCTGTGCAGAATTCTGTATTTATTCCACACACACACCATTTGAAATGACATACCTAGTATATTTATCTTATGAATAAACGCATGGGACCAACTAAGGCTTCCAGATGCAATAATTACCATAAATATAGGCAGATGTAACCCTTTATGAGCCGTTTTAGCATATAAATTGGCAGCATTTTACCCGCCATATTTGTCGGCCATTTTCTATTATATTCAAATTAAGAACGCCTGGCGCGTTCGGTTTAGAAATGTCATATTTGAATTGGTTTGAATGGTGTGTCTGTTTGGTACCGTATATTTAATTGATCTTTTATAGTGCTAAAACGTTGATAATTCTAGGGGCATGAAGTTTTGAATGTATATGTTTAGTGCCTGACCCAAAAGCGTATTTTTACAAGGCAAAAGCTTGCATTGCTGTTGTATTTCTGGCACAAAAAGTGGCAATGTAGGTCTGTCAAATAAAACATTAACACCTAGGTCCTAGACAGAGTAACAGACAGGTGAGCCAACAAAGTGATGAAGGTAAGGAAAGGGTCTTAGGTGAAACGCATTACAGAAGAGACGTGTGTGACAGGAAACACAACAGAGTTATTACTAAGATTTTTATTTTAATTAATAATAATTATGTTTTGCGTCATTAAATGCGGTGAAAAGCTTCTGGCGTACAATTTCCCGATACAACCTCAGCACGCATCTCGCACAGGACTATGATAATTCTATTACGACTATAATAAAGTCATACATAGTAAATACACTTATAGATTATAGTCACACGCAGCCAACATTGACTCGGTTTTCTCAGATCTACATATAAATGACTCTATCTAGATATTATTACTATAATTTACGGTTTAACGCCATAATTAAATATTAATATCCTTTAATAAACAGTTACGACTAATAGCCCATAAGTATAGTTTATCCTAACATAGATTTAACTTAGTATTAGTTATCATTAACCGTGAATGATCTATTAAAAGTACGTTGCGCGAGCGCATTTGCCAGAGAGTAAGAAAGGCCAGAAGGCTCACACTTTTTTCAAAAATCGAACTTCACCGGTAGATTGGATGCCTGTCTTCCAACTAATGAGGTTCTAGCCAGGAATGTCATGCCATTAGGTACCTAGTAAAAAACATCTCATTACAAGGTGACGGAGTGTGACAGATGATCACTTTTGGCAACGTGATGAAAACATCATTGTATAAAATTGATTTCGATCCTTAATACCTCACAATTCAAGGTCCATTTGAGAACCAGCATTACCTAAGTACTGGTGATCTGGAATTTTTGCTAACCTCGACCCGTTTGGCGCAGCCGCATACAATCTTTTGAAACGTTCGTTTTTATTTTAGGTATGTAAGAAGAAAGAAAGAAAGAAAGAAATCACGTAAACATTGATCAATCGTTTTCGATCGTTTTGGGGACTGTTTAGTTAGACTGTGTCAAATAAATGTTATTTACTTTTTAATTTCTTTCATTTATTTGCGAGGTAAAGGTGGAAACGACATGTTGACAGTTTATAAATACCTTATTGATATTTTTCGTGCACTGTGTAGAGTTAAACTTCTGTTAGTGCCTATTTTATACGCGGCAGAAGTCTGCAGTTATGTGAAGTTGTCGATATTAATTATTAAGTAGTTTATTGATATTAAAACAAAGTTTATGCCTGGGTTTAGCGTTGTTTTTACCATTTAAGTGCAATCAATATAAATAAATGCCTTACTTGCGCTTTATTATTACTGAAAATGATTCAATTGCAGGTGTTTTAAATGCAAAAAACTATGGGTGTGTGGCTAATATGCGTATGTTATATTTATGCTCTTACCCCCGAACCTACTTCGCACGGGTGCAATGTGTGACGACATGTCAAAACATCGAGATTTCTGTGCTGTATCTACATTAAATATTAAAGTATTATACACATAAACCTTCCGGAATAAATTCTCTAAAAGATGCTGAAAACCGCATTAAAGTCCATTGTGCAGTTTAGAAGAACTAAGCGAACAAACAGACAAACATGAAAAAAGACTTTTTTATACTATAAATAGAAAGAAGGATATTTAGATAAGAGATGAAAATTCTATCGATAATAATTTTACCGTAATACGTATCCGCACATTAATTATTATAGACAGTTCCCCGCCTCTACTGTTGCTCTACATAGAGCCAAGTCAATATGTTTTAGTCATACCTCATCTGCGCTCTAGGTGGGTAATAATTAAGTCTATTAGAGCTTTTATTAACACTGAAAGAGAATTCAATCTCTACAATTTACCGCTCTATTTTTGATAAAATATAGAGCGGTAAATTAATTATAGTTAATTTCATTGCTTTCTTTTGATTGGGTGCTGTAGAATAATAATTAGATTCTATATAGGTATTCTTAGTTTTGAAGAAAAGGTAATTATGAAATACTAGTACGTGTTTGTTTCCCTGAAATAATGGCTCGAGAATTCCGGTATAGTTGTCGGCATCAGTCTTGAACACAAACGTCACCTGCGCATTTGTTAATTTTTTAATCTCTTTTGCTTTTGAATGAAATAGGCGGGGGGCGCCGAGGCTGGACGCGATTGATTCGTCAGTCGATGCTCGTCGTCTATTGGACTATTCTCTATTGTGTTTTGTGATTTGTCAACTGTCCATTGAGCCGAAATGTACATGCGCGATATGTGCTCACGACTCATGCCGGTACCCATATCAACATTTTGTTCATATTATCACTCATCCGTCATTTCTCTGTTGATCCCACTTGCACAGCGAAGTCAACAATGATGAGAATCAAACGTCAATTTCTATAATTTCCAACAATTTCTTCGCTATTATTTCCGCGAAGCATTTTTCTACGACGCATGCGCCCGCACATGGTTGGTGTGAGAGTACATTAATTATCTTTAGTGAAGATCACTATCGCACTGCTAAAATGGCTTATAATATTGACACGGAATTCCGTGTACGGTACCCGCTTTTTGAGCTTGAGGTTGCGAATTCAAAACGGGTAAGTAACAATAAGAGCTTTTCAATTGATCATGTAGATAGGTAAGTATGCATTTTTTTTGGAACGAAATTCTTTAACGCAGCTTGCGGTAGGAGTTAACTGAAAGAATTCGTCACTTGACGACGAATTCTCTCAGCGAACGAATTTCTGCCATTTCGCTTTTGTACCTATTCAATAACACGCGCCGCGTCTGTCTATATCTGTGTATTTCCTCCGTGGTCTATATCTATAAACTCAAGAACTACTGAACGGATTTTCATAGAGTTTTCACCAATGGTTGGATAGATTCCTGAGGAACCTTTTTGTATATAATTTATAAATGTTGTATTGATTAATTATTGTTTTTTCCTGACGTTTCTTACACTTTTCAGCGTTCATGGTCGCACGGCGACAGAGCTGGTAGGCGTCATGATGACAGCTTATTTGCGCTGCAAAAACGAATCGAAACGTCAGGAAAAATCAATAATACACGCGGATGCGGAACAACCTGTATAAACTCAAATACATTCCTCCGCCACTTTGTTGTTTCTGAGACAGCCAGCGCGGTCACCGATGATCGCTCGGTGCGTTTAACGTGTGTTATTATTTAGCTTAAACCATCACTGTAATTAATCGTAATGAGTGATATTTATTTTGCTAAATTATGTAAGTAGTTGATGATTATGATGCACGGTAAAACTCAAATGAGTTTATGTTTGCATCATCTAGAATGTAACTGTATGTTTTATATTGTGATCGAATAAATAAATAAATAAAAATAAAATGCAGTTTTAGTTTTTACCAAAACTGGCCCCGAGACTCCTTTGAGTGTTTTTCGCTATTTCTTATAGTTTAGGATTTTGCCATCCAAGCCCACTTGAAAAATTCACAGTAGCAGTAAAAAGATAGTAAGTCGGGTAAAAAGATATACCTAGTAAGCGTAGGTACCTATATCAAATAAATCTTTTTGTTTGTCTGGTTTATATCCCACTGATGGGTCCCTGTTTTTTCTATAAAAAATCAATCTCTATTTTATGCGATTTCAGGCCACATCTGTTCAGCCCTCAGATCATAAAAACAAGGAGATATGCCATCATAGCAAATTAGTACGGGAACAACTGATGCCACTTTTAGTACATTTTTCGACACAATTACGCGCATAATTAAGCGCTCCTTGTGAATAAAAAGATCTCCCACGCATTGAACATTCCGCACACCCTCAATCTAACACTGTTAATCGTCACTCAACACTAGCACTAAACTAAAACACTGTATTTATACCATCGAGCGTGTTCGGTTCGTCGCCAGCGCGTACGTTTTTAATATGACAATTTGCTCAAGATCAGGCATCAAGCTCGATAGCGCCTTGGCACATCTCCTTGTTTCTATCATCTGAGGCCCAGTCAAATACGAACTACGTGAAAAAAAAATACTTTGTTTAAAACGTATGGAACACGCGATGTGCGATTGTGCGGAAAAAGTAATTAAAAATAATTTAATTATACACTTGTAAGAACTTAATTGAATTTACATTATAGCTAATGATTGCTTGACCTTAAAGGGTTAGGTACAGACATTAGGACCTAGACCGAGGTTAATAAAACCAGTCCCGATCATGGGCTTTTCAATCACGGATTTAATTAACCGCGTCTCGGATTGGTGATAGCAGTCTTTTGGCGGCCTGTGGTCGAACGTTTCATTTGATGCCCAGATGGCGTGTAGAGTGAGGCCTGATGAATCGAGTGGACTAGGGGACTAAGGGCAAGGTTCACCGACAAGATAACAGTCCGATAAATTGAAAACGGCTGTTTAACATGACTTTTTGTATAGAAAGATGTGATAAACAGCCGTTTTCAATTTAACGGACTGTTATCTTGTCGGTGAACTTAGGCTTAAGGACCGTAAGGTCATTCGTGGCTTAAACCACGGAAGAGTGTTTAACCCGTCTTCGATTGTTTCCTATTATTTTATGTTTATGAAACAATCGAAGACGGGATATTAAACTCTCTTGCCAGGTGCGCGGCCGACGCTATGGGAACGCGCCTACACATCTCCGACCAAATCCTGTTGTTAAGGCGCTAACAACTGCCAACGGCCTTGAGTGATTTGGGTGGTATAGCTTGAGTGTTCTGCGCTGAGCTCAAGCAACGCGACATACGTCCAACGAGCAATACGACTCACCTATCAAGGAGCGCGCTGTGCCGAATTAGACGTATTATTACTTTTTAGTATCTAAAATATAAAATAAAAAAAAAGTAACAGGCAATATTAAAGGTAGTAACATAGTCTTTTCACACAAAACAAATCATGAAAATATCTTAAGCGGTTTGAAAGTAATTACGTTTTTATGTTTTGGGTAGACAGTAATTCATGAATTTATTTCATTAAGTATACAATAGTTAAATATTCACAGGTACAATAAGTTTAACATAAATAAAATTGCACAACTAACCTGCATCATTTGACGGCGAAATAAGAGATTTAAAACTTGAGATTTACGGCCGTTACCATTTACCGTCGCCTTAAGGGGAAGATCGAAGTAAATCTCTCATTCTTGATAGCTATTTTTTCTGGATGGATGAAAGTTACTATAATGTCAACTGTCTGTTCACCATTGGGCTGAAAATGTACATGCGCGATCCGTGCTCACGACTCACGCCGGTACCTATACATACTTACAGGTAGGTATCTGATTCTATGCTACTATTACAAAACTGCATATTGTTGCAAATTGTATAAAAAATATCTACGAAAGATTTTCTTTGTCGCGTGTTAATAATTTTCTATTGACTGTATAGTAGTTAATCATTGTTCACAATTTATGATTACATAATGTATGTTAATTACAAGGTGACAACATTGTCGTTTACATTACGGTAATGTTGGAACTTTAATATGGAAGAGTCATTTTCTATTAATGAATAAAAACCTATGAGGTACATTTACGATTTAACGTTGTAGGTACTTACGTTAAGTAGGCAGGGTAAACAAAATTAAAACATAACATAAAACCCGATTGCGTAGTATTTAATTAAATCTTATAGCCCATGTCACTTCCACAATAGATAAAAAGGTAACGACAATATCTCATTTATAAAATCAATCAAGCCGTTTAGGTCACAGAACATGTCAAAGAAATAGACATGCCTACAAACATACATACACTCGAAAACCATTACCCACCTTTTGGGGCAGTTGGGTAAAACGGCGGCAAAGTTTGTTTGCATCGGCGTATAGTTCATTGGAATCGTGATATAGTTATACAAACTTTTTCTACTATCTATTGATACCAGTATGATAAGCACGTTTTCTAATAACGTAGTTATTGACGGGTTGTTAGGTACACGCTACATAACTAGTTTCTTTAAGTTAATCTTATAACCCGTGTGACGATAAGCTTATTACGTAGTCCAGTTTTTTATAGAATACGCTGTATATGAGGTAACATAATTTTGTTTATTATGAGATAATCTCTTTTTCATAAACAACGTGGATATTAAATCGTGTATTTTCCTCTTAAAAATAATGATTAGCAATTTCCTGAAATGATCCTGATCGCATCATCATCATATCAGCCAAAAGCCGTCCACTGCTGGACATAGGCCTCCTCAAAGCATCGCCACAACGACCGGTCCTGCGCTGGGCGCATCCAGCGGATTAAATTTGGCCATAAAAAAACAACATTATTTTTTTTATGGTTTTTGTTACACGGAACTTAAGAGTCCCGGACCTTTCGAAGGCTTGCGTGGGGCCAAAGCCAATACGTAGAGGCCCTTTACAATTTGAATATAAAATGTAATGGTGGCATAGCTGGTAATCACCCCTGCATGCACCACAGAAATACACCCAAGGACAATCACCAGCTTATACAGGACTATTGCAATACATGTGGAAAATAGAAACTACTAGGGCTATTGTGATGGGATGATAATGGACTAAGATAAGGGAACTATGTGAACCTATGGCACCTGCCGGAACAATGTATGTGCACCTGTAAAAATAGCAGACGGAGACTTGCCAACTCTCTCATTCGAGCGACTTTTTTCAGGGGGCCCTGAAAAAAGTCGCTCGAGTCGCAACAAAGGGGACAACAGAAACGTGAGTGGCTGAAGGGTGGAGAGGCTTCGCTGGACTTTAAACTCAGATCACTTGCTCCGGCATCACTGGCCCACTCACCACTTACGCTCAGCATCCACCCTTCGAGCAGAGGGGTTCTGCTCTAGCGACTCCACTCTAGACAGCCAATGAAGGCAAGCTAGAGGTGGGAGACCTGTTCCTCGTCAGTGTTCACTCCGACCAGCCAATAAAGGCAAGCCGAAGGTGAGGAACGGTGGCTTCTCCCTGGAGCACTCGGGTACCGCGGGGTCGCTACTCCCCGTCACCTCGCCTCAAGGTGCCCTGCGGTGCCCTTATTAATATAATAATAATGCTGTTTTTTTAAATTTCGGAATTCGCTGGATGAGCCCAGCGCAGGACTGATCGTTGGGAGCGCCATGTTTTAAGGAGGCTTATGTACAACAATAAACGTCTTTTGGCTGATAGGATATGATAATGTGATCAAGATCATTTCAGAAAAATTGTATATCATAATCATTGAATAAGTGAAAAACATTGCGATGAAACCGGCATATTCTAAGACCAAAAATTTGAAGACTTAGGAGTTAGGACGTACTACCACCAACCCGGATGGTACCCCAGGGATGGGAAGAGACACAAAGGGAGACAGATTAAAAGATGGGAGGACGATCTGCCAAAGGGATGGAGAAGGACAGCACTAGACCGAAACAATTAGAGGGATTTAGAGCAGGCCATGTCACAAGACAACCCGACCTGGTTACTGATCAGCTCAACCTTTCATTTTTAGATTTTATTTATATTTTAATATTAAGTCATAAGTATATTAGTACAAGTATAAGATCTAAATATATTGTTATAGATAACGGGTTTACAGGTAATAAAGGCTATTTTTATTATTTATTATTATAAGTATCGATTTTTACCACCAACCCGCACCGGGCCTGCGTGGTGGACTACGGCCTTACAGAGAGGAGGCCTGTGTCCCATCATAGAAAACATTAAAGGCTGATTACGCTTATACTTCTAATCAGATTTATGTTGACAAGTATTTGACAATAATTCTATTAAATTAAATAAGCAATGCTTCCAAAAAACCTTTTTATAAAAAATACATCCAATTTTTTTAAGAGGTTTTTTCTGCGTCGTTTCGAAACGTTATGTGCTCATGTCATATTATAGTAAAAGTTAAAACTACACATACACACACACACACACATTGGGTTAAAAAAAAAGAAGATACAACTAACGTCGAATAGCACCGTTTCACTAACAGTTCAGCCATTTAAACTACAATTTACTTCTAAAAGGAAATACTCAGTCGCTTCGAGAAAAACCTGTGAAGTCAGTACATTTTTGTTTTCTATTTAAGTAAGGCGAGCATGTCCGTCCTATGGCTAATTGCCGACATCGCCTTTTACACACTTAAGGAAATAAATGGTTATGGTGCTTATAATCTTACTTTCTCGGTAGATAATTATACAGGGTGGCAGGTTAGACAGTGGAAATATTTTAAGGGGTCAATGTACTCATCATTATGAACAACTTTTACTATGGGACCAACCCGGAAATCGCGAAAAAAAAATCAGCTGTTCCATACATTTATGTTCACATAACTCAATAAAATGTATGGAAAAGCTGATTTTTTTTTCGCGCTTTCAGGGTTGGTCCCATAGTAAAAGTTGTTCATAATGATGAGTACAATGACCCCTTAAAATATTTCCACTGTCTAACCTGCCACCCTGTATAATGCACCACATTATGTAATTAATAGGTTTTAATAAGTTATTTCCTAGGAGGTGTTATGTTAGATTGCTGTACAAGCAAAATACTATTAAATTAATCAAAAAAGAAAACACACACAAATATTAAAGATAAATGCGAAAGTTCATAAATATGTGTGTTTGTTATATAGGACGCTGAAACGGCTGGACGGATTTGGATGAAATTTGATCAGACAGGTAGTCTGAGACTTGGAAAAGCACATAGGCTTATTCAGCTATTTGGAAGCAGACGAAGTCGTGGGTAACAGCTAGCAAAAAATAATTACAGAAATAATATTTGACCTTGTTGACTTTTCCTAGGTCAACGCGAGCGAGTTGGGGAGGGTTGACATATTTTGGAACGGTCTTAGTTGTACCCGGAGTTGTACTATATTGGACGATTATGGGCCGATTTTAAGAAGATACAAGTACATTATTTCTTAAAATGTAAAACCCCAGTTACATCGAACTATAATAAGGCCTCATTTTTTTTCGAACTAGAAGGCCCGATTTTTATTTTTTTTACTAACCACAACACTTCCTCACCAAGAAAAAGTCCCTACCAATTTCCTAAAAAGTGTGCCCGTGATTCGTGAACCATATCAAAACTATTCACCTCAACTTTTTTCCTCTCTACAAAAAACGTCCACAATGCGAGTCCATACCTAATTGCCGTCGACGTACGCAGCTACCGGTGGGTTTATTTACCTCTCGACGGAACAGCGCCGCCTGCGTAGTTGTTAAAACGGTATCTATTGGCTACCGTGGACCGCTGGACTAGCCTACATATTTCGCGTCGGCAAGGTGAGGGTTAAAAAACACACACAACAACATTAAGTTGTATTTTTTTATTTTTGCATTTTTTTAGAGTGACGCGATGTTTACTTGTTTAATAAAATAATAATGAAGGCCCTCGTAGATGCACCTTAATAAATATTTTTCGCACTCAAATAAATAAATAAGGTGCAACTACTACCTACTGGTACCTACTTACTTTCATTCTTAAAATTCAAATTTAAAATAACTGAATTTTAATTTATTGTAATTAGAATTCAGTTATTTTAGATTTGAATTTCAAGAATGAAATTAATTATGTTTTAATTAAGTATAATTTTTATTTTAGTAGGAAATCTAAAAATAGACAAAATGCTTTTAGATTTTAAATTATTTATTGTATTTTTAACATTTATAACATCGAGTGGGTAAAGAAAGTTCCAGCACTATTCAAATAACAAAACTTCACAGCATTTCTTTCAAGCATTCCAAATGACTATCATCTCATGAGATCGCGTGAATCTGTCTAATATCGCATTCAAACGACAGTTAAATTCGTTTTAACAACCCACAAATTCAGAAATGTGTAGAAAAACAAACATTTTGACGTCTCTATACTGAAATTAACGAACACTTATTCGAATTATGCGAAACCAGTGAAAGTTACTGTTACTTTTTATAAAAAACCGAAGAATTTTTATTAGAAGGCGATCGCGACGGATTCAAATTAAAAACCCGTGTAATTGGAAGACACTAAAATTATGGTTGGCTTAATTGAGTGAGCAAAATCGTGCTTGGTCTAGTTATAATAATAATGGCAAATATATAGGTACAGGGTGTTTGTAAATTAGAGCTATTCAAATACAAAAATCAGCCAAATTTTTTTCGACTCCCCATGCGAATCGATCCGATCGGCTAGTGCCATTTGTATGGAGAATCAAATAAAAAGGATCGATTTTATTTTGTTTGACCTATCAGATGTTATTCTGAATAAGAGTCCAGACAACCCTTTATACCTATATGACCACGCATTTCTGATAGGTACCACGTTGTCTAACAGAATTTTAACACATGCAGTGTGGATGCAGGCACTTATTACCATCAATAAGGTAGGTAATGGTAGAAGTAATTTTCGGGAATTGTGTAAGTGTTTGTGAACGAGGAAGACTGACCTACCGTGATACAATATTCACTAGTACGGAGGTCAGTGCGAATCAAGCTCAAACAACAAACATGGTACCTATGTAATTTGTTTCTTAAGATTACTAGAATTTTTATGTAAGGTTGTTCTTTTATATTGCCAATAAACTTATTACTTATGACTATTACTAATAAATTCACGTTTCTCTGAATTATTTCGAGCACTCTCATGCTCATCACGTGCTCGACATGCTACCAGTTGCCAAAGCACGAGACATGTTTATGAAATGAATAATTCTATTAAGAATGCTATGTACACTCAACGCCATTTACGGTTGACCACTTTTCGCCCTTATTACTAAGAAAATAAGGGTGAAAAGTGGTCGACCGTAAATGGCGTCGAGTGTACCTATTACCTGTTGTAGATACTATTGTTTCTTATATTATAAACCACGACACTGTTATGAATATTGAACTATTTAGCTAAGAGGATTTCATTATCATTATTTATCATTCACTGAATACTACCTACTTAATATAAAAACTAAAATGATTAAAAAAAAAACCTTTAAAAATTCTTTTTTTTTTTTTTGAGTGACATAAACATACGCGATTACAGCAAAAGCGTGAATTTATTACGAACTTACAATCTAGGTAGGTACATACCACTTTTTGCTGTGAATATTATCATCGTTACCGGAAAAGTGACCCGTTTATAGAAACTGGTTAAAAAACTGCTCAACCAAAGTTAAGTCCTCCTTCTTTTTGAAGTCGGTTAAAATGGCTTTTTCCGCATACTAAATGATAAATAATATTCGCAAAACGTTGATTTTAGTGTTTTATGACAAAATATAAAAATAAGCTTGTAAACAAAACCCTTGACCTCCTACACATAACCTATTAACGCCCTACTAGGCAGGTGTTAGCGAACCCTTAACTACGGTTAGTTTTTTTACTTTAAACAGCGACAAACTGCATTCCTTCAGTTTCCTTTGATGTTAGAAGTAGTTATCTTTACGCTTCTTTTTGTTTGAACGGATATAAGCGGTATCAACGTCAACTAATTATCGGCGTATGTTGCTTAATGTAACTTATTTATCTTTATGGTGCAAGTGAGCTTGATTGAGACTAATTGGTCATTGATTTTGAATAAGAAGATGATGTAATAAAATAATAATATATCTTTTTTTTAAACTACCCTTTTTAATACGGACTCGGACCTATACTCCATTTATTATAACATTAGACAAAAAACGGTTATAACTGTTTCGTTATTTGGATGTAGGCGTCTATTAAGCATCGTTATTTCACGATATATTTAAAGCTATGTAATCTATTTACTATTTGCAAGTAAATTTAAACACAAAAATGCAGTCATTACAACAATATAATACAATAACTATCGTTATTTCGCCGTCATTTTTCTAATGCTATAGTAAATGGAGTATAGTATAAAATTATTTATTACCATTACTTACTTAATATTGTCTATATTAACTTTATTATATATTAACTTACTTATTATCTAATTGTATGCGCCTTACGTTGGTAATTTCATTATTTTATACTTTTAGTCCTTTTAAAAACGTGTTTTTTTTGTTTTATTTATTTTTTCTTTTTAGTCCATAATATTGCATTGTCATCCAGATTACATAGGTATACCAAATTTCTGCTTAGTACGATGACAGGAAGTGTATGAAAAATGAATTGTAAAATTTGTACCGAACAGACAGACAAGAAAGCGAGTTAATAAAAACTTCTTTGTAAGTATGTGCCATTTATGTAACATCAGGTACAGATACAGACACTGAATTCACAAACACCTCTAATCGAAAATATGTAGCTATAGGTTGTACATACTTACAAATATTAATAAGTCCATTGTTCAAGTATATTATAAGTCCCTTTAAACGTTTTTGGTAGTTCCTAAAGTAAGACAAGCGTAGACGCTGGCTACGACGGCTGTGAATTTGACGTACCTATCAGTAGGTGAATAACCCGAGCGGCATTTCCGAAAAGGCCTTCTAACAGTGACCGATTTATTCGTTATGGTTGTCAGTACTAGAAGAGAAGTAGGTACTAATATACCTAATACGGAAAAATATTAAAAGGAATTAACCAATGATCCCAGCCCGTATAAGAGAATGTGAAAATCCTGGGCTTTATCACTTTATGAGGTGTGCTCTATGGACCAAATTAGCACCTTTAAGCTCGTTTGTTTGACCAAATCTTCGATCAATAATAGGTAGTTTTTGATCGAAGGCCCCCATAGTAACAAAATAATAAATCAAATTAGTAAAAATAAAAGAACCGAAGATACCTAATACAATTACCTAGGTACTGTCGTGACTCACAATTTTTTAACCTACAACGGTAATTTCATGAAACACAGTTTAAATAAATCTCCGTTAAAATTGCAAACGGTTATTGTTGCATTATTTTATACGATAATTGTTCTAAAACAAATAACGTTACTACGTACAAACACAACGTTTTTCAAACTAATTACTTTCACACGCGATCCATTTTGTGATTATTATAAATATCTCAATGATCTTGATGTGCACATCATAATTATTTCGATACGTGTGATTCTGGGAATAAGAAGATAGAGTATTATCTCAGCTACTTGAACTTCAAAAGGTTAAGGTAACCACTGGAAGTAGAAGATTAATCATTTTACTCTCGAAGTAGCATACCCCTTACAATATACATAAAAAAAACGCCTCTTAATTTTAACCACTGATTAAATATACAATATCTTCTATCCTTGTCATTTGATAATAGAGATGACAATAAATTCACATAAGCTGTTTAATTTACTACCATACAGGGTAAAATTAAAACCAGTGCGGATATTTTAGGAGTTGAAAGTACTAATGAATATGATCAACTTTTATTATGGGACTGACACTGAAATATGAAAAAAAAATCAGCTGTTCCCTACAAAAATGTACTACATCATGATCAAAATGTATGGAACAGCTGATTTTTTTTTTCATATTTCAGTGTCGGTCCCATAATGAAAGTTGATCATATTCATGAGTACTTTCACCTCCTAAAATATCCGCACTGGTTTTACTTTTACCCTGTATAATAATATGTATGTTTGTACGTAGTACGTACAGGATATCATTAATAAGAACCTTTCCTCTGTGTATACCTAAATGCCTTCAGGAATTGGGTGTGCCCACGCCTCAGATCATAGAAACAAGGGAGATGTGCCAAGGCGCTATCGAGCTTGATGCCTGATTTTGAGCAAATTGCTCATATTAAAAACGTACGCGCTGGCGACGAACCGAACACGATCGATGGTATAAATACAGTGTTTTAGTTTAGTGCTTGTGTTGTGTTAGATTGAGGGTGTGCGGAATGTTCAATGCGTGGGAGATCTTATTATTCACAAGGAGCGCTTAATTATGCGCGTAATTGTGTCGAAAAATGTACTAAAAGTGACATTAGTTGTTCCCGTACTAATTTGCTATGATGGCATATCTCCTTGTTTCTATGATCTTAGACCCACGCAAACAAAAACTTAGAAAAGAGCGTACCTATCTAACCAATAAAATGTAGCCGCGTGTATAATCGAAAAACCGTTGAGACTTCACTTAAAGCTTAGATGAAAGTGTTTTAAACAATATCATTAAGAAACCTGTCATTCACACCTAACTTCTACTAAGATTATTATTAGAAAAAGAAATCAAGAAAACTATTAAAATACTATAAACGAGCTTGAACTCTGCCCTCGCAGTGAACAAGCGTGAAAGAGAGAAAACATTAGTTACAAATGGTTATTGTTTTTCTTTATATCACGATTCCCACAACCCACTTTACACAACATTAGAATTATAAGATGAGTTGTTTCAATTATCAAAATTAAAATTACGACCCAAAGCATTGAGAAAATTTCTAGTGAATTTGTGGTATGAAAAAAAATGTCGTGCTTTCAAGCTTGCTGTGGTATAAAAAATTGTTTGCTTCTTTAGACTTTTAGCTTCTTCAACTTATTAAGATTTTTTGTAGTTCGACTCTAGAATCTAGAGTCGAGAATTACAAAAAACCTTAATAGGTAAAGACAATATAATTATGTTGCTTTATCTAGAGTCTATATAAAGGAACCATAATTATATTTATATTTCCAGAAGATCATATACAGGGTGGCAGGTTAAACAGTGGAAATATTTTAAGGGGTCATTGTACTCATCATTATGAACAACTTTTACTATGGGACCAAACCAGAAATCGCGAAAAAAAAATCAGCTGTTCCATACATTTATGGTCCCATAGTAAAAGTTGTTCATAATGATGAGTACAATGACCCCTTAAAATATTTCCACTGTCCAACCTGCCACCCTATATATAAAGTTAAACCAATGTAATAACGTAACAGTAACAGCTACTGATCCATAAGTTACTACTAAATAACTGTATACTTGCCGCTCTATCCAACGGGAGAAGATACTTTCACCAGATTGACAGCACACATTACGAGCGAACTAATCAATCATGTCCATACTTAACGTACTGTAGCAATACATTATCAACGTACTCTTAAACGGACGTTAAATTCAAGGACGGAAACATTAATACACCGATTATTTATTTACAACCAAATGATGTAACCGAAAAGTCGAACTCCATATTTAACGGTAGTTTAACTGACGAAATTCGGTGCAAGCCGCTGTTAATTGGAGTTATGTCAACAGTCTCGATGGCATGTTGAAATAATTTGTAAACGTTTATGTTATTATAGAAAATAAATGACTTATGAACGTCTTGATTTATTTAATAACATAATTATTTATACTGTCGTTAAATTTTTCGTTATCTATGTAGTGTCTAAAAAAACTAATAGCCCAATCAAATTTTTAGATATAAAACATCGTTCAGTCGCCACCCTCACATAATGTAATTTAACATTTTGATAGTTCCAAGTTTCTTTCAACTCCTGTTATACTTAGTAAGAGACAAGAACTGGATAGCTTAGTCCAACAAATCAGACCATTGTTAAACATTCTTGCTTAACTGAGGAAGAATATAATAAGATTTTACAAATGTTTATTTTAATTTTAATAATAGGCTTGCGCTTGACCGCCATCTCGCCTGATGATGTGGTCTACGATAGAGCACGCTTGCCTAGAAGAACCCGACTCACTCGCCACTTGAAGACATCTAGATTGTAACTATCGCCCACTCCGGCAACGTATCCCACTGTTTGGCATTCTCACAATGAAAGTGGCTCCAAACGCATCGCATGAATTTTTGGGTGGGTATATCAACTATGAAACGATGGCGCTTTTTCGAGATTCTGGACGTCCGATAAAAAAAGGCAGGAGGGAATTAGATCATGCAGATCCGAAGCACACTCTCCTAAATGTATCCGATAAAAAAACTGATAGACTAGCAACTCTGCATCGATATTCAGGACGATTTTAGCTACTTTAAACACTTATGTGCATAAATATTTTCACAAGCTTGGTACATGAAAGCCGTAAAATACCATAAGATAGTACAGTTATAAGTCTATACTGAATTGTGACACGTCCCTACGGCTATAACATATTAAAATGCTCTGAGCGCCCGACAGTGTCAGTAAAATCATAGTTATGAAGTCCTACGTGATCTGACGTATAGACAATTTTAATCCAACTAGCTGTAGCTCGCAATACCATTCGCATACTGAAGTCTGTTAAACCCGCTCAAGGATTGAGTACCTACTTATTGAAAAATCATTTACCACTCTTTTAGGAAAGAAAAGAAAGAATAAAAGAAAAAAGAAAGGAAAGTAAAAAAAGTAAGAAAGAAAAGAAAGAAAGAAAATAAAGTAAAGAAAAGAAGAAATTGCATGCAAAGAATAACAAAGAGCATACACTCAATACAAACAATGTCGATAAAAAAAATATTTATAATACATGGAATGTGCGATTGCTAATCGTTAGTGATCACTGATTTGTTGTTAATATTTTTCTTAATAATATAATTTATTTATCAACAGCACATAATAGCGTAAACTAATGAGTTAGATGATAATAATTATAAGGTGGTAGTAGGGTAGGGCTGCCATAACTGCTAAGACGCCAACCGAATCTAAATAAAATGCAAAAAATTAACGATGATCTATAGAAAAAACGATATCTTAATTTTCTTATGCTTATTCTACGTTCTCAGTACAACTTTCTGTGTCTTTCCCATCAATCCCATCTAGGTATATATTTCTTTGAAAACTGACTTTTTAAGAATTCACTGTTTTCGTTTTTTCGTACACTGCGATGAGGTCACCGAAAACATCATTCTGTTCCACATGAGCATTGTGGCCTGGGATTGCAAAGGACGACGCAAACGTTCGAGAGAGAATCTCACCGTGATATTCTCCCTCGAGCGTTCGCAAACAAATTGGCAGTTCCCGCGGTGATATCACGGCGTGTCGGTGCAGAATAGACAAACAGAATACCACAGCCATAAACCGCTACTCTTTGGTAGTGTTGTGTTCCTGTGTAAGGCCGCCAAAGCTACTAAGGATGCGCTGTGTTGACAGCGGGGGACCTGCTTGTCCCCTAAGCTTCAGCACATAAGCATAGCATAGCATAGCATAGCATAAGCATAATCGGCCTATAATGTTCCCACTGCTGGGACACAGGCCTCCTCTGTGAGAGGGAGTGGGCCGTAGTCCACCACGAGGGCCCAGTGCGGGTTGGTGGACGTCACATGTCTTCGAATTTTTGGTTCTAGGACATGCCGGTTTCCTCACGATGTTTTCCTTTACCGTTAAAGCAAGTGATAATTAATTTCTAATACGCACATGACTTCGAAAAGTCAGCGGTGCGTGCCTCGGGATCGAACTCGAACCATTCGCCGTGGGTGGCACATGGTTAAACCACTAGGCTATCACTGCTCTCAGCTTCAGCACAGCGAATCCTCATTTTAAAGGTTCGGCAACGTGCATGTGATAGTATTGTAAGCATTTTATAGGCTTCGGCATACAAAAACACGTGTCACCGATTACGGAAGAAGGTTCTAAACTTCTGTCATAATATTATGTAAATATGTAGGCATAACGTTTACAACTCAAAAACCGTTAATTAGCCAGCAATTAAAAACGACATTATTGCACGAGTTTTAAGAGCGGAAGTCGTTTGAATTTTAACATAAATTTCATTATAACTGCGACTGTTGGAAATTATGGAAACGTTGTGTTACACAACTGGGTACAGATTAGTTATGTATTATTCATGTATGGCGGTTTGGTTTGTGGAGATAATGCAAAATTTTTCACTTCTAGTCTATTTATAGACATACGCGACACGCTCGAAATAGATTTGAAATGCTGATCGTTTGAAATTCTGATCAACTTACTTTTGAAGGAAAGAGAGTGAGAGAGTGGTATTGATATACTGCCCCATTGACCATCTTATTTTTTTACCTTTTTAGGGTTCCGTACCAAAATAGTAAAAACGGAACCCTTATGGTGCGACTTCGTCTGTCTGTCTGTCTGTCTGTCACACCTGCTTATTTCAGCAACTACTTATGCTATCGACTTGAAATTTGGAACAGTTTTAAAGAATGCTTGTTCAACTTTATTGCAAATGAAAAATATCCAAAATTATTTTTATTTTCATTGCAAAAGGGGCCGGAGTGGGGGTCCAAAATTTTAAAGTGGGGTTACTAGGTCAAGTGATATATCATATGAAAGGGCTTGATCTGCACATTTCAAAATATATTCTCATTTTATTTTATATCTCACAGTCCCCCCCCCCCCCTTATCTCCGAAGTTTGCGGGGCGAAAAATCTGAAATAATTAGGGTTGATAGGAATTGACCCAAATATTGCACCAAAATTAAAACGATGTTCCTAACTAGTGCAGTTTTTTCAAAATCATCAAAATTCCTTCACAAACAAAATTAGTTATGCGGTCCGGATTTTTTCACTTTATACGTCCAAAAATGATACGGAACCCTCGGTGCGTGAGTACGACTCGCACTTGGCTGGTTTTTTACTTTTTTTATACGATGGTGGCAAATACTTAGGTAGGCGTACGGCTCATGTACCTACGTTTACGTCTATTTCTTTCGTAGACATATCACATACCTACACTTGGAAACTTTCCTTCTGGGGTCGTCAGGTAATAAAAAGACAGTCAATCAGCCATCTTGGTAACACAGCCTATTAAGGGTGCACCTGACGTATCTACTATTTTATTACTAGGCTGTTTTAATGCACCGTGCAATTTTAAACATGGGTCGTGTGTACCAGCACTAATTACTGCTGTATTGCCCTACCAATTAAACGAGAGAAAAAGCGTGAAGGATAGATAACATGAATATCACCGTTTATTTCCAAACGATTGTTAAACCGTCCAATGTTGGTCGCGCAACGTATGGCAATTAACCGTTTACGTACGCGTAAGCCCTTTATATATTTATTGCTATAATTTAACAGAGAAAATGCATTTGTTATGCTACTAGTATAAGCTACCATACGTCTATTGCCGTGCCATTTGGAACCATAAAAATACATACAAGACATTGGTAGCCGGATGCTACATGCCTGAGAAGCTTTTAAATTATCACATTAGGGCTTAATCTACTTTCTCGCTATTTTTAGGGTTCCGTACCAAAATGGTAAAAAAGGAACCCTTATGGTGCGACTTCGTCTGTCTGTCTGTCTGTCACACCTACTTATTTCAGCAACTACTAATGACTAATGACTTGAAATTTGGAACAGTTATAAAGAGTGCTTGCCCAATTTTATTGCAAAGGAAAAAAAACAAAAAATATTTTTATTTTCATTGCAAAAGGGGCCGGAGTGGGGGTCCGAAATTTGAAAGTGGGGTTACTAGGTCAAGTGACATATCATATGGAAGGGCTTGATCCGCATATTTCAAAATATATTTTCATTTAATTTTATGTCTCACAGTTTTCGACATATGATGAAAAATTACAAAAAAAATACCATTCCCCCCCCCCCCCCCCCTTATCTCCGATGTTTGCGGAGCAAAAAATCTGAAATAATTAAAGCTGATAGGAATTGACCCAAATATTGCACCAAAAATAAAACGATGTTCCTAACTAGTACAGTTTTTTCAAAATCATCAAAATTCCTTCACAAACAAACTTACTTATGCGGTCCGGTTTTTTTCACTTTATACGTCCAAAAATGATACGGAACCCTCGGTGCGTGAGTACGACTCGCACTTGGTCGGTTTTTTTTAAAATTAGAGTTCTGTGTTTATTGGAGCATAAGCATAGCATAAGCATAATCGGCCTATAATGTTCCCACTGCTGGGACACAGGCCTCCTCTGTGAGAGGGAGTGGGCCGTAGTCCACCACGCGGGCCCAGTGCGGGTTGGTAGACGTCACATGTCTTCGAATTTTTGGTTCTAGGACATGCCGGTTTCCTCACGATGTTTTCCTTCACCGTTAAAGCAAGTGATAATTAATTTCTAAAACGCACATGACTTCGAAAAGTCAGCGGTGCGTGCCTCGGGATCGAACTCGAACCATTCGCCGTGGGAGGCACATGGTTAATCCACTAGGCTATCACTGCACTTACTTATTGGAGCAAAACATCAATATTTAATAATAAACACTCGTGACGCAATTTTACTCTAAAAATAAAGCGAATTATCATAATGATATTGATGAATTAACATATATCTAAAATTGTTAGAATTCCGTTCAATAATTTATTGCTTATGTAATATACTGGCCTATACATTATAAATAATGAGATTTATGTAAAAAATATAATTTTATGTTAAGAGTTTGATATGATTTATTATTATCACTTTCTCTAGTAAATTAAGATTAATAAATTCCGTCTTCTATTAATTAATTAATGACGTGAAAACCTTCCACACGTCTTCAGATTTATGCCCTACTGGCTACAATGTTGTGAGAAGTTAGATCGCAGAAAAAACACGGCTATAGAATTTACATAGGTACAAACATCCAGCAGGAACTAATATTATCCAAACCAGAATAACGACGCTGATAACACACGATCGTAAGTCGATCTTGGTTTTCGATTCGGTTTTGTTCAAGAGTACGCAACTGAATCGAGTTCGAATCAATATCGAGATCGTAACAGAAACAAAATCGAAATCGTATCATTTTCGGGAGTAAGCCCCCAGGGCTGTCCAAACCAGATACGATCGGGGGCCACTATGAATCACTAAATAGATTGGAGGGCCGCAGAAACATCTCGTAGTTTTAATTTTTTGAATAATTGATGGCATAAAATAATATAGGTACCATTATAAGGATTTTTTTTCGTATTTGTAGATCAAAAACACGTCGCGGGCCGCACAAATATAAGCTGCGGGCCGCACAAATATAAGCCGCGGGCCGTGCGTTGGACAGCCCTGACCTAAACAACGGACCTATCACGAATAATTTTTTGCAAAGTTTCATCTATAAAGTGCCAATATTATTATAGTCTCCGAATAAAATGGCTGTGAGTAAAATGGACAGGACGAAATTATAAAGGTTGCGTTTTTCGCATTTAGCTACGGATCCCTAACAAGCAAATACCGTATAGAAATAGGAAATAATTGGCACAAGCTTTTTAATACATAACATTGCGATTTAGAATAGACTTCGCGTGCTAGCTTTAGCAATAAAAATCGACACATAAAAACCGATACAGACATTAAAATCGATGCAGTCATTAAAATCGATCTTTATTGCTTTGCACATGAACTTCTTAATTGGCAGACCTCATTGGTGTAATAGCAATAAACGCGGGTGCAAATCTTGAGGTCCTGTGGCCTAGCATGACCACGATAGAAACGGGTTTTGTCTACATAGAAATAGACAACGTGACAGATTGTAGAAACATTGCTACCGTTTCATTCATAAAACGTAGAAATGTTTCTACAATCTGTCACTTTGTCTATTTCTATGTAGACAAAACCCGTTTCTATTGTGGTGATGCTAAGCCGGCTGGGATGCTTGTCAATAAATCCTACTATCCTACTAATATTATAAATGCGAAAGTTTGTATGGATGTTTGTTACTCTTTCACGCAAAAACTACTGAACGGAATTTGATGAAACTTTACAGTAATATAGCTTATACATCACAATAACACATAGGCTACTTTTTATCCCGAAAAATGTGCGCGAAGTCGCGGGCGGAAGCTAGTCTATAATATAACATCATGCTTATATTCCTACGGGTTTAGGCAGAAGTGTAGGTATGTACACTCCCATTTTGCTACCTATGTTATGTCACATGTTATAAGCGGCGAGTATTTTGTCATTACGGACAAGCCCTCAAACACAAATCTACCATTCGGCGCGAATCGGGTTAGTAATTTGGTCGATTGTTGCTGTCAATACAGCGCATCCTCAGGAGCTCTGGCGACCTTACTCACCTCAGGAACACAACATTACCGAATAGTAGCGTTATTTGGCTGTGGTATTCTGTAAGGTGGAGGTCCCTACTTACCTCTACTACCCTATTACCCTACTACCCTCTTACTCGATCACTCAGTTATAAAGCTCATGAAGATAGTTTTTTTCCAAGATTCATTCTAAAGTTACACTCGGTAAGGTCGAAGTAGGTAGGTATAGGTCGACCAGAATCTGATGGCAAAAGTATAGACTAAAATTAGTTGCTACCAGCACTGGAGTGAATGGATGAAAGAGTTTTAGCTTGCACTACCAATTTTCAGAATTTTACACAACTCGGTAGGTAGGCACTTGGTACTTCATTTGAAAAGTGCTAGTATGCATTACCGTGCTAAAATTTAAATTAAATTAAATTATATTTTTTTGCCATGAGATTCTGGTTTACCTATACTTCCCGAAAAAAAAACTACGTCATGAAAAGCCGTCCGCTATTGGGCATACACCTGCCCCAAGCATAAAATACATCTTACAATTTTTTTTTTGAAGATTCGAAAGATGATAGATGAACAAAGAAAGTAATTAAAACACCTCATTTACATATTCTCGTGTCGTAAACACACATCTCATTACGGAGCAATTTACAGCGTCCCACAGTTGGGCAATCATTCCCGTTATCAATAAAGAAAAGTCAATGACCACGCAAGTAGATTTAGGGCGGGTTGCTTCAAACCATCTGTATTCGTAAGTCAGTACATAATCGTTAAGTCAGTATGAAATTGTCGTACAAGCCGCCATATTTGACAGTTACAGATACGTAACTGTAAGATGAAACAACATGGTCTTAGAGTGAGTACAAGTTTGGATGCATTTATTATTTACTAGCTTCCGCCCGCGGCTTCGCCCTTGCTTTTGGGATAAAAAGTAGCCTATATGTTATTCTGATGTCTAAGCTAATATTGCTGCAAAGTTTCATCAAAATCCGTTCGGTAGTTTTTGCGTTAAAGAGTAACAAACATCCATCCATACATCCTCACAAACTTTCACATTTATAATATTAGTAGGTTAGGATAGAGTCCTAAAGCAATTGCTGACCGTCAAAAGTTATTGTTCTTTCCCTTGGAAACAGTACTATTCTTGTGGATGAAAAAATATCCTATGTCCTTTACTGTACCTACCCCTGACTGGCAACGTTTATAATGCAAAATTTTTTGTTGATCGGTTCAGTGGTTTAGGCGTGAAAAGGCAACAAACAAACAAACTTACTTTCGTATAAATAATATTTGTTAGGGAGTTAGGATTAGGATACCAGGAGTAGGTGTTTGTGGTTCAACTATAATCAGTGTGCAAGTGCTAATCACCTCCTTAAAATGTTCAAAATGGATTTTCAATTTAAAATAGGTAATTTACAAACAACTTACTTACTTAACAACTTTTATTTAAAAACAACTATACCCTATAATATATAAAAAAAAGACCGGCCAAGTGCGAGTCGTACTCGCGCACCGAGGGTTCCGTATCAGTTTTGGACGTATAAAGTGAAAAAATCCGGACCGCATAACTAAATTTGTTTGTGAAGGAATTTTAATGATTTTGAAAAAACTGTACTAGTTAGGAACATCGTTTTATTTTTGGTACCATATTTGGGTCAATTCCTAACAACTCTAATTATTTCAGATTTTTCGCCCCGCAAACTTCGGAGATAAGGGCCCACCCTTATCTCCGAAGTTTGCGGAATGGTATTTTTTTGGACAGTTTTCATCATATGTCGAAAACTGTGAGACGTAAAATAAAATAAAAAAATATTTTGAAATGTGCAGATCAAGCCCTTTCATATGATATGTCACTTGACCTAGTAACCCCACTTTAAAATTTCGGACCCCCACTCCGGCCCCTTTTGCAATGAAAATAAAAATATTTTTGGACTTTTTTCATTTGCAATAAAGTTGAACAAGCATTCTTTATAACTGTTCCAAATTTCAAGTCGATAGCATAAGTAGTTGCTGAAATAAGCAGGTGTGACAGACAGACAGACAGACAGACAGACAGACGAAGTCGCACCATAAGGGTTCCTTTTTTACCATTTTGGTACGGAACCCTAATAAAAGAAAGTAAAATAAAACGACTCATTTACTCATCTAGTTAATTTAATAATCCATCTTGAACATTTCATGGAGCTTAGGTGAGTAGCACTAGCGCACGGACTATACGAGTAGATAATAATACCTAGTAAGAAGTCAAAATAAATGTCACTTATTAATAATTGAACGCTCTCTAACGATATACCAAAATGGAAAATTCAATTATAGTGCCAGAACAAATTTTGCGTCAGTTATTTATTATGATGGTCTTGTAGTCGCAAGCGCGACTACTGCGCGCGGGGTTCTGGGTTCGATTCGGTCGAAGTGTTGTTTTTCCATGAGGAAATTCTCAGTAACAGCCTGGAATCTGATGGCAATAGGCTCACCCCTTATTGCATGGGACTTAAACATAACTGGCGAATTGTGAGTGTACACGCCTCTGCCTAATCTTTCGGGGTGTAAAGGTGTGATGTTATGATGGTAAAGCATAATATTATTTTTTTGAAAAAATAACCCAGTAATTTATGTTATCTGCCTTAATATATCACTCGAAAATCAATTTGTACACGAAATAATAAATATAAGAGTGTATAATAAAGTGTCACTTATACTATGGATTGATACGTGAAACTTTTTTGATAAATATAAAGCCCCTGTGTAAAGGGTTCAAATAATAAAACACTAAATACTTTATATTATAATACAAGAAAGATAAAATACATAAACAGATATAGAGCCTGAAATCAATAGAAAAAGACGATCAGTATTCATTTCGAGACATTCTGAATCATGAATCACGATTTTCTCCACCGTAAGTAGAGCTTAGAAAATAGTTTTATGAAAGATGATCTTCAGTAACAGCTAACTGCACGCACATACCGCAGTAATTCTGAAGTAAAATAAAAACCAAACGAACACATGAGAACTTCACAAACAGACTACACTGAATAAGAAATTACTGAAGCAAAGTGAGACAGAATAAACAAAAAACTAGCAAGAGCAAAAAAAACGAATCCTTTTCCTAGAACCATGGGTTCAAATAAAGTAGTTCCTTTTCCTTAAACCGAAGTAGGAATCGTCAATATTAAAGCCTTAACCACTTTTCTTTTAACCCAAGATGTCACTGCAACTTCAAACGACCGGCTAACCGTTTAAACTTCACGCAAGTTCAAATAAAAAAATTAACAAAAATAAATCTTTACAGAAAACTCACCTTTACAATAATCACCAAAAGCAGAAAAGAAAAATATCCCAATTCACTATAACACGTTATTCACTGCACAAACACGCACACATCATTTACCGACTTCTAAACTTGCGACAGACGTGCGCCCGCGCGCGTTACGACTTTGCGACTGGTTCGATGTCAAGTTTACGAAGCTATTCGGGTTATGTCGCTTCTGTGTCGTTGGTATACTGTGGTATTATGGAGTGTTATGTCAGGAAATATAATAGTGCAGTGCATGGTACTTAATGATTTTGTTTATAAACACTTCAACTTAAGTCTGACAAGAATTGCCTAGTAATGTGAGCAAACTATAGTTGTCACCTCAGATCATAGAAACAACTTGTTTCTATGATCTGCGGTTGTCACATTATGATGTTGCAAAACATTCCACAGGTGGTCAGTGAGTTGTATTTAAATAATGTAAGATCATAATAAAAAGGAAAGGCGATGATATCAGAGAAAATGCAAGGAAAAATAGATAAAACTATCACAGTAGGTAGAGATGGTTGGCGTTGACAGGAGTTTCATACTAGCAAGGGACAATTTCCGGCTATTCATAATGATGAAAAGCTATTTCTAAGCTAACAGAGAACAAAAAGGATAAGAATCTTGTGATTAAGCTTCCAAAACTTAATTAAAGAGCATTTATCGAAGTGGTATGATCCAAATTACAAATAACAAACAATTTAGTGAGGCTTCAAAATACATTCCACAATGCGAAAGCTAATATTTGAGCCAACAATTTGGTTACTTTGAATGCACATGACCAAGCAAAACTAAGAAGCAGGTTCGAAAAGCGGAATTGGCAACATCCTCCTGAGAATTAGGACGTAGTTACAAAGAAGAATCTTACTACAAAAGATAGTATTTAAAAAGGCAATGTTAAAGACATACTTTCTTTTCTAGCTATACGAAGACGAACTTTGCCGTTGAGCTAGCTACTGTTCTCATTGATTACACGCACTGCTGGCTGCCAGAAATGTGCGGTTGAATTCCACCTCAATTCTCTTTAGATTACGGATGACTTTTGCCTCTACAGGCAACCATCTAAAGAGGGAGACGAACTCATAACCATGGCTGGCGAATATACTAACTTATAAAAGAGCAACAAAAGAGTACTTTGCTCTCAAAATGTGGCATAAATTGAGGATATTTTCTTGTTAATCACAAAGTTTGTTAAATAATAGAGAATAGACATTAGGGAAATGAAAACTGATTTTATTCTGGTTCAGTAAGTAATTGAACTTATGAACCTCGAAACGACGCTACGCGCCAATGCACCTCTGACCCTGACTAATGTTTGTGATGAGGAAACAGACCCTCCCTATGACTGGTAACCTTGACCTTAGTAGCAAGCTTAATGTTGCATCATTAGTCTTGTCATACAGAGAGAATGAAAGTCAAAAGTTTCGACATTTTCTGTTTAAGTTTATGCATTATAGTTCGTAAAATATAGGTTGATCTCTGTGACAGATGTCAAATACGAACAAATAACGTCAAAATGAAATGTAGGTACGGATTTGACATCTGCCACATAGATCAAGCTCTATTTTACGAAGTATAGGATGGGTCAGATGAGTATAATGATGCCATTGTAATGCGCGTCTCTGAAAAGGCCAATACTTTGAGCGACTTAAAATACGGTTATTTGACAACACACTCAAACAATACTCTTGTATACTTTCTATTAGAACAGATGATAGTAATGATCTCTAGAATAAGATGGTCGTCATGTTTGGTAATTCTGAAGTAATGGACTTGGAAGTAGTCCTAGCAAACATCGTTGCGTGTATGCTAAAGCCGTTACACACGGAATGACAAACAGCTTGACATTATTTTCGCAAATTCATAGAAATAACGACGGACAACATTACAGTAATAACATTCTTGGAGACGGAAATAGGGGCATTTTAAAAAAAGATAAAAATTTATCACGCACTAGTCCTCTGCTGCGGTTAGGTAATGTTATGTGGGGTATAAAACCAGTTGTACGGTGTGTTTATCTTTTATTTCTTTAGAAAAACACTGTTTTTGGTAGTTTAGATTAGGAATGTGCGTATCTGATGGTTGAATTCTGAGTAAACGTATGGTTAGTTGTAAATTTTTTGCTCATCTAATTTTCCAACAAAATCTATCTCATCATCTGAGCCTTTGCCGGGGTCAACTTCCAGTCTGACTAGAATTCCAAATAGTTTCTAGATAATCCTGATCTTCTAAGATTAGATCGGTGGTCAGATTTCCAAACTTTTGACTACCAGTAACGCCTGTCATCGGTACTTACCTATATGAAAACTAGAAACTGTTTCAATAATATTGCACTTAGGCCTCCTCTCCAAAGCGCTTCCTAGTCTTCAGTATTTATTATTACTTCCAGAATAGCTTTCTAGTCTTTAGTATGTGTATAGTCAACCATAATAAACATCATCATTATATTTTATTGTCACCACTTTGCTCACTAAGAAGCTTCATCAATTGCGTCATAATTATCACACACACCTGACCTGCTTCGTTTCATCTATGATGGGACTATTCTTCATCATGGATAAAGGAATACGGCGGTGGACTACTATTAAAAAAGTACAAATAAATTATTTTATTCCAAAGAAGGAATAGGAATAACAAAAAAGTAAAAAATAAATAAATAATTTATCACAAAACGGAATAGATAGACGCTTTTAAAGTTTTTGGAGGGAGTATCGCTCCGTCTTTGTCGCGCGAAGCGGACATAGGTGGTGTTACGTCACTTATCATGCATGCCGTCCGTGTCTAGCAAATCATTTTAAATGCTTATAACTTTGCCAATTTTGTAGATGTTTCATCGGTTTTTTTGGTGTTAATTACCTTTTTTCAAATAGTTTACAGATTCATAATAAAAAAATATATTCAACATCCCTATTATGTCATGCGGTTTCTTTCGCTGAGGTCGCCAAGCTAACCACAAAATAATGTTCTCAGAATGAAGACTCCGTTTTTGTGTTTAGCAGATATTCGTACATATTTTCATTGGCGATGGATGTATAAAAGCAAAAATTAATATTGCTGTATCGAAAACAATAATTTTATTACACTTACAGAATGTTAATAAACATCACTTTGTAATCCGGATTTTCTCGTCTGTTTATGTCGCTAAGTAAAACTCGCCATGTGGAAAGCTTGTAAACATGAAATCATCGCCTCCCTGGGGGGCAAACATGTAGTAGGTACCTATGCAGTGAAGGCGTAACTTCACGCGGAAGCAATAGCGGGTTAAGAGCTGGTTCAGACATGGCGGAATCCGTGCGGATGCAAATCGGGCGGTTAGACCGCGCGGATCTTAATTACATTAGCGCCTATAATTCGTTCATACATGCGGACAGGTATGAAATTATGGTTGAGGAAAATCGTAATGTTTTCACGAAATAATCGTATTTTCCTCAAATATGATTTCGAGGGCTTTATTGATGATTTTAATGATTAATTATTTAGTAACTATTTAATCATTATCGTCGCGAATTGAGTTTGGATCAACATACAACGTAAAACAGCGCCGCCATTTGCAAAAAAGCCAAATTTCGCGCGCAACCTTGACAGATCCTCCTTAAAATAAAAATTAACTGTGCCGACAGGACAAACAAGTCCCACGCTGTCAACACAGCGCAACTTCAGGAGCTCTGACGAAATTTCTCACCACAGGAACACAACACTGTCGAAGAGTAGCGTTATTTGGCTGTGGTATTCTGTAAGGTGGAGGTACTTCCCCAGTCGGGTTGCTGCAGATTTGAGCGAGAAATCCCGCGTGCCCTAGGTACTACATCTGCGATGCATCTGGCACTGCCGATGTCCACTGACGGCGGTGACAACCTAGATACCATCCGGAGCGCATGTTTGATTGCTATTCAAGAAACAACATAAAAATTAAAGACCAAGGCTTCTACCATATTTGGTTACGTTTCCTTTTGCAATGCAGCAAACGACAGGTACCTACTCGTATGTTGTGAAACCAACTTAATTTTCATCAAAATATCAATTAAAAAGATTTAATGTTTCCGTTTAGAAACTTGTTTGTCCATGATTTTTTTTTCTATTATTATATCCTTCGGTGTGTTTGGGTTTATAGTAATTCTTAATGATTAACTCATTCTTTTTCAAGAATAAAACAGGCTATCTTTATTGCCAAAAACAGAACCAACTCATCATACCTCACAAGCTTCTCGATTGAACTGCAATTTCAGGTTATTAATAATTTATTTCTTTTGAATTATTTGTATCGCCTACCCGCTCCGCTATCACTCGCACCATGTCCTTCCCAACCAATCATTATAAAACCAATAGACACCGAACAGCGGCGTCCAATCACGCAATACCGTTGTGTTTATCTGTACCATCGCTAACGGCTGCTGGAATCTCAACAATTTCATGTAATTTAACGCGTCTTATTGCTTACATAGGTATGTTAGGATAGAGAGAAAAGTGATCACGTATGTGACCTATAGGTCAAGGATAGTGGTGAATTCAGGGGGCGGGGAAAGGCTAGGTAGCTCAAAATCTTAAGTTCTGACAGATTTCCGACTAGATTAGTGATTTTCCCCTTACTTATAGACGCCTCCTAACTTTAACCACTGATTAAATATACATCTTTGTCATTTGTATGACAATAAATAGTTTATAATGTAAGGGGGCCATTGTTCACGTTTTGTCTCAAAGCCAGTTCAAGTATAGGCTATCCTTATTTTATTCGATTTGTCACTGATTGATGGCTTTACAAGTCACTAATCAAGCGTTAAAGATGTTTCCTTATGTGTTGTCGTTAAATAAGACGTTCCCCACGTTTTCATGTTTCCTTTTCCCATACTTTCCAGTAAACTGACGTAAATTATATGTGACGCGGTCCCTTTCCGCACACTAGTGTAATTGCCCAAATGCAAGACCGAGACGAGTCTAACCCCGTCTTTGGTCTCGGTTCTGCGTCAATACCCATAGTCGTCTTTTCGTCGGTCGGTCTTAGTTTTAATATTGTACATTCATTCTTGGTCTTGGTCTTAGTCTTGCTGTAATTAAGTGGTCTTGATCTTGCGAAAATGATTGTTGCAAGACCGATTTTGGGCAACACTACCGCACACTCGGGAACATAAGGAACTGTCGCAGTTTTATTGGTCGGTATGATGACAATTGAAAAAGGGGTCTTGAAGGCAGTAGGTAGGGATAACTAGGAGGAAAGGTACATTTGCCCTATAATAGGCGCACTAGCGAATTGCGAGCGTTTTTGCAAAGAGTTTGGTGCGGACACGTAGCGAGCTTGTACCTACGTTATGATCAATCGTCAGTCAATCCAACTTCGTTAACGAGTTTTATTTGATATATCGTGAAAGCGGTAGTTATTAGGTCTCTGTTTACAAAACAAATCAAACCGCAAACTCACGGCACCATTCAGTCAACAACAAAGCAACATCGCTCCACCGAATGACCCGCTGGTAAACAATAGCATTTCCAAGAAAGTTCACCACAATATGCCGTTCACGAAATAGCTTCATTTTCCTGAATGCTGATAAATGGCTCCATAATGTAGGTGGGATTCGACAGTTTGATCTGATGATTTGCGTTTTCTGTTTATTTTATGGCATTTTTTTTCTTTTATCTAGAATATTCTAGAAGGTATAGGTACTGTCTCACTGCTAGGCAAAGGTCTCCCCTATTTCAGCTCACATCGATAATACCTGTATCGTTGTAGGTACTTCGGACGCTGAGCTTAATAGACCAGGTACCTGTAATATACTAGACTCCATCACACTTTGCATAGTACTACACCTATATAATTATGAAGTAGGTAGGTACTAGCTGTGCCCGCGACTTCCACCCGTCCATCCATCCGTACTCTAGTTGATTTTCGATTCAGTCGGTTCCTTACATTTTTAAACCGTTTGTTTGAATCGGCCTAACTAACCAGAGTTGGTTTGTTCCAAACTTCCAAAGTAGGTACCTACTTATAATCAACCAAAAAATACCTGCTCTGCAACAACCATGATGTCGTGATGGGTACACTACATAAATACGAAAAACTTTATTCCGTCAGTCACAAATACGAATTTCATAATACAAATTTTCATAATTCCGAATGGTTAAAAATTCCAAATATAACAACTCCGACTTATCATTACTCCTACTTTTATAATTCCTCAATATTCCTAACGTTTATAATTACTATTCTCAAAATACCGAATTCAATAGATCGAATAACAAAAAGTCCGACTCAATGATAATTTGAAACATCAGATATACGAATACCTACCGATTATTAAAAATACCGATTAATACTATTCCCACCATTTCACAGCACCAGTCACAACATTTTGAAATTCGAACAAATAAAATTCGGAAAAGTGATTCATAATCCTAATTTTAGTAGTTTATTCGAAGTATTGAAAATCGGAATGTTGTTTTTCGGACCGAGAACCCATCGAGCATTTGATTCTTCGAATGTATGAAAATCGGAAAACTAACAAATCGCATTTACGACTTTCGGTAAAATAAATTTCGTGATTTTTAATAATAGACATTATAATTCTTAGGTTTTATGAAATTCGAACTTTTGAAAATCGGAACATCGAAATTTGGAATAAAATATTTCGGAGTATTTGGGTGTTCCCAGTCGTGATAGCTAATAATACAACTAAAGACGTCAAGCGCCATCTATGAATACAACTTGGAACTACTTCATTGCTGAGCTTAGTGAAAGTTGTTTGTTTGGGAGGCTCTTTTGTTAGTGCTTTCATATACTGGTGTCAGTTCCACTTGAAGCCACTAGATGGGGTTATTTCAGGATGCTAGTATTTATAACAAGCGCTATGCGATCTTTCAACAAGGGGTAGACACCGTTCCACGTAAGAATTACCCTAGAAGTTATGTTGGCTGCCCTGAATCTCAATTTGGACCCTGTTAATCAGAAAAGATCCAACCATATTTTTTTGTAAAATCGAGTTATCTAAGTATCCATAATGATTGATGAGTACCTACATTAAGACGGTAGATAACTCGATTTTACAAAAAATGTTGGTTGGATTTTTTCTGCTAAACAGGGTCCATTTATAACAACGTTTGTAACGGTGTTGGAAGTTTTCTTTCAGCACTCAGCATTCACTTTCATCACTTTTTAACGTCCTAAATATTATTATAAAACATAAATCTACAAAAAACACAAAACGATATGACCTAAATAGGAATGACAAGCAGGGGAGCCAACATAACTTCTAGGGGAATTCTTACGTGGAACGGTCTCTAGCGAGAAATCTGACACCGAAAACTCATGATTTTTAACTGTGCTCAAAAAATATACGCGACAATAGTTATAGAACTTCCTTAATTGTACTCAGTTAAAAACTACCTTTTTTTCAAACGCACTATATTATTATTATTATGGCTGCAGCAGCAGTTTCACAAACGTCACCTGCGTATTAGCTGATTTTTCAGTCTCTTTGACGAAATGAAGAAGATGGGGGGCGCTGAGGATGCACGCGATCGGTTCGTCAGTCGATGCTCGTCGTCTAATTGGACCATTCTCTATTACGTACAACTGTCTATTGGGCCGAAAATGTACAAGCGCGATCTATGCTCTTCATACCCGCCACACTTCTTTGGTTAAAGGTGTCGTCGGGTGCCAACATGAGACAATGCACGTGCTAAGTAAACAGCAATAAAAACTTTTCATCAGGTGGGAATGATGGGATAATCTGTGACATTTGACATTTAAACCACTTATTCTAGAACAAACGTTGTTAAGACTGCATAGTCATGGTCTACTACCATTCTATAGCGGGCCTCGTAGCTAAATGACAGCCGTGCTAATCGATCGATCTACGAAGTTAAGCTACGCTTGCCGCGGTCAGTCCTTGGATGGGTGAAGATTCTTTATAGTTTCACATCGGGAATCCTCCGTTCCTTTGAGAGTTGCCCTTAAACAGTCGGTTCCGGTTGTCATAGGAATATCGTTGACAGTCGTTACGGGACAATATTGATCTAACATTTAAATAGGTAGGTACCTGCCGGGTATTACCCAATAATTGGATTGTGGAGGTCAGATGGCAGTCGTTTTACGTAAAATATTGATATTCAGCCGCAACTAGTTAAAATGGAAGCCATCCCAATCTACATAGTTTGGGAAAAGGATGATGACCATTTTATAGCATGTAGCGATACAGAATTCAAAAGAAATAAGAGGAGTCAGTCCACGTGGACTACGTGGAGCTTTGGCCAATGCTGACCGAAATGCAAATTATTTCCGCGAATTGTTAGCCGCAACATGCAACCGCGCTTACCACCTGTTTTACCTTTTTGTTTTTTTTTATTATTTGATGCTATAAAACGGTAGTAGATCATGGTCTGAGCAACGTTTTTGATTGGAAAAACAAAATGTCACAGTGTATTTATAAAAAATCACTCCATCAAAGTCGTTTTAGAAGTTTAGAGCCCCAAATTCCCCGAGCCTCGGGAAACTCGAATAATATGAAAGGCCGAAATTTCTCGACCTTGACTAACACTTAACGTCCCCCCCACCCAATGGTAATACATAATAGAATATTACGTTTGTAGACCATGACGTTTTCATACTTTTTAATAAAAATCCCTGAACTTTTACAATTCCTTTTGTAAATGAAAGAGAATTTTTTAAATAACGCGAGTGCTTCAAGTATATTTCTTAATATTTGTTAGAAAACGTTTCTTTAAGAATCTCTTTGAAGCGTTTTCCACAATATTATAGAATAGGTACTTTGAAGTCCTAAGGTGCTTTCTAATAAGATATTAACTGTTTGCTTTGTGTCTGACGATGGCAAGAAAATAGAGTTAAAGTTTTTTAATCTTGAATACTTTAGGTACTGTACAAAATTCTGACAGTTGTTGAGCGATTTTGTAGATAAATTCCTTGTTTTAGCTGCTCTCAAATTCTTTTATGGTGCGGACAAGAATCATAAAATTGGCAATGAAGAATTTATTTTAGAATTAATTAAATTTCTGAAATAAATAAAACAAAATCACGTCTGTATTTCCAAAAGGAGTGCGAAGTAGATTTCTGAAGGCATCTTACACATTCACTCAATGCGCTATTGAGCTCGAACTATTTATTACAAGTAGGTACCTACATTTAGCTTAGATAACGACGGAATAGAAAATATCACAGTTTATTTTTATGACTTTAACATGTTTAAAATTAATAAAAACTTAAATACAGGGTAAAATTAAAACCAGTGCGGATATTTTAGGAGGTGAAAGTACTCATGAATATGATCAACTTTTATTATGGGACCGACACTGAAATATGAAAAAAAAAATCAGCTGTTCCATACATTTTGATCCGTGTTGTAGTGCATTTTTGTAGGGAACAGCAGATTTTTTTTTATATTTCAGCTTCGGTCCCATAATAAAAGTTGACCATATTTATGAGTACTGTCACCTCCAAAAATATCCGCACTGGTTTTAATTTTACCCTGTATATTTATAATGGATCTCACCATCCTGGTGACAACGTGTCGTGTCTCATAACTAAAAAGTTGTAGGCATTGAGTTAGAGCCTGTATTAGTCTACAATAGATGTCACCAATGCTCCTTATGAGGCGTATTTAATATTTGAACCAATGTTGGTATGACACAATAGCTCAGTGGTTAGAGCAACGCCACTGTATAGCAGAGGTCACAAGTTTGAGTCCTGCTCGTATCAGCTGCCAGAAAATACTAATAACATAACGCAAGTACAATCCACATAAAAGATTATTAAAAATAAACTCACCACGACGCCATGACGCCGAGTGTACAAAAGTAGCTTGTGTTTTTGACAGAATTTAATCTTAGGTTCACTCTCAGACAGAGAGTGAATCAGACAAAGCCAACACCAACAATGTTAAGATGGTATTGTTCCTAAGTACGTTAGGAAGGAATTAAAGCAAAGCAAGCAATCGAGCCACAAGCAGACGAGTGTGTGCAGATAACCGCCATTTTACTTCAACAGCTCTCAACACTGGAATTTAATTGTTTTGTGTTAGAAACGAGGTGTGGTTGCTGTTACAACGGAGGATCATCTAGTGATGTACGGAATAACTTCAAAAGGATGGACTTCTTAGATTTTATTTTAGGATATTTATTATGTAGATGACCTTGAGGTACGCCCGTCCTTCCCATCTCTTTAGATTCGATGCATTTGTTGCCTATGTATGGCAGAGAAGATAGGCTGATGATATGATAAAAAACCTTCTTCTTCAAAGGTAACAAAAGATTTAATTAATTTATCAATGAAATTAACAATAAATTGATACTGCAGTCTACTTTTAGTTAGTAAATTGGAATTCTAAATTATTCCTATTTAGAACTATCGTCAATGCGATTACTATTGCCACAATAATAGCTTTCCCATAGAAAATGGGTCTGCATTTCTGCATCGTTTCGAAAATTTATTTTTTCTTATCGCAGGCTTTTTTCGCTTTCAAGAATATTGCAAGTAAGAAATATTAAAATTAACTATAACATATTATTTTCCTCCTAAAATCCTTTCATACATTGAACCCATAAATATATTTCATCCCCCATAAATTACACTGAAATATTCCGACTTAACCACACCCCAAAACTTTAGCGGAGGGTGGGAGCAAAAAATAAAGGAGTTCTTCTAACATTGCAGAGTACGGGCGTTCATTACGTAATAGCTCTAATAGTAAGCTCCGACTCTACGGAATAGAGGAAAGTATAATAAAAGGGATTTTTGGTTTTGGCAAAAGCGTTTGAAACGGTAGATGTGGTTTTCAAAGAAGTTATCTTTTGTTTAAAAGAAATGGTGTTAAGGTTTACTTTTTATGTTAAATTAGGGACAAGGATTTTTGGTTTTTCCAAAAGTTTTGAAACGTTAAAGCATGTTTTTCAGGACAAGGCTTGAGTTTTGTTTTGTAATTTGGTTTTCGGTAATAATGGTCGGCATAGGATGCATCAGCTGCTGAAGGCCTTTCCCGTATGTTTTCATAAAAATTTGGGCTACTTGCTTTAAGATTTTTCTTTACTTAAATCTGGGGCCTGCAACACTGTTTTCCACTTTCTGAAGATTTATCTACTGGCTTATATCCATGTTTTAAGTAAAAATTGCCTCTTTCTTCCATAAGTGCACGATTTTATCTTGGATGATATTTGGATTTTCCTACCTATCGGCAACGTAATAATTCTAAGTCTATGGTAACATGAGTTGCCGATTTAATTGAAGACATGTCTTACCTACTAGCAATTTTCTCGACTTGGTAAATCGGTTAGGTCGTATCAGTATTCATAGCTTAATTCACTGCAGCAAAATATACCTACTATACTAAATATAGAGTATTGGTTGCAGTCAATACTGTTGTTGTTGCTGACCGCTGGTAACAGTCTACAACGATCTTGCTTCTGCTTATCATTGGCCAGGCTGCTAATTTGAATGTCGCTGTCTATTATCAAAGTGATGCTAGTGATCATTTTCTTACCTGGAATTAAACGAGAAAAAAATGTGCATTAATGATATTGTCAATCAAAGTAAAATTTAAAGTCTATTTGAATCAAACTATATAATTATTGTAAATTTCGTTCCTCTAATCGTATTGTCACTTGATAAGCATGTGACTTACACTATATTGCTATTTTATTTTAAAATTAATGTTATTTATGGACTCAGGTTGTAATTTTTAAGTTTTTTTTATGATATTATTGATGTATTGTTAATTAGGATTATTATGATCATTCCTGATATTGTAAAATAATTTTGCTATTACCTATACAGGGTGGCAGGTTAGACAGTGGAAATATTTTAAGTGGCCATTGTACTCATCATTATGAACAACTTTTACTATGGGATCAACCCTGAAATCCCGAAAAAAAAATCAGCTGTTCCATACATTTATGTCCAGATAACTCAACAAAATGTATGGGACAGCCGATTTTTTTTTCGCGATTTCAGGGTTGGTCCCATAGTAAAAGTTGTTCATAATGAGGAGTACAATGACCCCTAAAATATTTCCACTGTCTAACCTGCCACCCTGTATAATGACGAGGATGTGTAATACCGAATTGTTAATCTTATAAGCGTTTTGGATGTGTCATCTGTTAGCTTGTAAGATGAAATGAAATGAAATAAATAATAAACATAATATATGTTTTTTTATGGTATAACGCACTGTTATTGGAACACAACGAACACCTTTTAATTATGCTACCGTTTTAAAGAGTAGGTACTGTTGTTGATGATGATAATCCGACTCCATTGGAACTCCATTAGAATTGTAATTAACAACAGGGTATAATGCCGTGGATAATTCAATTAAATGTACTACGACAGAAAAGTGTCCGTGATTCGAATTTGTTTCAATAGGATAGTATTGATCTCGAGTTGTATACAATTCCTTTTAGTGCAGAGAATAGAAATGTATAGGCGGTGAACAATGTCCTTGCCATTAACCACATATCGAAGAATTGAAATCCACCTGACACAGTCATGGGCGCACTCCCTCAGCCTGCAGTAGCTGCAACTGCAGGTGGAGTAGCAGGAGCCCAGGTCTGAGTCAGCCATGCTGATGGAGTCGAACCGCTGCGCAAGACCCTCGCCTGAACTCGGCACGGTGTGAGAGCCGCGCCATCTGAAACGATTGAACAATAGAATTGGTTAAGATTTTCGAGGTAATAATTAATTTAAAGTCCTAAAGTCCATATCAACCAAGATACTCTGAAAAACTAATACTCACAAAAAACTTTGCTTGAAAAAATGCTTTTTGAAAGTAATAATAATAAAACGAATGGTTCAAAATCATACTATAATGCCACATTCCATTCAGTATTCTCCGTGAATCAAATTGTCAATGCAACTTGATCGAAACTCCGAGGTTAGTCAAAATACTGTTATTTTAATATTATTGCTGTGCATAAAGGCCCGATTTAATTAAGAACATACTACCATATTCCATTTCGTTATTATTCTAGTCTAGACCAAGAATAATTGACTCGGTAACACAAGACTTTACAGGGAATATCTTGGAATAGACAGATGTTATATTATTATACTCGTCTCTAATGACATACATGGCTCCCTATTTGTTCATTACTGTACTATCTATATGGTATTCGAGCCACAAATGCCAGACATACCTCCAACTGAAATTGTATTTGTGGTGTACCCTCAAAGGGAACTCTGTACTGCGTATTTAGAGAACTAATAATGTACTTTGGTGTACAATAGTCTTGAAGCTAATTGGCGGTTGGATGGATTTCGAACTTCACCAGAATGACGTGACGTGACTTCACCATGAATATTTCGCTTTATGGCTATGATCAATATCATCATTAAACGTCCACCCTTATTGGACGATTCTGTTCAACAGTGGACGTTGTCCACTGTTGAACAGAATCGTCCAATAACTGATTTAATAGATGATCAACCCAATTGTTGTGAATGTTGCGATCACTGTAACTGTTCATGTAATTAGGGGGGTGTGAGAAAGGTACTAAGCAATCTACTAAGAAATAGAAGGAAGATTTTTCACTCGAATGTACAAATTCTGACTTAAAGCGTATCTGTCCTAAACAGGATCTGTCGTAAACAGAATCTGACCTGAACCGAATAAAGACTCTGGCGCACCCACCACGGATGTGAAAAAGGCTTATTCTTTATCAAAACCCACTAAGCTATTTCTTGCGTTTCTAGATTAACATCAATAATGAACTACACGTAATACTAGAAAATTAAGCTTGATAAGAAGAGTTCCAATCTCAGATCATAGAAAAGAAGAGAGATGTACCAAGGTTGAAGGCGCTATTGAGCTTGACATTATTGTGATCCTGGTTCCGACGGACCGAACGCGATCCAGTGGGCCTAGCACGAACAATTTTGACGTATCGTATCGTAAACGTAAGCGAATTTCGAATCTAAAATACAACAGTCATAGAACATTTAGATAAAATTTTATACAATTTGCGCATTTTAATAAATACAGAGATTGATATAAAGTATATAATTTTTACAAATATTGTGTAGCGAACGTGTATTTTCAATTCAAAATATGCTTACGTTTACGATACGCAACGTCAAAATCGTTCGTACTAGGCCCTCAGATTTATTAGTGTTTTAGTTTAGTGTGAGTGACGAATGACGAATAACAGTGTTAGATTGAGGGTGTGCGGCATTTTTAATGTGTAGGAGATCTCTATATTTACAAAAGAACGTTAATTAGTAGTAGTGGTGACGCACACTGCTTTCAAAGTGGCGACAGCGGTTCCCGTACTAATTTGCGTATCTCTTTGCCTCTATAATTTGAGCCTGACGTTCCAATAAATATTTGACTGAGGTGACGGACTCATCTACAAAATATTACATTCTTTGGTGAATCGTCGCCCTTTACAATTTGTTAGACGTCGAATCATCCGCAAGACAAGACTAAATCAAATTACCTGGCACTCTTAGTATCAACATGTTCCACCACCACATTCCAGGTCCTGTGTATCAGGTACAGGAGGAACAGCACTCTTGAAGACTCGGCGTTCGGAGGCTGAGGAGGCGGTTCTCGCTTGCGTCCTGGCCACTTGCGACTTGTTGCGGTACTGGCACCACTGCCCATTTTGAATTTCGATCACTTCATTTTTTGACGATCATTAGTTGAGGATGGACGTGTCCTGAAATGAGAAGAGGCATTTTTAAAATAGCAGTAAAGTACTTGATGGATTGTTTGAATAGATACACTTATTCTAAATCATTAATAGTCATAAAGATGTTTAAAACCACCAACGACTTCTTTGTGTTTCACATGTACCTAAATGGACCAGAATTGCATGATTGTATACCTACCTATACATGACTGCTTGTATTAGTTTAGTAATCTAGATCAAAAACAATAAATTAATGGTATAATGATTTTCTCAATCTATCTACAGGGTGGCAGGTTAAACAGTGGAAATATTCTAAGGGGTCATTGTACTCATCATTATGAACAACTTTTACTATGGGAGCAACCCTGAAATCGCGAAAAAAAAATCAGCTGTTCCATACATTTTGTGGAGTTTTGTGAACATAAATGTATGGAACAGCTGATTTTTTTTTCGCGATTTCAGGGTTGGTCCCATAGTAAAAGAAGTTCATAATGATGGGTACAATGACCCCTTCAAATATTTCCGCTGTCTAACCTGCCACCCTGTATACTAATGCAAAAGAGTTTGTTTGAACGCGCTAATCTCTGAAAGTACCAGTGGGATTTGAAAAAAACCTTTTTGTGTGAATGATAGCCAGATTCATAGGCTATTCAACATCATGCTACAACCCTTAAGAGCCGAATAACGGGGGTGTAACCGCGGTGAACTGCTAGTTCTCAATAAATCTCAACTCTGGTCCCCAAGATACAGGCCTCGCCTAGTTTGGGGACCACCGTAAAGAACTTAATGATGTACATACCAATGGTTCAATAAATGATTAAATGATTAAATGATTAAATACTCTGCTGTATTCTCGTTCAATCACAAAACTCGTCTGATCGCCAAATAAAATCGAATAAATAAAAATTGCTTCACACATAATTCTCCAACATTATTCTTTACATCATCTGGTCAAAAGAAAATATCCCGACAAATGTGAGTTACTCGCGCGTGAGGGTTTCCGGATCATCCATCATGATATCATTGCCTTAGAAATTCATTTGAGAGTATCTACCGACTGTATCTTTTTATTATTGGTTAATGATATGAAAATACATATTTCTAAGATATTGGGTGTAGAGTTTCTTGTTGAAAAGTTCTTAGCGCCTGTAATCTCCAAAGGGATAGGCAGAAAGGTCATAGTAAGTACACCCCCATTATGTTGCCATATAAAAGGAGCTTATTACCATCAACATCACTGATTAATGATGGCAAAATACATTTTGTGATGATAGTGCTTATCAGTGGCGAAGGGTCCCTACAATACGATTCCTACCGGCTTCCCTTTGAAAAATAATATAGGCAGTATTGGCTACTATTGTCAAATATGTATAATTAGCTTTTCGTAGCCAGGTAAGCATTTGTAGCTCCGGCATACCTCTTACAAAAATTGACCCATCGCCACTGGTGCTTATAGATTTTTCGAAGCAAAAACTACCAGCAACAGGATATGTAATAGTTTATAAATTAATAGAGTAAGTCTTGATCCTGATAATGGTGTTAAAATATTAGTACCTACCTACATACGGAACTAGTGCCTAAATGATGGTATCAAATGATAAGAAACTAAAGAACTGTGACAACCGTGCCGCGGGATTACCAACCGTAGGATAATTGTTTAAGAAATAAATAAATGATTAGATAAACCATGTCAAGCCCGAGCCAAGGCACGGATGCATTATTATACATGCATTTTTCATCTGTGACGCGGACGTCAGGTCAGACAATTTAGTACAAAAGTTCGTTCCATTGCCACGGATCGGACCCAACTCGGTGTACCATCACCTCAGATCATAGAAACAAGGAGATATGCCATCATAGCAAATTAGTACGGTAACAACTGATGCCACTTTTAGTACATTTTTCGACACAATTACGCGCATAATTAAGCGCTCCTTGTGAATAAAAAGATCTCCCATTGAACATTGAACATTCCGCACACCCTCAATCTAACACTGTTAATCGTCACTCAACACTAGCACTAAACTAAAACACTGTATTTATACCATCGATCGTGTTCGGTTCGTCGCCAGCGTACGTTTTTAATATGAGCAATTTGCTCAAGATCAGGCATCAAGCTCGATAGCGCCTTGGCACATCTCCTTGTTTCTATGATCTGAGAACATCACAAAAAATATCCTAAAAGCTCAACTACATTTAGACCACAATCCACAATCACGTGCTAAGTTTTAAAATCACCAACTCAGTAGACTACAATAAAGCTCAGAAACAATAACCAACTCAACAAAACTTAAAAACAACTATCTCAACTTGTTTAAAGGCTTGAAAACTTTACAATTTGTTCGAAGAATTTCATTACGAAAGAGATAAGGCTATCTGTACGCTTCTCCTTTATGAAAAATGTTTATAACTAGGAAACTCGCTTATTTATACGGGGATTGTAATAAACTGGAATTTATCTGCACCCGCTTGTATAATCTGGATTTTTATTACTCTGTGCCATAGTGGAACTGTTGTCGGTAATGCAAGTTGGTTTTGCTTTTGTAATTGAAGAGGTAATCATATTGTTTTCTTTTTTGTTTGGGTTTTTGGTCGTACAATATGCAAATGCCGTTGAAACTTGGTTTAACCCAGTAATGCCTAGCGTGTCCAAATGGACACAAATTTAGTGGTAAAATTAAATATTTGGTAAGCTAACCTAGCTTTCTTTTTTGGCAAAGTAATTCTTATAGCGTATTCACTAAAGCCTATAGTTTCTGTAAACTTTATTATGCTGCTGATATTTGCCATTATTTTGGAAATATTTGCATTGTATGTTCAATAAATTTGCGAACAGGTGAAAAAATGAATCCCAGATGAGAGTAGGTAATATTATGTCTATGTCTTGTTATTTACCTATGTTATTTTTATGATATATGATATTTTTATAAATACCCTTGGATGACGTAACGGGAAAACAAAGCTCTGCTTTCATTTTAGTTTGTTTTTTTCACAATAAATTCGATGTGTCCATATGGACACGCTAAGCATTTGTCGTAGCTTTTTATCAAAGCAATTGTTATATTTCAGCTGCTTTGATTTCGATAAATTCAAGGAAACGTGTACACTAAATCAAGTTCTTTATTACCTATTTGTATAAAAAAGATGATGGCGTAGATCAGCCAATGCCTGAATCTCTTTTTATAACCCTCGGAGCCAGCTATTTTGAGTAATAAGGATTCTCCTGGCGAAGGTAATAGTGGAAGGGCAGAAAATTTGAATGATTGTCAGTTGTTTGTTGAGACAGAGATGCGTTTTCGGAATAAAAATGCCAATAGATGTTTTGATGACCTTTGAGAATTCATATAAGATGAAAGAAATAGTACTGGTCCCTGATGCCATGGATGTTAGATGCAAGCGTTCATAACGCATGGCTACTCCAGAAATAACTGGAGCTAACGTTTTCCTATTCGATTTTCGTAAGAGATTGTCTGAAGCTGTCTTCAGACTACGCTATACTATATAGTATACGATATACTTTATAGCATAGCGCAGTATACAAAACCCATAATATATAGTATAGCACAGTGTGAACGTGTCCATAACAATGTATGGTGCGCGATATTGTTGTGCTATGAGCTATATGCTATAATGCTATATAGTATAGTGTAGTCTGAAGACAGCTTTACAGTACCTCAACAAACATCGGACGGTTGTCAAAAGTCCAGGAAAACCTAGTACTGCGACATCTGCACTAACAGGTTCATCGAGATATGAAAGGACTGATCACTATGTCCAAAAAAAAAGGGCAATATGTGGGGCCATCGTGTAAAAACTAATTTTCAGCAGGTAGAATTGAATTCATAAAATGCAATGTGGGCTTATGTGTTTCTTGCTTTTATCATATAAAATCACACTTTTACAATTTACCTACAAATACTTTTTTGCTACTGATAATGCTTAGCGTGTCCACATGGACACATAGTTTTTTTCTATTTTGCAATATATTTATTCAAACCAAAATTGTATATTTTATTTACGTACCCTATAATGAACCCTAATTTATAAAAAAAGAATTAAAAACTAAAAAAATACAAATTCGGGCATTACTGGGTTAATTACGTCAGTAAAATCAGACAAAAACCACCGCCAGGCACTTATGCTTGGCAATTAAGTTGAACTGGATTCTTAATTCTTCTTATTGGCATTCTATGCCGAACAATTTCAACTGATCTATATATTATATTATATATTATATTATATCTGAGTATTTCAATTTGTTAACTTTGTAAACAATGTTAGTATGGCCAACTGTCAAAATTTGATGAATTTTTATAGAAAGTTTGTTTACAAAGTTTACAAGTTCTATTGAATTGGACCATAGTTAAAAACCGTGAAAGTTTAAAACAGTGTTTACAATGTGAAATGTTAATGTTTGTCTACGAACCGTAGATACCTAGGTACATGTGCTGCAGCCATGCTACAGCAGTATATTTTTTCTCACAATTTTATATAATTATTACCATAGCCAATTCCCAATTTTATCAAAAACTATCGGCGGGATTGTTAGGTTCTCCTTAAAATTTTCAATCCATGCTAAGTACGTAGACTCAACAGTAATTGAACTGAATTTGGAAGGAAACTGATTGAACCACTTCATTAATTGGATGCGCTTTGACGTATTGATTTAAATTGGCTCGGAGAAGCTTGTGATTACACTTCACGGATTAGATTGATTGGCTTGAACATCGCAATCTAAGCATTTGCCGATCCTAAATTCGACATACGGGTGAATATCTAATTGAATTACTTTGAATATAATCTATACGATGAACGTAGCTTTTGCGATAGCTAAAGCAAAGAAAAATTTAGTCTTTCTAAAATTTGAAAAAAATAAATTTTGTTATTCTTACGCGTCAGCATGAGCTAGTTTTCTTTTGATGAGATCTGTGATAGTAGCTTAATTAAGCTGCCGGAAAAAGCTTGGTAATTCAGGATGATAGTGGAGGATGCATTTGATACTTTATTTAAGTAGTTATACTTACTCTCGTATCTCATCGATGAATATACCCACGCTTAGGCGGTTTCTATACTAGTCCATAAACCTGAGCGTTGTCGTGTGCAGACCGCTTAGTTAAATAGATTTTTAATATATGAAGCAAATAATTCCGTAACTTCGGAATTATCTGCCTCATAGGTAGTTTACCCTTCTGCTGATCCCCCCACTGTGTGCACGTGTCACGAACGTCCACCACATTAATTATGTCCCACTGCAAAATAACGGACAGAAGTATTTTTGTTAATGCAACTTCACGAATGCCGTTTTCATTTTAAATCGCTTTTATTCCTGCCTTTGCTATTCATTAAAATGTCAATGGGAATGCTATTTTAGTGGACTGATATTGCTTTTTAATGGAACCGTCAGTTGGATGCGGTTTTTGTTGATGAATGGGGATCTTTTTTTAAAATGTTGGTGGACTATAGTGTTTTTGCAAGAAATAAATTGATGAATAAAATTGAATTCGGTTTTTTGCGTGACACATTGTTTGCTCTTTCATTTTCACAGTATTATAAATAAATTGTTCCTTTGTTAATTAACTAATGTTAATTAAATGCGACTTTACCTTGCCTAACGGTTAGGTATGTAGCAATTTTAACTTCTTAAGTTACTAATATTTCATTACAAAGGTTTTAATGAAATATTAGTAACTTAAGAACCCTTAGAAGGGTTGTAATGAAATATTAGTAACTTTTGTTTTTAGGGTTCCGTACCAAAATGGTAAAAAAGGAACCCTTATGGTGCGACTTCGTCTGTCTGTCTGTCTGTCACACCTGCTTATTTCAGCAACTAGTAATGCTATCGACTTGAAATTTGGAACAGTTATAAATAATGCTTGTCAAACTTTATTGCAAATGAAAAAAGTCAAAAAATATTTTTATTGCAAAAGGGGCCGGAGTGGGGGTCCAAAATTTCAAAGTGAGGTTAGTAGGTCATGTAACATATCATATGAAAGGGCTTAATCTGCATATTTCAAAATATATTTTTATTTAATTTTATGTCTCACAGTTTTCGATATATGATGAAAAATGTCTGAAAAATACCATTCCCCCCCCTTATCTCCGAAGTTTGCGGAGCGAAAAATCTGAAATAATTAGAGTTGATAGGAATTGATCCAAATATTGCACCAAAAATAAAACGATGTTCCTAACTAACAGTTTTTTCAAAATCATCAAAATTCCTTCACAAACAAACTTAGTTTTTTTTTTTTTTTTTTTTTTCCTTTATTGTTTAGGGGTTTTTATCTAAACAGATATGTCAACCCCATCGTGCCTTTTAACATAATCAATTTAGTTACTAAATTATATAAACTACTTATACTTAAACAAACAAACTTAGTTATGCGGTTCGGTTTTTTTCACTTTATACGTCCAAAAATGATACGGAACCCTCGGTGCGCGAGTACGACTCGCACTTGGCCGGTTTTTTTTCTTTGATCAAGTTCAGACGTACTACCTTTAGTTATATTACATTCACGAATTCGTTCATCAGTAAATGTTCTGCTTAATGTGTAGGTACTCATTTATGCATATAACTTCGGACATAGGAAAGATTACCTAATGTATTATAATTAAAACCTTCCTGAAAGAAAGTACCTATGTAGATTACGTTAGTGGAAACCCCACCCAAATCGGATCGGTGAATCGGTCATTATTAAAGGTTATTACCGATGTTATTGATATAGGTTATACCGATGTTATTGATTACCGATGTTATTGATATACTGCTTACATCTTTACTGTGTATGATGATCATGAATAATCTCAAGGTACCTATATCGTGAGTTATACCTGTGTCATCATAATAATCTTGTTAAACCAGATCTTAATAGTATATTACAGATTAATGCTGCCATGTAGGTACAATATAATTTGAAGATATAATAATGTCGTTTAAGATAACAATATATTGCATTGTTTCTAATCTTTACCAATGAACTAACAGGTTAACTGCAACAGGGCCCCAAGTCTGCTAATGCAATTGTCATAATCGTGTCAGAATGGTCTCTCAATGACATCGTTTTGACCAATGACGAAAGAGATAATCTTACTCTAAGCCAATGATCGCTTAGGTTTTGACAGTTATGGTGTCATTATGACACCATTCTTACGCAACTGCAATAGCAGAATTGGGGCCCAGGAATTGGTGCCAGCTAATATTGTTAGCCTTTCAAGCTATACACGATTAATTTTTGCGCTAGGTAAACATCAAAAACATTTAGAATATTTTGGCATTACATTTACGTGTCAGTAAAAAAGCAGTGATAGCCTATAGTGCTTTGGCTTTAACCATGTGCCTCCCACGGCGAATGGTTCGAATTCGATCCCGAGGCACGCACCGCTGACTTTTAGAAGTCATGTGCGTATTAGAAATTTAATAATCACTTGTTTTAACGGTGAAGGAAAACATCGTGAGGAAACCGGCATGTCCTTAGGACCAAAAATTCGAAAATATGTGACGTCCACCAACCCGTACTGGGCCCGCGTGGTGGACTACGGCCCACTCCCTCTCACAGACAGAGGAGGCCTGTGTCCTAGTAGTAGGAACATTATAGGCTGATTGTGATAATGATTATGCTTAGGCTATTACGCGTCCTAGTGTAATTGAAAACGGGCATAAATAGGTTAATTTAAAATCTTTACAGTAACAATGCAATATTAGATTAGCCTATACTTAACCCAACTGTAATTTCTCATTACAGCTTTTCAATCGACCTTGCAATTGATGCCATGTCAATTTCCGTCCGTTATAGTAATATTTACCCCCATGCTTCTAGGAAAACCGTCTCATGTGATAGTTGGATAGTGTAGGATGTAGGTACTGTCTGTCTATAAGAATATGCTTTGCTGGCCTGTTTGGGTGTTAGCCAATTGGAGCAAACTTCTTGACTTGAAGGAAGAGGTCGTGGAAATTTTGTGTTACAAAGTTACGGGACTGGATGTATGTTTTTTTTTTTACTTTTTTGCTTCAAAAACAAATATTGGATTTGGGATATAGTATGTTTACTCTGCCTTGCCAAACATAAATCGTTTTAATCGATTTCGGGTTTTTGGTCCATACATTTTTGAGCATTATCCTTTGTACGGAACCCTAAGGCTTGAGCCTGCTCGCACTTGTCGGGTTTTTTCTTAGGGCTGCCTATTATTTTGCTTTCCACATTTTTTAGTGATATTTAGTCATCGATCTCGTTTGATCCTTTCAAAAACTGTAATAACATCAAGAAAAAAAAAATCTATTAATTATATTCTATGTCCAGATACACAGCTGGAAAGCAGACCAAGCCAAGAGAACTAACTAGTTAAGCTAGACCGTAAGCTCGGGGAAAGTGCAGTGGACAGTAACTGGGGAAATAACCTGTTAGAAAGTACAAATACCTACAGATGCCTTATTAAGCGGTAATGAGGTAAGCAGCGCTGCAGGTGGCAATGTAAGCTAAAAAGCTGTAAAATATTTTTATTTTTATTGCAAAAGGGGCCGGAGTGGGGGTCCGAAATTTCAAAGTGGGATTACTAGGTCAAATGACATATCATATGAAAGGACTTGATCTGCACATTTCAAAATATATTTTTATTTTATTTTATGTCTCACAGTTTTCGACATATGATGAAAAATGACCAAAAAAATACCATTTCCCCTTATTTCCGAAGTTTGCGGAGCGCAAAATCTGAAATAATTAGAGTTGATAGGAATTGACCCAAATATGGCACCAAAAATTAAACGATGTTCCTAACTAGTACAGTTTTTTTAAAATCATCAAAATTCCTTCACAAACAAACTTAGTTATGCGGTCCGGATTTTTTCACTTTATACGTCCAAAAATGATACGGAACCCTCGGTGCGCGAGTACGACTCGCACTTGGCCGGTTTTTTTAAAAAAAGCCTGTTATACAAGTTTTTCCCAAATGTGGAAACTCACGCTGAAGAGGTCTTGATGTCTAAGGAAATGCTCTCTCATCCATGGACTAACCACGGCAAGCGCAAGTTAACCTTATAAATCGATCAATCAGCTCAGCTGTTTTCAGTCACGAGACGATTTTTAAACGACAAAAGACCAAAACCAATAAATAACAAATACACGGCGATTCGTCGCCGTTCTGCAGACATGCGTCATTCTCGCACCATCGCTCTCCCATAACATGACAGCAGGGTAGCAGTACATTTCGGACGCGTATGGATCAGACCATATCGATCCGTTCTTTAGGGAGCTATCTCAGATCATAGAAACAAGGAGATATGCCATCATAGCAAATTAGTACGGGAACAACTAATGCCACTTTTAGTACATTTTTCGACACAACTACGTGCATAATTAAGCGCTCCTTGTGAATAAAAAGATCTCCCACGCATTGAACATTCCGCACACCCTCAATCTAACACTGTTAATCGTCACTCAACAATAGCACTAAACTAAAACACTGTATTTATACCATCGATCGTGTTCGGTTCGTCGCCAGCGCGTACGTTTTTAATATGAGCAATTTGCTCAAGATCAGGCATCAAGCTCGATAGCGCCTTGGCACATCTCCTTGTTTCTATGATCTGAGGGAGCTATTAATAGTCCCGGATGGTGTGATTCTAGAATATTCCCAACTATTTTGGGTTCGGCTTTCGGCCAAATACGGATCAATATCAGCATTTTATAATGAGCAGACACTTGGACCTTTGCAATCCAATACATAACTATTTACTTTTTGAAATGTAGGTACTTATCGATAAATAAGGTACAGTTGTTTCACCGCAAACGTTTGACTTTCGAGCCTTTGACTACCCATAAAGATTGCCCTACATAATACGTTAATATTAAAATTTTGTCCAGATACCTACAGCACAGAAATCTCGATGATTTGACATGTCGCCACATCAATAGATTGCATCCGTGCGAAGCAAGGGCGGGTCGCTATAGTTAGCCATAATAACCGCTAAGAGCGTCGGTTTAATTTTCTCTCCGAGGCACGAAATAATCTCGATTTTTACAGAACGGTCACCTATCCGCGGACAAACCGCGGCAAGTGCAGCTTAACCTCGTAGATCTTCGAGCCAGGTGGCTATGCAGCCCGAAGCCTTCTTTCTCGACGGTCAATTCTTTCATGGTCTATTTAAAGCCCATCGAATGTATAAGCTCCATATAAATTATTGGCCCGTTTCGCCCCCGCTAATTTCCGTGCCGACATGCTCATACCATTCAATTTGACAATTTATGGTGCATTGTTATCCAAAGATTTACACCCAGTATTGTTCTGGTGGTTTTGTATTAATTTATTAACATTATACGCCACTAACAAACGAAATTCGACCGTACTGTGGTAGATTCAAAGTAATTTTCTAAGGGATAAATTTTAGGGGTTAGGATCTTTTGTAATAGGTAAGTGTTATTGTTATAGTTTTTCATTATTTTAATGCTTTGCTGAAAATGTTGCTACATTTATTGTATTTAAAACTTTAAAACCTTGAATTCCATGAAGGCATAAGCAGAGAGGTAGGGCAGTTAGCTGATAGTGGTGATTTAGGGCTTGTACACAAAACTGCGAATCGGCGCGATGCGATTTCGTGAGGCAAGGGGTCTTCCTTCCTTGGTTCGCGTGACCATTCCTTTGACGATCGTCAACCAAATGTATTGTTTTAACTAGGTACTAGACCTGTGACATGGAAAGTAAACAGAGTGTTACACTGCTGTTATTGTAAAAAGATATAGCGAAAAAACAAAGAAACGTAACATCGCCAGATTGCGCGATGAGAATCGATTCGCAGGTTTTTGCGATGCGTCGTGCGATTACGTAGATTTTTGTGGTTTACGCGACAACTTACAATGTTGAGCTATTTGAGAGTGTGAGTGAGTGAAAGGAAAATAAGTATATACCTAAGTACATACGTCATCATCATCAACAAAATGTCATCCATCAGATAGTAAAAGTTACCTATAAATAATAATAATTATATGTACGAGTAAATACCCAATACCTCATTTAACGACTTTCTTAGATCTATGATTACCTGGTATAATGATTTATCATCACAATAACGACATCAAACGAGAAAAGCGTGGAAAAAAAACCAGTACCGGTTAAAATGAAACGAGGAACGTATTGAAAGAGGGTTTCTTGCTTCAATAGGTATTTAATTCTCTTTGGATTTAATAGGGGACCACTATGAAATCACTAAAACACATGAACTGTTCCGTACAAAAATATCCACCTCACTTGATACAATGTAGGTATGAAACGGATTTTTTTTCGCATTTTTAGGATTTAAGAGTAGGTAGGTGTATTACATACATCGTCATTGTCATCAGATTTTTTAAATTCTATCCCTAAAGGGGTGGAGTGGAACGGGATTGTAATATTTGTAGGTATGATGTTTTCCGACTTCCATACGGATGGAACTACCAGTCGGATTCGAAAAAATATTTATGTTTATGATATCCAGGTTTTTATAGGATGGAGAAATAGTACCTATAGGCTATTAAACATCACACTACGATCCTTAGGAGTGGAGCAACGGGATTGAAACCGCGGGGCACAGGGTATATACCTATACACAATGACATTGAATAAGCCAAATCAGTATAAATGTTAGATGCTTAGCCTTCCAAGTACTTAGTGGTTAAATGATATTTATTTTGTAAATAGGTCAAAAATAACACATAAGTACACGTACATTTTTTTTTTGAAGCTAGATGAGGTTGGTTTTTCCAATATGACTATACCTACCTTTTAGAAGAAACAACGAAACAAACTCAAACGTCTCTTTTAAGGTCCAGACAATTCTTAATTGAGTTTTAGAATTATGTAACGAAACATGCAGGTAGTCTGAAATGGTTTTATGAGAAAAAGCAGATCCATAAAATTTCAGGGAATCACGAAATATCACAAAATCTACTTACTACTCAAATGAAAATAATTCCATTACAGGAATACCAACTTACTAAAAGTACCTGCAATATAAAACACATTTCAACTGCAGTGCTACCAATCTAAGTAATGAAGGTGTGTGTTTTGGCAACGTTCCCGAATCTAGATCACAGTTTGTGTTACACTTAGATTGAAAAGCGCAGTGCATGTCTGGGACTATGTATTTAAGCCTAGATTAGACAGATAAGTGAATTAGACTGGTTTCACGCAGTTCCCGGCAATATTATCATTTATTCAAAAAAGAATAGAAATCTATTATTATAAATCTGTAAATATAGATAGTGCAGTGATAGCCTAGTGGAATAACCATGTGCCTCCCACGGCGAATGGTTCGAGTTCGATCCCGAGGCACGCACCGCTGACTTTTCGAAGTCATGTGCGTATTAGAAATTAATTATCACTTGCTTTAACGGTGAAGGAAAACATCGTGAGGAAACCGGTATGTCCTAGAACCAAAAAATTCGAAGACATGTGACGTCCACCAACCCGCACTGGGCCCGCGTGGTGGACTACGGCCCACTCCCTCTCACAGAGAGGAGGCCTGTGTCCCAGTAGTGGGAACATTATAGGCCGATTATGCTTATGCTTATGCTAAATCTGTAAAAAAAACCGTGTCTGTACATTAAAGATATTCCAGAAAAAAACAGTCGGAATAGGGTACTGCGATGTAACCATGCCCATAAAAACATTTTATTTTTATTTTTTTGTCTTTGAGTTTGTTTGTTTCGTGTCCTTTCTATTCTGTACCGGTACCGACTCGCCGCGTGATATCACTGCAAGAACTGCCAATTTGTTTGCGAATGTTCGAGGGAGAATATCACGGTGAGATTCTCCCTTGAACGTTCGCAAACAAATTGGCAATTCTCGCGTAATTAGTAGAACGGAAGACACTGGGTCTATTCTATACTATCCTCATAACTAACTCTTTGGTATCTTTTACGATACCAACAGAAAAATAATGGGTGGCCTATAACCGGTAACTAAATAACCGTTTTAATAGTTAGTAATTAATAGTAACACGCTTCCCAATTAAGTTAACCGGTGTTTATGGTATTCACTGCAGTTATTTGTCGGTTCATCAGTTTTAATCGGTCGTTAGTGGTTATTTGACCCGTTAGTTATTCGTTCATGCATTCCATTGACATACGAAATGTGTACAGTATTCCCAAATTAATAATGCGCATGCAGATCTTCGCTAATTGTCGTATTCCCGGAAACACCGAATTATTGAATCGTAAGAGCCCTAAATTATGCATGAAGAAAATGCACTTAACCACTCTATATACTTCATTGTTTCCGGGAATACGACAATAGCGAAGATCTGCATGCGCATTATTAATTTGGGAATACTGTATGTGTGATTTAATCTCATTTGTTGTGTGAAATTACATAAATTACTAATTTTAAGGAAATAATAGTAATGTGTTTAACAGCCAAAAGAGGACAGTCAGATTGTCAAGTAGTGATAAATTAAGTTGAAACAAAACAATAACAAATAATGGCGCATTTACATTTTATGTCAAAGCAAGTTGAATATAGTATCTACTAGCTTCCACCCGCAGCTTCGCCCGCGTAAATCTTTTTTAACCGACTTCAAAAAAGATGGTTCTGTATTCGACCCGTATGTATGTATGTATATATATTTCTATGTGCGCGATTTTTACACAATATGTTTATAAATTATACCTTGTGTTATTCTGATATTTAAGCTATCTATATTACCTATTTAATTGTAAGGTTGCATTAAAATCCGTTATGTAGTTCAGTAGTTTTTGTGTGAAAGAATAACACAAACATCCATCCATCCTCACAAACTTTCGTATTTATAATATTAGAAGAAAGTAGAATAGTTATTCGGATCGGAGTTAATCAGCGCGGTATCTAACGCTGACTGGCTTACTTAACTAAAACTTAACCTAAAAAAATAACTAAACCAAGATTTTATATTCCAATAACAAAATTGACCTCATCCATATTTTAGCATATTATTAATACGATTTAACTGTTAACTATCGATAGTCAACTCTTAACGGAAACATTCAATTTATTTTATAACAACATAAAATTAACATTTTTACGAACTTAATGTAGTTAGTTAAGCTATTTTTATCTCATAACTTCTTTTTAGGGTTCCGTAGTAAAAACTAGTAACCCTTATAGTTTCGTCATGTCCGTCTGTCCGTCTGTCTATCTGTCTGTCTGTCCGTCACACCCTCGTAAAATCTACAGTTCATCTATACTTATAATAAATCTGTAGAGAGGTCAATTCTGTACATGAAATAATATATATTTTCAAAATAACTATCAGGGGGTGATTAGTGATCGATACTGATGCCAAAAATGCAATCAGTAAAATTTTTGTCTGTCTGTCTGTCTGTCTGTCTGTCTGTCTGTATGTTCCTTATAGAAACAAAAACTACTCGACGGATTTTAACGAAACTTGGTACAATTATTCTTCATACTCCTGGGCAGGTTATAGTATACTTTTCATTACGCTACAATCAATAGGAGCAGAGCAGTGTAGGGAAATGTTGGGAAAACGGGAGAAGTTACTCCATTTTTAAGCTTCCGTCGCGTGTGCAGCCTTAATGGTTAAAGCTACATAGAAATCATGTATGACGGAAATGTTTAACATAAAATTATCTAATAAATATACCTACAATAGCATATGTCTATCTTTTATGGTTGACTCACAATAACACGTGTAACTCCCGATAGCTTAGCAGTTCGGAGCTTTCTGATTGTATTTGTTTACTCTTACGTTTATAATACTCTCACTCATCCCTAATTAAAAAAAGTTAACATTATTACCTATTCAATAAAAAAAGAATCATAGAAATCTGTATAGAAACACCAAACTTATACATGAAATACGCTAATAATCCATCGCGCCGTCGCGCGTGAATACTGAATCATGCTATAAAAGGATTATTTTTGTGTAACGGTTGCCGCGCTCGACGCGGGGTCAGTTAGTGGTGATGAATTTGCGGTATTGCTGTAATCGCGTGTGTTTATGTCACTCAAAATAGAAAAATAAAAAACTATTCACCCCCTCGGGGGTAAAACAGCTCTTCTGCGGGGGTAATAAGATTGATAATCTTCTTTACAAATAAATAAAATAGAAGTGTCTGTTTGTACTGTCATGTTGTTGTAGGTACTGTTATGAACCGGAGAGTGAATATAATGGTAGTTAAAGTTTACTCCTGAGGTACGTTCCCATGGGATAATTTTCGACGTCCACGCGGGCGAAGCCGCGGGCGAAAGCTAGTAACCAATATGTATGAAACTTCACAGCTAGATGTCTTCTGTAAGCCGCTATAAAAACCTGTAACAAAATTATAAAAAATAAAATAATTTAGGGGTATATGAAACTGAAGGATGAAAAAAAATATTTTCACGCACCTCTTTATGTGGGGTATCGTTGGATAGGTCTTTGAAAATAAGATCAAGGTTTCTTCTTTATTTAAGTGCATATTTAGTGAACTAGAAGCTTCGAAAGTCGTTAACAATTTGTCCCCGCCCCCTGTAATTTCCCAACCGCGTTATCAAAAAATCTGAAAGAAATCAAGCTAATAGCATCTAATAAATAATTACGATTAAAATTGGTTTGAACAAGAATAAAATAATTAGGGGGACCCCATACATGAAACTGAGGGATGAAGAAAAATATTTTCACATTTTCACGCACCCCGGTGGGGCGTCGTTGGATAGGTTTTTGAAAATAACATAAAAGTTCCTAAATAACTTTTTTATTTAAGTGCATATTTAGCGAACTAGGTGCTCCGAAAGTCGTTTACAATGTGTCCCCCCCCCCTGTAATTTTCCAATTGCGTTATCAAAAAATCTGAAAAAATTCAAGCTTATGGAATCTAATATGCACTCTCGATTAAAATTGGTTTGAACAAGATTCCTTAACTTTTTGAAATATTCACTATTTTCAGTTTTGACCGCAAAAATAACTTTGTATTTCATTATAATATTCGGAAATACAAACTTATGTTTGCAGTTGGAAGACTGAAATACTTCTTCTTACGGAACCCTAGACTGTGCGCGGTTCGACACGCTCTTGCCCGGTTTTTATTGTATATTTTATGTGATCTATTCTTGGATACATCTTTTGAAACGTTCTTTCTAGGATTCCGTAGCTCCCATGTTTTCAAAACGGACTAAAAATTATAATTTGTCTATGCTATATGGGCTTAAACATTCCAGCGCGGCTCGAAACGATAGAAGTAGCTTCTTTGAGTACGTACAACAACAACAACCTAAAGAAAGTAATTGTATACCATGAGAAAAAAATAAACGTGATTTTTAGTAAACAATGACAAATAAAGTAAAAGATTTGGGCCGTACCACAAAAAAGATAGACACGCGTTAAACGCGAATGCTACCAAAAATAAAACGCACTTGTTTTAGCACTAACTTGTCTAAAACAAGTGTGTATTATTTTTGGTAGCATTCGCGTTTAACGCGTGTCTATCTTTTTTGTGGTAAGGGTGTATTTGTTGTGGGAATCATTATTATCATCAATGACCGGAAAATGTCCACATTGTCCACTATTAGAACTTTAGCTTCCTCTTTTGGTGCATAAGTGAGTTCCCTGTTTCTTATTACTAGCATCAGGTTTTGTACCATAAGTCACGAGTTAAAGCGATAAAGTAAAAGAACTCTTCAAAGTCAAAACATTTATTTCAATTAGACCATTTACAGGCACTTTTGAATAGTCAAGCAATAGTTGTCAGTCAGTTTGTCCGTTAGTTGAAGCTAGTTGTCCGTTCCAAAACGTAGATTCCTATGGAGAAGAACGGACACTTGTCGTGAGTATCATTATAATCATCAATGACCGGGAAATGTCCACATTTTTTTTCTATATTTGATGATGGTGGCAAGTCGTATGGCCCACTGGGCCCACCTGACGGTAAGTGATTTAAGTACCTCCACCTTACAGAATACCACAGACAAATAACGCTAATCTGCGGTAGTAGTGTTCCTATGGTGAAGAAGTTCGCCAGATGTCCTGAGGATGCGCTGTGTTGACAGCGAGGGACCTGCTTGTCCTTTTAAGCTGTCGGCACAACGAATCCTCATTTTAAAGGGTTGGCAATGCGCATGACTTAGAATAATGAAAAAAAAAATATAATCAAATCTTGATTATAGATGGCGCTATTGCATATCCACTATAAGCAGATGGCTCCACTCTTGGTCATGACAAACGGACAACAAAGTGATTCTATAAGGATTCCGTTTTTCCTTTTGAGGTACGGGACCCTAAAAAAACAGAACTCAATCAACCTATGAGAAGATTATGTTATAGGTTGGTCCATACATTATGGGTTGGTTTATTTGCATTTAAGCCTATAAAAACTAGAAAGAAAGTGACAGATGGCGTGAGAAATAAAATCTCCGTGATCGTTAAGTAAACAGTTGAAATAATAGTGAGTTAAATATAATTGTTTACGTCGTGAGAGTAGCACCATTGTATCTTTATGAAGGTTTTTGATGTTTAGGGAAAGTTTTTTTTGTTGATTATAAATATGAAGAGAAGTAGGCAAATTGGTGAGAAATATTAATGAAAATAAAATGTACCAAAAACCTACAGAATGAAACCAATACGGTGGATTCCACACTTGGAAGTCTTGGAGACTTAACAGCTTTCAAGCTAAGTACAGTTAAAGTAACTAAGTAGGTACCTATATGTGCAAAAATATGTACGGAAATAGTTTTGTGTGATACAGATTCAGAAGTCGATGCCTTTGTCTTTTTATTAGCTTATAACCTAAACTTGCCACCTATAATACCTACCTACCTACATAATTTTACACTGCTGTTTACCCCTCTAGAGAAACGTACGCATTTTTATAGAAACTAAGCAATTACCAGTGATCCATTATGAATGGTACATTAGTGCTCGCTCTCTCATACATACAGACATGCAAATTATCCTACATGGTCACTGTACCTTGATAGTAAACTAATAACGTTTATGCAAATTTTAATGTTTTTTTGTAAAGTAGATAAAGAAAATTTTCTGATGATTATTCAAATGAAAATCAAGGTAGGTGTAATTTATTAAGAAAGTAACAGAACCCATGAATATGAAAATCTTTTACCTCCTACTTATAAACCATGATTAAACAGCTCTCATGTCAATTGTCATGTCTATTCATTGTCATACAACCAGGATCACACTAATATTATAAATGTGAAAGTTTGTGCGTGTGTGTGTGTGTGCGTGTATGTTTGTGTGTGTATGTTTGTTACTTCTTCAAGCTGAAACGGCTGGACGGATTTGGATGAAATTTGACACACAGATAGATTTGAGTCTGGAATAGCACATAGGTTACTTTTTATCCCAAAAACGCGGGTGAAGCCGCGGGCGGAAGCTAGTAGTTATATATTTAATCAGTGGTTCAGGAGCTCTGGCGATCTTACTCACCACAAGAACACAGCACTACTGAAAAGTAGCGTTATTTGGATGTGGTATTCTGAAAGGTACCTAGGTAGATATATTCACAGTCAGGTTGTTTCAGATTTGAGTGAGTTATCCCACTGTCGAGCTCGCTGCGCCCTACCTCTCTTATATTGTAGATAAAAAACTAAAAACTCATTACGAGTGTGTGACTACAAAAAGCCTACAGAAAGCCTATATCGTATATTTTTCTGATTTTGTCTACTGCAGTAGATCAATTATAAAACTTACGTTTAGCTCCTGTAGCCTTAACCTATTCAATAATTAATAAACTAACACCTCTCCCGCTATAATACACATTCAATAACATCGTATTTCCATAGATTATAGGCAAATGATGACAAAAACTTAATCATTACTGCTCGATGCTCGACACATGACGCGTGCAAGAAATTGCAATCACCTCGGTTGAGCGTGCCGACAAGCAATGCTGTGTAAGATCTGGTATTTTGTATTGGCACACGTAATAACGTAACATCACTGTTAAATTCCCCGAAAGGGTGGACAGCTCAGATCATAGAAACAAGGAGATATGCCATCATAGAAAATTAGTACCGGAACAACTGATGCCACTTTTAGTAAATTTTTCGACACAATTACGCGCATAATTCTGTGCCTCCGGTGAAAACTGATATAACTTCAAAATGACTACTTTGAAGTTATATCAGTTTTCACCGGAGGCACAGAATTAAGCGTTCCTTGTGAATAAAAAGATCTCCCACCCATTGAACATTCCGCACACCCTCAATCTAACACTGTTAATCGTCACTCAACACTAGCACCAAACTAAAACACTGTATTTATACCATCGATCGTGTACGGTTCGTCGCTAGCGCGTACGTTTTTAATATGAGCAATTTGCTCAAGTTCAGGCATCAAGCTCGATGGCGCCTTGGCATAACTCCCTTGTTTCTATGATCTGAGGTAGGGACCGTCGATAAAATATTAGGTACAGATGCTTCATCTCATTTGTGCTATCACGAGCTATCCTCAGCCTATAATTTTTTTCGTGCTTAGAGAGTTTTTTTTTTATTAGAACAAATATTTTTCATGGTCTATTTTTTCATGCTCTGAATTTTATACCAACTTCAATAACAAGTCGATCAATATAACGCCATCTATTGGGATTTATTTGAACAATAATATTCCTTTTTTCCTGATGAGACCCCGTAGCATAGATAAGTTACGTATGTGAACTCTCTGTCCACCTCAGATCATAGAAACAAGGAGATGTGCCAAGGCGCTATCGAGCTTGATGCCTGAACTTGAGCAAATTGCTCATATTAAAAACGTACGCGCTAGCGACGAACCGTACACGATCGATGGTATAAATACAGTGTTTTAGTTTGGTGCTAGTGTTGAGTGACGATTAACAGTGTTAGATTGAGGGTGTGCGGAATGTTTAATGCGTGGGAGATCTTTTTATTCACAAGGAGCGCTTAATTATGCGCGTAATTGTGTCGAAAAATGTACTAAAAGTGGCATCAGTTGTTCCGGTACTAATTTGCTATGATGGCATATCTCCTTGTTTCTATGATCTGAGGTCCCTACCTACAAATGCCCTAACTACAAATGACAAATTTGACAGGAGAGCGCTTCAAAGATTCAAACGCGCGTACATGATGTTCCACAAGATAATTTTTTTGTGGGTTTAATTGGCCAACTTAAGGCCAGGTTCACCAACAAATTAACAGTCCGATACATTGAAAACGTCTTGTTAAATCGCCGTTTTCAATTTAACGATCTGTTATCTTGTCGGTGAACTTGGCCCTTAGAATTATTTTTATTAAACTAAACGATAATTTAGGGTGGACACGACGACGATAAGTAAGTACTTGCGAAAAGTAGGTAAATAAAAAAATGTGATCAAATCTTATTTCTTACTAAAAGCGTGTTAAAAATCCAGAAAAATCTATTAAAACCAATCTTCTGTAAGCAATACCATTACTAAATAGCAGAATCGTTGCTAATATCATGCAACACGCTCACACTTGACCGGATTTTAGTGAACACATTATTTCCTTCCGTATCTTATAGCTTGTGACTGTTTTATGTGTACACGCTTCATAAGGTGGTGGGGGACAAGCGATAAGCGACGAGCGGGTTACAAACAACTGTATCCCATATATCACCCCCGTTGCTTGGCTCCTAAGAGTCGTAGCGTGATGTTAAATAGCATATACTATTCCTCATGAATTCAGCTATCATATACAAAATCATTTTTTCGAATCCGACTAGTAGTTTCAGAGATTAGCGCGTTCAAACAAACAAACAAATAAACTCTTCAGCCATATAATATTATTAGGTTCGGTACCTACCTAAAGATTTTTATTCCCATTCAACTCCCTCTACGCCCTGGGTTCCCAACCTGGGGGTAATTACCCCCTCGGGGGTAAAACAGTCATTCTGCGGAGGTAGGTAATAAGGCTCCAAATAGATAATAAACTTTACTTATCATTAATAAAAAGCTTGCAAATGCAAAAAAATACCAACCTTCATACTGCAATTTTTGTGCAATTTTTTATAATAAATTATTAAAGGCTTTTGTATTTTCATGTGACAACATTTTAATGGGGGGGGTAAAATGAGTTTTTCTAATAGGTCATAGGGGTAACAAGATTGAAAACGTTAGGAACCGCTGCTCTACGCGCTCCTAACTTATTCCATACTTGGAAATCCGATGGATATTCACAGCATGCGCCAACGCATCCGCGTGCGATCGATAACGGCACGGCGCATGCGCTAACCGATATGTTTGATAACCTCAATGTTGATGAGTGTAATTAATTTTGTTAACTTTTTGTTAATGTTACGAAGAAACTAAATAAAAACGAAGCGAGGCAGGCCTAAGGAACTTTTTTTAATGATTGAAGCAACAGAACCTCGTAACACGCTTTCGCGGAACTATTAATTGATTACACTTGTAGATAAATGCTCTAAAAACTCAGCAGTAATTAATACTGAGTGACTCGTTAACCGAGAGTTAGTAGGGTATTCAGTGTTTGATACTGGTTTGATTAACTACGGGAACAACTTTAAAATAGTTACATATTACAACAGAAAAACATAAAAAACAATTAGGTAGCTTAGGAAATATATATTATAGGTTTGAAGAAAATATGATGAGTCCCTCTACTATTAAAATCCTCTTACCCTCTTACCCCTCCTTTCCTTTGTCCTTTTTCATCACGCAGTCACTACAACAGTTTGGCGGAATTTTTACTGCATCAATGCGCGTTATTTACGTAATTCACCACGAAAACAAACGATTAATTCATTCAATTGTTTTTTTCACAATCCGTCACGGAATTTCAGTATTATTGTTTCTTTTAAACTAGTTTAACGTCGACAGACCAATAAAAGGTCTTTTTTTGCACCAGCCTTGGTTAATGATGCGTTGCGCATGGATCAAGGTTCAATTTAAATCCATGATTTGTACTTTTGGTTATCACTCTAAAACTTACCATGATACAAATTTCCTAAGTTAAATTAGATCTGCTGTTAATTTAAACTGCCTGAAGTTAGTTTTAATTAAAGTTAGAGAACATAAAGTTAGGTTAATGTTCGGTTTAAGTTATGGACTTTGGAAAAGTAGAGTTATTAAGCGGTAACCGTGACTTGGTGAACTGAGGTCACGGTTAATGTTATAAAATTAATTAGTTTGATCTTTTGGCAATAACTATTAAGGTGCGAGTTCATAACCGACTACAGACAGCAGCAGGCGACGTGTCAACACGACACTACTGGTTTCTACGTATTTCTATGAAGACGACGTGCCGCTAGCCTGCTATGGAAGGTATTTCGTAGAAATACCTACATAGAAACCAGTAGTGTCGCGGCGACACGTTGCCTGCTGCTGCTATCTGTATTCGGCTACGAACTCGTACATATAGCTCACATATAGCTTTAAAAAGGTATAACTTTGATCCATACGTCCGCCATCTTTAACCGTCTTCCGAACATGACCATACGAAATTTGAATTTCAAATCGCGCTCGTCCAACGGTTGTTGACATTTGACAGCCGACCCGGGCGGTCGCGGCCGCACGAATGCGATTGCAACCGCGATTTTGAAGAGCTAGTGGACTTTATTGACAGCTGTTTTATCAATAAGACAGTTTTTTGGCTAGTTTCTGAGAGCCTGTTGTCAATTGACATGATTGGTCAATGGTTATTTTGGTCACCAGCTAACATGATATCTGTCAGTGGATTTACTAAGACTTTTTCATCCGATACGATTGATTATGTCATTGAAAAAAATGACAAGCCTTCAACGTGAGCGGGATTTAACTGGCATTTGAGTATTTGTGCATAAGGCTTACAAAATATTTATATAAACTAGAAGATGGGTTTGAGTGGGTAGACATAATTTATCAACTTACAATATTGAATATAATATATTATAGCAATTTGCAGGTATTCACTTCGTATGCGTTGATTAAATCCCATCTATTTTATCGTAAACGTTGAATATGTAATTTGGTCAAGCAGTACCTACAGTACCATTTAGTATTCAAAAGCCAATGATTATAATAGTTTAGTTAGACCACAGACAGAATAGTTTACAAAAATAATAATTAATAGTAAATAATAATATTACTGTCGAAAAAACTTACGCCGGCTCCACACTTTGACCCCAACGTTGGCCGCAACGCCACTCGCCCAAGGATCTAGAAAGTAGCATTGGCCCCAACGTTGGCCAATGCTATTTTCTAGGTCTACACGTTGGGCGAGTGGCGTTGGGGTCAACGTTGGGGTCAAAGTGTGGAGCCGGCGTAAGTTTTTTCGACAGTCCTACAGTAAAATACATTGCTTGAATGACAGTTCATGTCAAATACCTACATTATAATCGTTTTTAATGCATTTTGACATTATTTGTTCGTATTTGACATCTGTCATTCTCATCAAGTTATAAAGGACTGCAAAAGTAAATTTTTGCCTTAGTATAATTTTCTAGAAAATCCATTCCTTTTTTACCCGTGGATGCCGTAAAAAGAAATCAAGGAATTTCATCAAGAGGATTTTTAAAACCAACCCCAACCTCATCATCATCATTTTAGGCAATTACGATCACTGCTGGTCATTGTCCTCCCCAAGAATCGCCATGACGTCTAATCCTGTGTTAGATGAATAAAGTGGATGTCCATGACCGAGTCCATGACCTTTACTAGGCCGTCGGTCCACCTGGTAGGACTAGTGAGATCTGAGACTGCGTTTCTTTTTTTTCGTGTGGCAAATTCTTATGAATGTCCTCCACCTTGGGCCATGCGGAGGGTCTATCAGACTCTTACTGACTAAAACCCACAGGGTGATTCACCAACTGATTGTGACCAGGGAAAGAGGAAGGGAGAGTCGCCTGCACAGTCATTCGCACTCTCCGCAGGTATTGGTCCGCCAGATTTGGGTAGGGCCCGTCACCCTACAGCCGCAGATAAACCTGAGTGCTGATCCACCATTTCGGGCCTGTGTCTGTTCGGGCGATGGACTCCTCAAGTCCGCCGCCCACAGGCCGCCTACCTTCAGTACCTACGCTGTACCTTTACAGCCATCTATAGCTTCCTGCTTATTTATTTTCACAAACTTCGAATCCGTCTTCCAAAAATGGTGATTATGAAATACTTTGACCATTTATTGAACTGATCATTGGAAAACCTATATTTGACAGTGGACATTTTATCGGCTTATTATACTCCTTCCTTAGTGATGTCACAAATCTTATGATTAATAGCGCTGTTACCCGACCGCCACGAAGCGAAACGGTTACGTGTTACTTCCTATGTGTGTACGTATGTGTTGGATTTTTTGTGGCGCTCTCGTAAACTCATTGATTTCAACAATGTTAATGTTTTGGTTAGGAAGTGGTGTGCTTTTTGTTTTGTCTTCGCGATTGATGTAAGATTGCTATCGCCGTCTGATTAGTCTGAAAATTGGCTTAAATAGTAGAAAAGTTAAAGGTTTTGGATTTATATCGTAAACATTTTTTTTAAAGATGGCTGGCCATCCGCAAATCTTTGTTTCTTTATTTATGTTTTGTAATTCTATAGTTTCTAAAGATAATTCTACTGTGAAAACTAGTTCATTTTGAGGTCCTTAATCTTTTCATAAAGTTCATGACTTTCGTTTTCATCGGTTGATAAGTCAGGTCATCTTTGATTTTTTATTAGATTGGAAAGATGTAAGGATTCTTCTATTGATTCAATACTATTTCTTCTGAAGTTTCCTCTCTTCATTGTATTATGATTTATTATCTCATTCACTTTCCTTAATGTGGTGTTGTAATTACCGAATCCAGTTTGCTCAAAAACAATTATTGAACTGTCAGTCTCGTCGCCAGCGCCCGATCACGATTTATTTAAGTATTATGTAGGTATTTAATTTATGTATTATAACTAGGTACTATCAAATCCATCGTCTTCAGTACACTACTGCCATATTATGCATCTATACACTTAAAGTCGTATGTGACCTCCTGGCCGATAATGTACTAAGATTTAAGATAAGTGTCAAAACTTCACTTGGAGGCACGTTTGGTATTTAGGTTAAAATTATTTCATTTATATGCTTGAATACATACTGAATGGAATATTTACTTAAGAATAAACGTTCAATGACGTTTACTTGAGAGTAAAGCTTGTATCAAACTACAATTTTGAGAGCTTACGTTTAAAAGAACTGTCAAAGGACAATGCCAGCTTATGCATGGCGCCCCGTACCAAACTCAATAGTCTTTGTCACGAGTTCACGACCAAACTCAGTGTATTTGGAGGAGAATAATAATTATGCTCTTTCTGTATTACTATTTTTAGATGGAGCCATGCAATTTGTATATATTTGTAATTTAGTAGTAGTTGTATAATCTTAGTACTACTTACTACCCCAGAATCTGGATTTGTGCGTGCTAGTGACGGCAATAGGCACGCACCTCTTTGGGATTTACAAGTTAGTCATCTAGTGAAATGTAGGTAGTTGTAATATATTATTATAAATCTTTGTATAAGTCTACCCTTTCAGGGGATACAGTTGTGATGTTATGTTTGTATGTTTTTCACTATTTTATCATTCAGAATAAGACCAGCCGTCTACATTTTTTTAATTTCTAAGAATAAAACATAAAGAGAACTTTACAGTAAGAAATGCTATTGCAGTAAGTATATGAATAAATCTCAAACATAAATGTATAGAGAATTAATTTCTTCGAAGACGGATAAGAAAATAAGTTTTGTAGACAATAAAAATCTCGATAAATCTTAGAATCACTAATTAGTCTTACTTTAAGCGAGCAATTCTTGTAAGAAGGTATAGGTATCTCTTATAAATTGGTTTCTCGGAAACGGCTCTAACGATTTGGATGAAATTTTAGATTTAGATATCTGATTTTCTTCCGAAGTTTATCTAGATTAATATTATTCCTGAGAAAATCTCGAGCGTAGCTCGGTTCCCAGGTACTTTTAGTTTTATAGATAATTATAAAATTATGATTGGTGATTAAAGTAGATGATTTATTACGTGCGGTAATAACAGTGGCTCAACAGTTAGGTTATTTAGACTGTTAGGTTAGGTCATGAGTTCGAACTCCGCCGTTGCACTTTTGTTGTGAACTTGCATTGTTGAGGAACCTTTGTACTCGCATTTGCAGCAAAATATTTAGTTTAGTAAATATAAGTACAAGTTTATTAGATAACAGCATTGAGCAAAGAACATAATATCTAGTATGTCTTTCATACAGAAAAGACGTAGCCCCATAATTAGGCTGAGGCTACATAAAGCCGCGATTTGCGATGCGATAATCAAATAGACATGGTGTGGATATATTATACGCGAAAATCCGGCGATCACGTTATTACATTACAAAAATGATGCGGCCGATGCCGTGGTTAAACTAATATTGTTCTTAGGCCTTAGTTCACCGTCAAAATAACAGTCCGATAAATTGAAAACGGCCGTTTACCATGACTTTTTGTATCGAAAAAGATGTGATAAATAGCCGTTTTCAATTTAACAGACTGTTATCTTGTCGGTGAACTTGGCCCTTATTGCGTTAACTAATCAAAGATTGCTAGCGATATGATTTGGCGTGCAGTTTAGCCATGTAGCATCAATTTTCTCTACCTATCTCTAAACCTATAGGTAGGTAATAGGTAGAAAAAAGGTAAATTTTTATTCAGCTTTGGTAACAAATTCAACCATGCAAGGTTCCTGGGTAGATAGGACTTGATGCTATGAAGTGGAACGAAGGATAAGGAATAGCAGATTTCATTGCAGTAAATCTATTAGTTTAAAAACGTATTTGATCGATCTTGGCCCTTTTATCGATGAAAAAATGTGTTCTCTTTTTGCTAGTACCTACCTATTCGTTATTTGGACGTACAAAAGGAAGTGTGTACATGATAAGACATAATTATTTATAAAAACTTAAAGAAAATTTTGATAAGGACACAGAAAAATTGAAAAAATGAAAACAATAAAGCGCATAATCAAAAATGTGGGTAGTTGTCGACGTACCTTCTATATTAGTTTACTCCACAAATACTGTCAATTTGCCACCTCTATAATTATTTATCATCACAAATCACTTCACTAAAATCAACAGTCCAAAAAAATATCACATCATAATTCGACCTAAATTTTCATCAGAATTCAACACAAAACGACACGAAACCACCCCAAAAAGTTCGTTTTCTTACGAATTTTATATCGATTGTTTTCGTTGTCACAAACCGTTCATTTACAATCGAGTGAAAGACGAGCTACCGCGAGTGACCTACAGATACTGATACGAGCGAGTGGTGCGCGCGCGGCGCTCAGCATTCGAAAACACGGTTTGTAGATGGATTGAGAGGTCTTGATAGTTTTTTGTTTTGGTCATGGAGAAGTGACCACCTTGTTTTTTAATTATCACTAGCAAACTTCTCGTGACCACGGTCAATGCAACTTGATCGAGACGTCGAGGTTAGTCAAAATACTGATATTTTGATTATGTTTGTGCGCGTGTGTACAATTCGCGAAAGTTTAAAATCTGCAAGTGACCATCATATAAAAACATAGCAACTTAAATCTATTATCAACTACATTTTACTACCAGAAGCTTGTCGCCGGTTCGCACCACACATCTTTTACATCCATTGCAATATAAATTAAACTGAATTCCTTCCGAATACGGACATTATTATAATACATTTTAAATCGCGCGCTCTCGATGTTTTGGTGTCGTGTAAGAGACATAATGTGCTCAAAAGCGTGTGACAAGTTTACTCACCTTGACGAATTTATTGACTTATTATTTAGAATTCTGTGATGGTAGCAGATGTATAGGTCCCGCCCAAATTGACATTTATTGACCATAGAAACTGAGGATAATGGGTTCATTATGTTAATCCTACAGTCACTGCTATGTGAGGTGTATCTCTACAACAGAAGTTTGAAAACAGTATTTGAAGTAGGTTATGTATGATTTATGTGTTAAGTTATTAAATACTTATTTTTTCCATGTCTTCCATGTGTACTTATTTTTTCAATATTAAGTAATTCCAAGAAATAGTCTTTTTAAGGATTTCAATTATAAATTTTCTATGCTACCCTAGTCGAACAAATACCGATAAACAGTACCAAAAAAACTGAATCAAGTATCAACTATCATCGCGCGTCGTACAATTTTCCTCTAACCGCTAAGCAGGCGACTGCGCACGAGTTTCTACCGGCCACACGCCGATGTAAACAATTAACACATTGTAATTGATTTATTTCATAAAACTACTACCTGCTTTATTCATAACTGTTACATTTGAAATTCAGATTTGCCGTTTTTCTACGTGTCAATGATTTTTTATTGTGTTAATGATGAGCTGGCGGCTTATGGGTGGATATCACGAAGCCTATCTTACACCTTTTTATTATGGTTGGGAGATTTCATTGAACTAAATTAATGTCGCTTCAAGGAGTGGCATTATATTGAGAATCGATCCTCAGTTGAAAATGAGTAAAGTATACATTTAATGGTATCTGGAACTCAGTAGATGGAACAAGAGGCTATCAACGTCGAGTGTGTTTGTTGGTGGGTCTGCTAAATTTAATATAGCAATTATTAGTAATGATGTGTTGGAAAATTATAAACAGATTTCGTCATAATAGTTCATCTGTCGGGCAACGTAATTCAGGTCGAAATCAATTGTGGCTGTCAATTGTAACAGTCAAAGGGATAAGCATCATATCAACCGAAAAATGTCTAATGACACCGCTCTCGCGCTGCGGTCATCAATTCATCATAGACATATTTAATACTAGCTTTCGCCCACGGCTTCGCCCGCATTTTTCTGGATAAAAGGTAGCTTAGAAGTCTTATCTCATTATCTTATCCCATACTATCCTACTATTATAAACGCGAAAGTTTGGATGGATGGATGTTTGTTACCCCTTTACGCAAAATCTACTGAACGGATTTTGATGAAAGTTTACAGTATTTAAGCTTAGGTACATCAGAATTGATATTGGCTACTTTTTATCCCAAAAACGCGGATGAAGTCACGGGCGGAAGCTAGTTATTCATAACCTATATCCTACAATAGTAAATAACCTAATAAGTTTTTTTAGTTTGTACCGAATAGGCGACAAAACTACTAGACCGATAATAATGTCTTAGGTTTTCGCGATTATTACACATTATAATAAAACAAGTTTAAACGGATTAATCGCGTATATTACAGAGTTTTCCTGACGTTTCGAACACTTTGCAGCGTTCGAAACGTCAAAGTCGTCGTTCGAAAGTCGTCCTGCGACCACGAACGCTGCAAAGTGTTCGAAACGTCAGGAAAACTCTGTAATATACGCGATTAATCCGTTTAAACTTGTTTTATTACTAGACCGATTTTAAAAATTCTTTCACCAGTAGAAAGCTACATTATCACTGCGTAACAGCGTAACATAGGCTACTTTTTATTCCGAAAAATGCACAGTTCCTGTGGTTCACGCGGACGAAGTCGCGGGCAAAGTGCTAGTTAGTTAGAAACAAACAAATAGGTAGATACATCTAATAAGACTGTAATGGCAGTGGTCCAGTGCCCTCGCAGTGTGTGCCAGTACCCTGGCGTATCCTTGTTAACTAACGGTAATTAGCGTACTATGTGTGGTGTGAGACATAAGAGTCAGTACAAATCTCAGTACCAGCACGCTTAGCATGACCACGGTAGAAACGGGTTTTGTCTACAGAAGAATAGACAAATTGACAGATTGCAGATAGTTAAGAGAATAAATGTTTATATTCTTCAGTAGACCTGGCATGTCCTTGTTAACTAACGGTAATTAGCGTACGATGTGTGTGGTGTGAGACATAAGAGTCAGTACAAATCTCAGTACCAGCACGCTTAGCATGACCACGGTAGAAACGGGTTTTGTCTACAGAAGAATAGACAAATTGACAGATTGCAGACAATCATGAAAATAAATGTTTATATTCTTCAGTAGGTACACAAAACTCTGATAAGCCAAGCACGGGTCGCAACAATCACATTAAGCCCTTGCTAAGCTAGGACTTTTACTTGGATTGACAGCCGTGCAGTTCAGTTATGCTGTCCTAGTACCTATTTGCGCGGATCGAGCTTGCAATGTTTTTTCCGAGCTTGCCAACAACAACTGTATAAAAACTGCAAGCCAATCGGATGAACGATACGCGAACGCATAGGAAACAAACAAACAAATATAATTTTTAATATACCTACTTAATTAGAAGTATTAGTGTAGACTAAAGTCAATTTACGAATGTTTTAATGCTCAAGTAAGACTTTCAAGCTTCGGTATGATAAGTTAATGCCTTATACCATGACCAAACTAGTTGCAACTAATAAGTACTAATTGAGACCTTCACCAGTGGTTATAAGTCTTATAACTTATAAGTATGTGACCAAGTTTGTATTCAGATATAATTAACAAGTTTTCAGTCTGAAAGTCTGAATTAGACTGAGTTAGATTGCCAGAGTGGGTGTTAGCCGATAGTTACAATATGTGCGTCTTCAAGACGTGAGTGAATCGGTTTCTTTTATGCAAGCGTGCTCCATCGTAGACCGCATCATCGCTTGACATCAGGCGAGATGACGGTCAAACGCAATTAAATAATACTTACAAAAAAAAAAAACCGGCCAAGTGCGAGTCGTACTCGCGCACCGAGAGTTCCGTATCAGTTTTGGACGTATAAAGTGAAAAAAACCGGACCGCAAAACTAAGTTTGTTTGTGAAGGAGTTTTGATGATTTTGAAAAAACTGTACTAGTTAGGAACATCGTTTTATTTTTGGTGCCATATTTGGGTCAATTCCTATCAACTCTAATTATTTCAGATTTTTCACTCCGCAAACTTCGGAGATAAGGGGGGGGGGGGGGAATGGTATTTTTTCAGACATTTTTCATCAATTATGTCGAAAACTGTGACATGACAAAATGATATGACAAAATCATCAAAATTCCTTCACAAACAAACTTAGTTATGCGTTCCGGATTTTTTCACTTTATACGTCCAAAAATGATACGGAACCCTCGGTGCGCGAGTACGACTTGCACTTGGCCGGTTTTTTATAAATGTTCCAAATTTCAAGTCGATAGCATTAGTAGTTGCTGAAATAAGCAGGTGTGACAGACAGACAGACAGACAGACGAAGTCGCACCATAAGGGTTCCTTTTTTACTATTTTGGTACGGAACCCTAAAAAGATCATTGTGATCTTGGCGGTCAAACGAAATTAAATTAATACAAAAAAAATAATTATTGTGATCGTTTTGATGGGGACTTTATCTATTTTTTTAGGTTTTCAAAAAAAGGAAAGTTGGACATTGTCCAGTTTTGGGCTAGAAATGGTATTAATATCATTTTAATTTCACGGTACGGTTATCACAGTGGATAAGCAATTGGTTTCTGCGTGACACGTCGCGGGTTCAATTTCCTCACGGAAAAAATTAGGTAACCTGTACCTATCCAAAAAAAAATTGAAGTATCTGTCTGTGATTTCAAAAATAAACTCCAAAACTTTTGTGGAAACTGCTATTTAAACAATGCCAAATCATAAATTACCATTTTTAGAATATATATATATGTATATTTGTCAAGTCAAGCAGTGATAGCCTAGTGGTTTAACCATGTGCCTCTCACGGCCAATGGTTCAAGTTCGATCCCGAGGCACGCACCGCTGACTTTTCGAAGTCATGTGCGTAGTAGAAATTTATTATCTCTTGCTTTAACGGTGAAGGAAAACATCGTGAGGAAACCGGCGTATCCTAGAACCAAAAATTCGAAGACCTGCGACGTCCACCAACCCGCACTGGGCTCGCGTGGTGGAGTACGGCCCACTCCCTCTCACAGAGGAGGCCTGTGTCCCAGCAGTGGGAACATTATAGGCCGATTATGCTATGCTATGCTTATGCTATGTACCTATATTTGTCGGTCTGTCTGAAAGTTTGTCTCGTATAGGCTCCAAATTGTATTTTGATCTGTTGTTGCTAGAACATTTTTTTAGATTGTAAGACAAAAACACCGAAAAATATTTTTAACATCTATAGACGTTACTCTAGCCAAGGCGAAATGAGTTCCATTTCATTTCGTAAGCTAAGCAGATTAGAAGTCAAGCTTAACAAATTGCTGTTTATTTCACACAGGGCTTGCAATGAAGAGCTATGTTTATCGTCCGGGGTTAGGTTGAGCACAGACGAGCGACAATTGCAAGCGATTTATTCGTCGCATCTTTCTGTCTGCTAATAAATATCGATTGTCTGAAACTGATTGGCGTTCAGTCAAAAATCTGTCTGCTAAGATGAATTATATGCGATTCCTCTTTTATTTATTAAATAGTGATAATTATTACTTATTAGATTTAATAATCGTGAAATACCTATTGATCCGCCCCAGCTTCGCATTGGTGCAATCTTCCGAAATAAATCCTCGAAATGGTGGTGAAAACGCATTAAAATCCATTAAGTTTCTACTAAGCGGACTAAAAGACAAACACGAAAACTGACTTTGTTACTTTTATAAACTATTTACCTCAGATCATAGAAACAAGGGAGATGTGCCAAGGCGCTATTGATCTTGACGCTTTCATACGGTCACATTGACCGTATATGAAAAGTACACGCTGGCGACGAACCGAACACGATCGATGATATAAATACAGTGTTTTAGTTTAGTACTAGTGTTGAGTAACGATTAACAGTGTAAGATTGAGAGTGTGCGGATTTTTTTATGTGTGGGAGATCTTTTTATTCACAAGGAGCGCTTGTAATTGTGTCGAAAAATATACTAAAAGTGGCGACAGTTGTTCCTGTACTAATTTGCTATGATGGCATATCTCCTTGTTTCTATGATCTGAGCTATTTACAGACGGTTAAATGAGAACCCGGCGCGGCGCTACAAACTTGCGCTGACTGGCTAATTGTTTTACCACAGTGTGAGCTAATATTTTGGCACAGTTCGTGCCGATATGAGAGGTTTCTTCTCTCATAGCATACGATATTTATTATATCGTGTAATGTATTAATATGTAATATAAAATACTACGCAGGCATGTATTAAAACCGATAATTGGCTTATAATATTCTACCAACTGACCTTCACCCAGACACAAAAATTAGGCCAAACACTCCGATCAGAAAAAAACCTGTGCGGATGGGGAAACCCCGTCAGAAATAAAGATCCAATAATGTACATATTTTTACACGATAAAATTGTATGTATTATTTTCGAATCCGGCGACATGAGTGCCTAAAATGCGCGCCGAGACAAAATTTTGTCAACGCTTTTATCGTGCATTTGTCTCATATTCGCACGAATAAGAGCGAGACAAAACAGTCGACAACATTTGTCACGGTGCGCATGTTAGCCCGGATGAACTCATATTCTGACGTTTCGACGGGTACTGGTCGGAGACTGCGACCGTGATTGCTGTGAGTTTTAGATTTATGGAGGAGGCGTTACTCTTTTTTTTACATGACTATTTATCCCAGTCGACTCCTACCGCAAGCCGCGCTAAGATACTTCGTTCCAAAAACTGTTTTATTTTTAAATTGGGATTACAAAAAGTTGGTCGTTTGTATGTACTTCCTTAAGTAAAGTGAAACAAGTTTACTTAATACTGATGGATTCAGAGCTAGCCAGCTAGTCATTATTTATGGAATGTTTGCCTGTTTGCCTGGTTTTTCCTCTTCATCTTAGTGGCTTGCGTTGCCTGAACCAAGGAAGTTTTACGGCAAAAAACGAAAGGGAAAAATTACAAACATTTTTTATTGGGACAACCATCGCTGTTTGATAGGTTAATAAACAAACATTCAAGTATTATTTTTTGTATGTAAATAATATACTTGGTTATGTCTTTGTTACAGAACTTTTAAGTTTTTTGGAAAGTTTCAACCAAAAACTGCTTTGTAAAAAAATTTTACTTGCCACTCGATTAATACTTTTCTAATAAATTACTGATGAACCCATGAATTCTTTCATTGAAAGCAGGGATGGAAGAACTCAACATTTGCAGCAAACTTAAAGCCTGCATTACGTGTTGGCCGAGCGTTGTCGAGTGAAGGCCAATACCAACATGTAGACGGTATATTTGCCTTGTCTTGCTATCGCTCGGTGTCACTTGCCTAGTTGGTCGTGTATAGACAAGCGCCAACGTGTATACCAACATGTAGACGGTATATTTGCCTTGTCTTGCTATCGCTCGGTGTCACTTGCCTAGTTGGTTGAGTATAGACAAGCGCCAACGTGTATAGACCTCATTTGACGTAGCTTGCCACAACTTGCAATCGCTCGTGATCACTTGCCTCAGTTCGGAGCAGTGTTGGTTTTTCTGCACAAATCAAAGGCACTCGCGCGCGCTCGGACAATAGTGTTCACATGTTTGTCCGCGCGCTATTATGCGGTTGACATAAAACTTGCCGAACATCTAGACAGTAGCGCTTGCCTTGTGTCAATTTGTCTAGGCTCGCGTTGGTCTAAGCTCGGCCAACATGTATTGCAGGCTTAAGCAACAAAGATAAGGTCGATATTGGGTTGGGTTGTTTCCCAGTTATGGTACTTTTTATTAGGATTATTTTTCTTTTGTTTGAGTTCTTCTAGTATTCATCATCTGCCTAGCCTTTTTCCCAAATTATATTGGGGTCGGCATCCAGTCTAACTAGTTTTGGCTGAATATCAATATTTAACGTGGAGCGACTGCCATCTGACCTCCACAACCCAATTAATGGGTAAAACCGGTATTCGAATGTTAGACCAGCTGTCAGACTTTTAGGGCTTCTGACTACCCGTAACGATTGTCAAAGATATTCCTATGACAACCGGGACCGACTGCTTAACGTGCTCTCCGAGGCACGGAGGGGTCTCGATGTGTGCGCAGCTTAACCTCGCAGATCGATCGATCAGCGCGGCCGTCATTTAGCCACGAGCCCCTCATTGAGTTCTTCCAGTATTAATCCCATTTAAAAATAGGTCACATTTCCAAAATAATGACGTCCATACAAGATGCACAAGCAAATCCCCGGTTTATTATTAGTATTAAATTATTAAAAAATGAACGTTCCAATATTAAATTATATTTTAAATGCATGCATACATACCTCTCATACATGCTCCAATCTGTCCGAACTCACTATCGATGCAAATTACAAACAGACTTTCAAACATCGTCGAAATATATGTACGAACTATCTCTCCACACGTGGAAGGTTGGACGAATAGTTGGACTGTTGGACGATCGTGTGGAGCAAAAGAATACAATTTCAATGTGGGTACTTACATCAATTACGCAAAACTCAACACTCTTTTCACTCGATCTGCTCGACGTCCGTATGTCAATGCAAGGTAATAGTAGAATACGAACGTCGGTTATTAGGTACACCTGGCACATGCTGAGCTGGACACCCACACGTTTCAATAAACCTTGAGATACTAAATACTAACCATACCGCACGTTAGTCGTTCCAAAATTGAATTTATCTGTCAGTTGTCAAAACTTCTTAACTTTTTTTATTTGGTTTTGCAGTGTTGGCGCCACATATTTGAAAAATATTTTATTCCAATTTTGAATTGTGCCTCGTTTCAAGTCTTTTGTAGTTATTAGTGTATATTGTTTTATCTACTGTAAAATAATATCGACGGTTGAAAGACTATTTACTAGCGACATGTTGGGCGAAAACAATTATGAATAATTCGAGTAATAATTATAATAAGATTCAGAATAATATCGCCTAAAATGTCGTTTTAAACAAATAGCCTTGCAACCGTCGATTATCTACTGTTTTCTTATTAAATAAGTATTACAAGAAAGCATCAATAATATAATTATTATAGTCTGTTAAATAGGGGACATATTTGAAGGAGCGATCAGTATTCGATACTAGTTCGATTATCTACGGGACCAATCTTCAAAACACGAAAAAAAATCAGCTGTCAACATTTTGTCGAATGATTAGGAAATATTCAAAATATTTATTTTATTGAAAATATTTCCACTGTGTAACCTGCCACCCTGTATACAGGGTGGCAGGTTAGACAGTGGAAATATTTAAAGGGGTCATTGTACTCATCATTATGAACAACTTTTACTATGGGACCAACCCTGAAATCGCGAAAAAAAAATCAGCTGTTCCATACATTTTGTTGAGTTCTGTGAACATAAATGTATGGAACAGCTGATTTTTTTTTCGCGATTTCCGGGTTTATAGTAAAAGTTGTTCATAATGATGAGTACAATGACCCCTTTAAATATTTCCACTGTCTAACCTGCCACCCTGTATAGGTACAGGCAAAATTTTTCAAATGGGCGTGGATGGCCAAATTCGAAACTACAATAAGAAATAGCGAAAAACACTCAAAAGAGTCTCGGGGCCGATTTTGATAAAAACTAAAATTACATCATCAGATTTTTGAAAAATAATTTTCTTAACCACGAATTATCCCATAGAAGTACATTATTAACAGCTTAGTTTAATGTCCAAGCGCCGCTATGTTAATTAAGATTTTTAACTAGTTTTTCACCCAACACCGCGCTATATACCTAGCTACCTACTAATATTCACATGTTTTTTGTCCCTATCTGCCTTAAGCCTTTGTCATTCTCATGAATAAGCTCAAAGTGAGCAGATGAGCTTTAGCAATCTCAAAGACTTTCTAGTACAATATCGGGAAAGCCCGGTAACTCAAAAAGCTAGGTAACAATTTTAACGAGGACAACGTGGATGCTAATGAATAATTCTATTTTAAATCTCTAACAGGGTTTTTTGTTATTGAAATGCCAGCTGCTATTTTCTTTCTGGAAGAATTAGATCTCAAAAAAAAAGTTTCCCATGTGAATCTAGATGATTCGCTACCCAACAAAAATATAGGGGAATGTTTTAGAACGCTTCAATCTGAGCAGTTTCAATAAAATGTACCCATACACAAGACCAGAAAGAGAGTGAAGAAAGAAGTGTGATGAGACCTATTGATTTGAAATGCAACAGATTGAATTCGGAATAAAGAGTAAATAAAAGTTAAGTAAGAGACGGCCTATAATGCTATAATACTGAACAGGTAAACGTACGAGATCACGGACGGGACAAATAAAGTACAAGTTAAATTGATAAGCAAAAACACATTGTTTTGTAAGAACATAATCAATATGAAGGCGGCTATAATTTCATACATTAGTTCTAAATACGCTATCGATTCCCGTTCACTCAGGGCCTTTGGTTCTCATCATGATAGCAGTAATAACGTAAGTATTATAAGATATCGGTCGTACCTATGTAGTACGACTTGATCGATTTTTTTCAAGGCGGGAAGAGATTCTACGCGATGATGCGTCGTCAATGTAGCCTTCATTAGCTACATTTCTTTTTGAAAAGCCATTTTGTGTAATTTAACCAATAAAGCCAGTGTGGTGGCGTCGGGTGATAAATAATGTTTTAGATAGGTATGTACTGTTTTTGAATTACCTATGATTCTTTATGTTAAATGATTACCAACCCGTGCGCCTCTTGTAGCAATTAGTATTTCCTCTACGTATGTTTTTTTATTACTTAGGTCAAAGTAAAACTTCACATTGCAGTCCAATTCTAACAAATAAAACTCTACTTCGTGTTACGTAAACTACTAAATCTATTTTGAAAGTTCATTCTCTTTGCGGATGGTGCGAAGTTTCCAATAAAAGTTTCGTCAAAGCACTTTTCGATCGGTAGCCACTCTTGCCAAAGTTATCTGATGATTCAGAGTACCTATCCAGGTAGTTTGGATAGCAATCTATTGAGTGCCAAGATTCAGAAAGGTCTTTCAATGAATACGATAGGTTGGGTCTTAAGCAAGAATTTTGGTATGGGCAGGTACTTTGGTACAATGTTGGTTTTAGTATTACATTTGCGATATATTCGATACACCAAGCTGAACTTACGTCACCTTACGTAGCGTAATTACGCTTGCAATTTAAAAATAGTGTGTCATGAACTCGTCACACATCATGTCAAAAATTACGCGTATACGCATACAAGTGGCGTAAATTCAAGCCACCGAATTTCAGCAACGTGATTTCGAAAATGTTAGTGAAAAATGTAAAATTAATTAAATCCTGTTTTTAGTCATGTAAACAATATGACAAAGGAATTATTTTTTTAGAATCGTTCGTTGTTGTGTGATTTTAGAGACACCGAATATTATTACCACCTTCAATAAACACCACGAACTGACACATCCTACTAATCCTATTATTAATATAATAAATGCGAAAGTTTGTGTGTGTGTGTGTTTGTTTGTTACTTCTTCACGCTGAAACGGCAGAACGGATTTAGATGCAATTTGGCAAAAAGATAGCCGGGGACCTGAAAAAACACAAGCTTTTCATCCATTTTCCGCAGACGTAGTCGCGGGTAATTACTAGTATTTGAAGCCATTTACGAACAATTTTATGCGAATATTGCAAATTATAATAAGAGAAAGAAAGAAAAATTGGAACCGCCATTTCCAGGAAATTCGAAATTCCATCGAATCCTCCAATTACGTTTGTTCGTGAATCAGATGCATTCAGTTATCAATCGTGAACGCTGAATGTTGAAAAGATGAATACTGAATAGTTATCTGTTATTTTGCTTTATAATTACCTATATTAATTTGGTGGAAGAGAGCCGAAAGGTTTATTCACACAAGAGATTTAAAAAAAAGAGATTATTTATTTTTCTATGGAAGCATTTAACCTCTCAAGTCCCGCTGACCTGCCAGTGAGTCAAGAACCATTGTTTATCTATTATGTCTCATTAGCTGGGGTTTGACGGGTTAAATGTGATAATTATAATAAACGCTTTCCGTTATCAAGTTTTCGCAAGTGGGTATTTTGTGTGTTTTTCTTGAAATATCTTTTTACCCGACTGCGGCGAAGCCCAATTTTAACATATGACATATCATTAGATTCGTATTGACGTCGCGAGAAACATAGGCTATATGGATTATGAAAAAAACCAACATGGCGGATTTTAATCGCCGAATTGAAGTCGTAAAAAATAAAAAAATCTGACATGGTCATGTGGGGTATCAAAATAAAGGGTTTAAAGAGAGGATTACGAAAATATATATATGTTGTAGATTAAAAAAATATTTATCTAAAAAAACAGTTCGCCAAAAAAACAGAATGATTTTTATTTTCTTGTTACCTATATAATCATGTGGTGGATCAAAACGAAGAGCTTAAAAAGACGAAAAATTACGAAAATACACACATCAAAAGTATCTAGGGATCAACATATATTTTTGCAATAACTTTTCTCCTGATTGATATTAATTAAAATTTTCTTTAAGGATTCATCAAATAAAGTGTTTTCGTTTGTCACAGTAACGATAAACCAAGTCACCTTTGCATTAATAAAGAAATTTGCCATTTTCCTAATAAAGGGATTTTTGACATTTGAACCACTAACATTAAAGTTCGAAAAAAAGACTGAAATAACAGTTTTCTTTAAAATTTTATTGGGTAACTTAAACAATTAATAATCCGTGTTTCTACCGCGAACACTAACAACACAAGAACATCGGTTTGGCATACTCAAAATGAGTTCATCCAAATCACGCTGTGGAATGGCCGCCCTGTTCGTTGCAACAACAAAAAAGGTCTTCTTGCGACTGGATACCCTCCATATTCGGCAGAGCTCTTCTCTGTAGCATATCCCATGCATGCTCAATCGGGTTCAAGTCTGGCGACTGAGCAGGCCAGGGCAGGACATTGATGTTAGCTGCGGCGAGAGTCTGTCTTACAACTCTTGCGGTGTGCGGTCGTGCATTATCATGCATTAACTGAAATAAGGGACCGATTTGCACTTGTAGAGGAACGATGACGTCTGATACAATCGTCTCAGCATAAATTTGAGCGTTGAGGTTGCCTCTGATCCAAATCAACTCAGTTCTTCCGCCGATCCAAATACCCGCCCATACCATGATGGTTCCACCACTATAAGGATGGACTTCCTGGCAGGATTTTAATCGCTGTTGGCGTCCAGGGGTTCTCCAGTGTCGTATACGTCTTGTATCCGGTCTCATACCAAAACGAGACTCATCAGAAAAGCACACGAAACGCCATTGTTCTTCTGCCCAATTTCTGTGTTCAAGAGCCCATTGATATCGAATCCTACGATTGTGCATTGCTATAGGTGGTACCCGTAGCGGTCTTCGGGAATGAAGGTTCACTTCATGCAAGCGGTTTCTGACTGTTTGGTCGCTAATTAAGTTCCCTGAAGAGTGATGAAGCCTCACGGCTAACATCATGGCGGTTATTGTTGGAGCTCTTCGAGTTAAGATTTGAATGTATCGGTCTTGTCTCCGTGTGGTGCAGCGATACCGTCCTCCATGGCGCTCAGCCACGGTACCAGTGCTTCGGTAACGTGTCCAAAGTCGACTGATAACACTCTGACTTGTATTCAGAGCTAAAGCTACAGTACGTTGCCGGGAACCAGCTTCTATCATTCCCACGGCTCTGAGCATTTCTTCCCTGCTTAAATGACGTCGCCGCTCCATAATAACGTTGGTTTTAATCAGTAGTAGGGAAACAGTAGCACTAATAATGTCTTCAATGCGTTGTATGTTTTTATAGGGAAAATATTGACAGCTTATTTTCATCTTTTACTCGAATTTGATTGAGAGTTCCTGATTCAAATTATGAAATGCACCAAAAAGGATCCATATAAATTTATAAAATCATAAATTTATTACAAAGCCACATCTCAATCTAAGAAATCCGCATAAAAATGCTTGATCCCTAGACACTTTTGATGTGTGTATATAATATACCTATGTCATAGACATCAAAAACTAAAAAGTGAAAAATAAAAATAGAAAACTACACCAGATAAGACCGCGGTTTTTATAAAAAAAATAATTTTCTATTTTTATTTTTAATCCAATAAGAAGATCGTAACTTTCTTATTGAACCAAGACAGTATTTTCTTATGAAAATAATATTTCTTATGTATCTAAAAGCGCTGCATCTGATACAGAAAGCTGTTTAGAGCTCACATCTGCATCGGATGTACTAACGTTGTACTGGCTTGGTACACGATCTGAATTTTAACTAGCTCTGCACTTCATATTGGATTATGTGTTCCCTTGTGAAATTGTAACTGAGTACGTTGTTGGAATTCTGTTAAAACATTTTCTTTGACTATATTCTAGTCTTATGTTACACTAATTTAATGTGAAAGTCTGGCAATGGAGAAAAATATGAAGTACCTACCTAAAAATTTCTTCTGTTTGTAATTTTTATATACCTACCTACTTACATATTTAAAAGGTATTAATCCCGTAACAGTGTTTAAATGTCAAGTGTAATGTAATTAATTTATCGTCATTGATGGAAATTGAAAAAAAAACCCACAAAGTCAAGGCAATAACACTGTCAATTAAAAAAAATAAAAACAAAGTGAATGATTCTAAAATTGAAAAAAAACTGCTAATGAATGAAGTAAAAAATATAATAAAAACTCAATAAAATCTTTTTTAAAAATGTATAATAATACTCTTACATCTCTTTTTGTATCTAAATACAATATTTACAAGCTTAATCACATAACTAACTACAATTATAATAAACTCACGTACTATCCCAATTTTGTCACTGATAACTCCATCAGTGTTTGTAGCTCAATAACTATGGGTGGCAGTGTCAGGCAGTGAAACAGCTGTTGTTGAGTATTTCATAATTAATAAAAGTACAAAAAGCTTCGGTTTGCTACTTAACATTATTATTATGATGATACGGTCCCAAAGATACATAATTTTGGTTTGTTTCAATATCTTTTTCAAAACAAAAGAATTGTGTATTTAATTTTAGATTATGAAGACTAGGCAGTGATCTTTCTTCAGATTTAAAGGTGGGTTTTTCTTAAGAAATGGTTTATCTGAACTTTCTAGCATTTTTTCTTTATTTTGTTAAACATGAATAGAAAAAGAAACAGCAAGAGAAAATCTGAAGGATAGTATCGTCTTCTTGGAAATGATTCGTAATTATGTACCTTTGGGAGAGTAAAACTAGTCTAAGAAATATAATTTAACAATAGATACAGCTAAGAAGTTTCAATAATAATGTTAAAGAAATTTACATTTGTTTATCACACAATTCCTTTCATCCACTATCGAAGCCAACTAACGCCAATAAATAATGTAATAATACATAAGTAACTAAAATATTGGTGGTCTCCCATAATTTTCATGAAGTTGAAGAATCATTCTATGAAGAGTTCATCAAAATCATACAACGTACTCTTGTTATATTATTAAATTCTCCATAGAATGTTATAGCTACTTAAGTAGGTAATTTGTTACCAATAAAAATCAATTTTTATTAAAGTTTAATATTTCAAGTGCACTACTACTGTGGTTGGCGATAAGTTTTTTTTTTATTAAACTAATGTATTTTTTGTAGACCAATATTTTTTTCTCTTATTATATTTTCCTTGGCCGTCACAGTGGCACTATCTAAAATGGCGCATATACCTTTCTTAAATAAGTTCCAATTTCGGTAATATAAAAATAAAAAAAAAAACAATCTTACACACCTCTTAAAGTTTGCAAAAGTTCACGAAGTTCTTTAAGAATTCAATACATCATCTAGATAAACCTATTTTTGAACACTATGTATTTATAATTATTGCGATTTACATAGCTACAACAGGACCTAAAAACACCGAATATTACCTAAATACGTCAACAAATTATTTAAAAAATGTTATTTTTAAGCAAACGTGAATTGAGTAGTTTACAGTATGTTATTTATATCTATTTGATAAGCCTATCGTCTGGCGGCGGGGGCTTGAGTGTGATGGGTGCATCCTTCTACATTTTCAGGCCAATCGCATACATTTTCGTTGTAGTTGAAGACCAGGTTTTGAGGACAGGGCATGTGATGTTTCCTTTCTCCTTCACACATGTAGTACATGGTGCAATCAGCTTTGTCTGGGTGGTAGGATATGTGGCCTTCTTCTTCTTCGCAGCTCACTTCGTTGGCTGAAAATAAGATTGTTTTGGTTATTTATTTTAAAATTATATTGCTTTGATTCCCGCACGGATCAAGTAGCCTACATATATATGTTCCGGACTTAAGTATTAGTGCATCTAAGATGTTTGCTTGTCAGCGCATCTACAATACAGGAGAAATTCCTAGTCACAGGAAACGGTTTGCTTATTTAATTTTATGTATAACAGACTATGTTAAAAATTATCGCTTTTAATTGTAATCAGATTTATAATACTCACGATCTTTAGTAGTGTATTGTCCATTAGGGCTAGCTGATTCGTAAGGTCCATCGTATTCTAATTTGACTTTATAGTCTCCAAGCTCTTGCTTCATAGCAGTGATCAGAGGATATTTTCCAGTACCGCAGGATCCTCTGAAGTCATCCATATCCACGGACCAGACCATAATACCACCAAAACCTTCTTCTTTCAACCACGCCATCTGAAATATTCAAGGAAACTTGGTTAGTTTTTTAGGAGACTTAAAAATCATTATGGAATTTATAATCAAATTATTTGCAGATATGTATTTGGAAACTTAGCTCTAAATTCTCTGTATAATATCTAACAAAAAGATACTAGTATTATAATTATAATTTTTGTTAAAGACTGATCTTGATTATAGAATTCAAATGTAGCATGTAGTCCATCTTCAAATATTCTCACCTTAGTCTTCAGCGATCTCTCGTCATCGAATCCGACCCACTGGTCGTCTCTATATGCGAAGGGCACCATCTGCTCATTGTCCCACACAAGAGTCGTGTTGTCTTCACGGAGGAAGTCGCAGATTTCATAGTATGACATGAAACCAGCCTCGTTGGTGAAGCGTCCAGCGGCACCTGACGTGGAAAGAGAAAATTATTTAGAGATAATGTCTTTGTCTTTGAATAATAATGAAGAAATTGAATGCCGCACCACCTTTATTATTTTAATAAAGCTGAAAAGCGCTGACGAACGCGCTAATCTCTGGAACTACCAGTCGGATTCGGAAAATTCTTTTTGGACATTATAGCCAGATTCATGAGAAATAATATAGACTATTTAACATCATGCTAAGATCCTCAGGTGCCGAGCAACGGTGGGTGAAACCGCGGGCCGCAGGTTTATTACCAACTGGTAATAAACCTTAAAGATCCTTAAATTATGCATCCTCCTCATAGGTTTTTACTCATCTAAGAAAGTCAGAGGCTGATAATAATGAATATGATGAAATTAATAAACTTACCGCCTCCAGAAGCTGGGGCTCCGATATCGAACTGGGTATCATTGATCAAGGTGAAAGATCTGCCGTATGTTGGCATCCCAATCATCAGCTTCTCTTTAGGAGCACCCTGGCGGACCCATTCACGAGCTGAGTAATCCTGAAGAATAAACATAATGGTATTATTTTAAATGATAACGAGAAAGCTTTTCTTTTAGGTCCATTAGTAAAAGAACCAAAAATTAATTAGAAGGTATATATATTGTAGGTAAAAATAACAATCCAGTATAGCTCACAGAACAAAAATTTCTGTTCTGTGGTATAGCTGATACTATCTTATACAAATACTAATTTTCAATTCGACAAGATCAAATTTTTAATACCCAAATAATTTCTAAATACCTATAAGATCTTGCATATAAATAATCTAATATATACGTACGACAGTAAGTTTCTTCTGGTGGCTAGTGGCACTCTCAAGAGGGAAGAGAGGGCTGTTGTGTCCGACTTGGCGCTCCCATTGACCATGGAAATCGTATGTCATCACATTGATGAAGTCCTGTAAAAAAATTAAGATATTTGAGATATCGGAAAATCAGATTGTATTTTCTAAAATGTGTTAACCTTGATAGTAATATTTAGACAAAATCAAACGAAAATTCTGAGAGAGATTTTATTATTATTGGTGAATCTAAAAAAATAGTACCTATGTACTGCACTAGAAAATTTCCGAATAAAATCAAATAAAAAAATCCAAGGATTTATTGAGGAAAATAACAGTCTACATTAAAATCCACTTTGACTCTTGCGTTTGTAGATTATACTCAGCATCGCAGCATCAGATTGCAGCATTGCTAACACGTAGACTTTAGGCGCTAAGTTAAACACAGACCAACTAACCAAGTATTTAGAAATTTCAGGAACATCGTATCCAGCAGCGATTGCTTCGAAGGAGGCTGGAACAGCAGCGGACAGCAAAAGTCTTGGCTGGCCTGATGACTTGGCTTCACCTTCGAATGCTAAGCGGAGTTCCTTGAGTAGAGATACGAAGGCTGCACGGTCGTCAGCTCCTCTGTAAATAAAATCAATCTTGATATAAGTCCCGGCACCAGTCTTGATCACAAACTTCACCTGCGCAGATTTTTCAGTCTCTGGCAGAATGAAGAAGACGGGGGGCGCCGAGGCTGCAGGCGATTGGTTCGTCAGTCGATGCTAGTCGTTTAATTGGACTATTGTCTATTGGGCCTAAAATGTACATGCGCGATCTGTGATCATCTTTAGTGCTAGTACCTATAAGCTTATGTACTTTGTTTTGTAGGTCAGAAAAAAACAAAGGAATTGAAATTAGATGCTCCTCTTTCGGATTTGTTGGAAAATTTTTATATGTAGATACTATTTCACTATTTAGCAATCAATACATGGGTTGCTAAGGTTACCTCAGATTTCAATAATAAGTGAGCTCTAAAGTTGTGTTCCATCATAGTTCATAGTTTACAAACATTGACACATAGGTACATTATTTTCAAACGTTGGCCAAACAACCTTGACTAAACCCAACAATTTCTTAATTTTTTCTTGATTTCCTTAAACTTCTAAATCTTTTCACGAAACGTATGGTAATTTAGAAACCTTGAATATTATAAAACTGTGGGTTGATAAAGTTTTACCCAACATCATTATATAATACTTTCTGTTAATGCAACATTTGTGTAAACAATGTTTCATAAGTGAGAAGTAAAACAAATTAAGTAAAAAAGACGTTGGTGTGGTTCACATCATCATTAATTTTATTAAACTTATGTAATTCATAATTTAAACTTTTGGGTCAATAGTTACCTAGGTATTTTTAGGAGCAACATATTATATATTTATCTATTCTTTTCAAATATTCAGTTTTCAGACGCAAACCTGCTATTGGCTGTCTGGTTATTATTATCTTATATGCATAATAACGAAACAATGTAGACTATTATTATTTATTATGTATGGTTACTTGTAAAACGGCTAGGTATTAAAAATATATTCTTCTTACCTAGGGTACTCCCAGTCTACATCCAGGCCGTTGAACTGGTAGTCCCTGAGGAATTCGATAGCTTCGTACACGAACTGGTTCATGCGGAAGACGTTGGAGGTCAATTCTTTGAAGGGGGTGGAGCCGAAAGCCCAGCCACCAATGGCGAGGAGGATCTGGAGGATGAAATAAACAGCATGCTTATAACGAAACTCGAAGAAGTTGATAAAATCTAGAAAGAATCTTCTTTGCGTTGTACTAATAATGACAAGCGCTTCAGTAGGTATAATGGACAGATCTTCAAAAATGTTAATCAGTATAAAATATATGGAAATCTACCTTCAAATTGGCGTTCTTCTCTCTCAAGGCGACAACTTTGTCGTACATTTCAGCGTCTTTTTCTGCGTCTCCTTCGGCCAGTTTGTGGTCCTTGAGGGTAGCGAAGGCATAGATGACGTGAGTGCAGAGGGTAGGATCAACGTTTTCGGGTAGGAAGCGACCAGCGGACGGCCTCTTCGAAGACCAAGAAGTCAGGTAGCAAAGAATTTGTGGTTCACGTCCTGTTGAAACGGAATACTTATAATGAACTGTTGTTTCATGTTGGTACAGTTATCTATTGCTGGTTACAATGAAAAAATCTTACAAATTCTAATCTATAGGTACTAATATTATAAAGAGGAAAGATTTTTTTGTTTGTTTGTTTGTTTGTACCGAATAGGCTCCGAAACTACTGGACCGATTTTAAAGATTCTTTCACTAATAGAAAGCTACATTATCACTGAGTAACTTAAGCTACTTTTTATCCCGAAAAAATGCACAGTTTCTGTGGGACACGCGGACGAAGTCGCGGGCGAAGTACTAGTAAAATATAAACGGAAACCTAAATAAACCGTAATGGTTTCCTATTTAAGTAATAACGAATTATTATTACTTACCTATACAATTTTCGTAAACGCTTTGCTAAGATCATTATCATTAAGTATTTGACTTTCACTAAGAGACTTACAACACGTTAATGTCATATTTAATACAAATACTTTGCTTGCGACTTCGTCTGCGTGACCCACATTAACTGTGTTAGAAGCAAAAGGGATAAAAGTAGCCTAATAGTACTCAAAGATAATATAACTTCATATTAGTGAAAGAATTTTCAGAATCGGATCAATAGTTTCGGAGATTACCTCATACACACTTATAAGCTTTACCTCTTTATTAATAAGTCTAGGTACTTAATAATAAAGAGGTAAAGAAGTAAAATATGAATAACAACCTTCGCTCTAATAAATACGTTTAAAAATTACAAATGGAGTTCACAAAATAATAAATGAGATTGTAAAAATGTTTTATTTAAACGGTTGCAATAGTTACTACAGAATACACAACGTATTCTACACCGCTAACTTTCTTTTCATTATATTTAATTACAAAAAAAATAAAAATGTAATTTTCTTTTTCATAATTACAAATCACTTTAAAATCTCCCTCCTCATTAAATCGTTAGTTACTTATCACTTTCATAAAGCAATATAGTATTCATTCAGTAGACTTTTTTTGATAAATGTCTCGTCCATCAGTCATAGCCCATAGGACAGCAATCAAAGTCTTATCAATTATAAAAAGTAGATTTTGATTTTTTTAATATTCAACAGAAAAATTATTCGCTCATTCGGTAACATTTGACAGATTTCCAATTTAGATTTTTTCTTGCTGGGAGGTGTTATATTTTTATAAGTATGGTAACATTACGATTTATATAACGGGATAACTATTCTTCTAGCTTTTCATGCTTTTAACGATTTCATATCATCAACAAACAAAAATAAATTGTCAGTTACATATTTTTAGTAAACAGGCTAAAAGGTAACATTAATATAATTCTTTTCACCAAAAAATTGTATTCTGAAACAGTTTCAAGCGAACGTCTCGTGTCCCAAATAATAAGTTTCCTTTCATAAGAATACTTAGGGAAGTATAACATAATGCTAAACATTGAAAATATGTTATTTATTACAATCTCCCCACTTGAGAGGCCGTAAAACTCGTACCTACTTGTTAAGATGTCGGTTGGCAATGTCATAAACTTGACGGCATTAAATCACAAACCCCATTTGGGCCACCTTACCAATTTAAGCAGACCTACCCCTGTTCTCCCAAATACCCGAAAATGTATCACCAAAGTATGTGCACACTCATTTTGAAGGCTCCTAAGATTCTGGTCGTTGATACCACTTGAACGTAAAAGCACTCGATGTTTCAAACTTTTAGCAACTATGTCACGAATTGTCGACTTTCCGAAGCCATTCTTGGCAACAACAGTGGGCCTAAGAGTGACCCTTGCGGTACTCCATGGAATGTCGAGCTTTTAGTGTCAAATACACTTTCTGTTGTTTTTGTTCCATCTGTTACGAGATTTCGACTAAGAATGTTTGCTAATGGAAGTTTATAGGTACCTACGAAGTTTTTGTTGCGTCTGACCTTAATTTTTTGGGTGTTGAATGGATTTCTGAAGTTGTTTGTATCGGTATAACTTGGGGCGCCTTTTCTTGTCTCGACATAAAATATCTATTTTACGTCCTATAGCGCTACTAACAAGCTCGGCTTTGAACATCAGAATTGTTCATAAGGTAATTATAAGTTTCCCGTAATACGTTTTCGCCTGTTAACCCTCACAATTTCGGTTGGATGATACGAAGTTGGTACTAAAATGTGTACCTTCACTAAAATCCCTAACATACAACTTGGAAAACTCCAAACGGCAAACCGTCGATACAGGTGCCAAGTGAAGCGTTAAAGACTCAAAAATATCTTCCATTTGCTTCCAGACATTGTTTATTTTACCCCATGTTACAAAATGGAATTTCCCAAACATGTTTACATCGGAGCTTTGCGCTTGATGTGCCTAAAAGAGTTTTCCTAAACGAAATCGTAACTTTATACGCTTTGAAGTTTTTGAAGATAATCCCTGTTTTAAGATATTTTTTTATATTTCTGGCTGTATTCATGCGTTAAATGAAAGTAACGCTTTCAGAGCAGAAGTAGAGAACTCAGGATTGGAAATTCTCTGAAAAATTTCAATTTAAATATTAAAATTATTGTTCGAATCCTAATAATAGGTTGATTGTACGCCTTGTAAGTGGTTGAAAACAAAATTTTATATCATTCCCTCTGATAAGCATGTACGGTTATAGTTATAAGAATTTACTGTTGACACAATCGAAAATTATATAACGCCAATCAACATTTTCGTTAGTTGAAAACAATATTTAAGAATTTTAGAAAGTTTAACAGTTTAAACTAAAATTATAGATAGCCATTGTCGGTTTGGTAAACGGCGCCAATTATAAACATGTGAAAGTGTTATAAGACGTTATTAAAAAAATATATAGGTATTCTGTTGATAACAAATTATATGGTAGAAGTTAAAGTTGATTGCAGAATAAAGATACTTCTGGTTCACATCCTACTAATATTATAAATGCGAAAGTTTGTGCGTGTGTGGGGGTGTTTGTGCGTGTGTGGGGGTGTGTGTGTGTGTATGTTTGTGTGTATGTTTGTTACTTCTTCACGCTGAAACGGCTGGACGGATTTGGATGAAATTTGGCACACAAATAGATTATAGTCTGGAATAACACATAGGCTACCTTTTATCCCGGAAAAGGCGGGCGAAACCGCGGGCGGAAGCTAGTAGGCTTTAATTCCATAAAATTATTAAAATTTTGATTTTTTGCTATGGCAAGAACAGACAAATTTTCAAATGCCATAATAAGAAATGACTCGATACCATAATAAAAAACTGGTTGCATACTTATTTGTTACCTTATTCAAGTGCATCTCATGTCTCTGTCAAATGAATGATTTTTCTTTCTTTCTTTCTTAGTACACAAAATAATAACTCAAATCTAGTAATACAAAAAAACTTACTATTCTTATCGAAAGCAGCATTATTATTCTTGATGACGTAGCCCTTGGTAGGCTTCTTCTTAACCTTGGTGAGGACATCAGAGAGGCTGATCTGAATTGGCTCAGGCATTTCAGGGATTTCGACCAAGGTGTTGGCGGCAACTACGGACCAGTCAATGTCTTTGGCGTCCTTACCACGAGAGATGCCGCGGAGTTCCTCTCTGAAATAGACGATTAATGTTTAACATGGTTTACAAGCTCTCGTTCAACATTTTGGTACGGAACCCTAAAAAGTAGTAAGTAGAATAGTGTGCTATTCTACTTACTACTTTTTAGGGTTCCGTACCAAAATGTTATTATAAATGCGAAAGTTTATACAGATGGATGTTTGTAGGTAACTCTTGCGCAAAAAGTACTAAACGGATTTTCATGGAACTTCACAGTAGGTACCTAATTAATATAGCTTAGACATCAGAATAACATGTAGGCTACATTTTATCCCGAAAAACGCGGTCAAAGCTAGTAATTAATAAAATAATTCAAGATAAGTTTTTTTTATTTGGGATATAAACAAAACTATCCACGGTTAACGAAATTTCTATTAAGCTGTTATTGTACCCCGGTATATAACTTAACGATAGGACAAAAAAAACCATCCAATTTTAGTTTAGTTACTGCACTTTAGCTGATTAATTCAAAACTTTTTTGAGCTCAATAATCATTTAATCATTTATTGAACCATTGGTATGTACATCATTAAGTTCTTTACGGTGGTCCCCAAACTAGGCGAGGCCTGTATCTTGGGGACCAGAGTTGCGATGACATAATGATTTTATCTTATCCGCTGTGGTGGTTTCGTAAATCAAAAAGTGCGAAGAATATCAAATATTTTTTTTTGCGAAGAGATTGGTAATGTAAACATAAGTTTACAAGAATTTTATTGGTCTATGCTTTGGACACGTTTAATTGAGACTGTAAGCCCTTGTATTAGAGATTAAGGTCGATTTGTAAGACCGTGTCGCCTCGCAACCACGGCTGCGGTAGTGCTAAATTGATGTTTGTGTTTTCGCAGCTCCAGTTGCAGTTAGCACTGAAGCGGTTATATGATCTTATTTATATCTTTTTAACTTTCATTACCTCATAGCTCCAATCAGAGGGTATTTGACATCACCACCGCACACATCGCCGCGGAAATCATCCATGTCCACAGTCCACACCATAGCACCACCAAAACCATTGTCCTTGATCCATCTGCAAACAAAAATCACATTATTCAGTTGTTTCACTAAAGTTAATTTTGTCAAAGAAATGGCTGTTTAATTACCTTAAAGATTTTATGTAAATTTTATGTAATAAAAGAAGAAGCAGACATACGATAAGATGAATGGATTGTGACAAAGATAACATGGCTAAGAAATAAGTATATATGACAGCTGATAAAGATGAATGAAAGGAAACAACACCAGAAATACTTTCAGTAGGTAAATTGGAAAAAGTGGGTATTTATAAAAGTGGCTTTAAATATTAATGTGACATAAATCTCCATCTGTGTACTGTAGGTACTCTGTTTTATACTGCTTTAATTCATCAAATGAATATATATTTTTTATATAAGTACCTACATAATAAACAGAATGTCAGCGTATTTTGAGGCTGGTAACAATAGAATTTGTGAAATATTGTTAGTTTTATAAAATAACTTTATTATCTTACCTCATTTTGTTCCTGATAGACCTTTCATCATCGAAACCGACCCACTGGTCTCCGTTGATAGCGTAAGGCACCTTCATTTCTTCATCCCATATGTAGGATCCACCATTTCGGAGTATGTCGCATATCTAAAAATATTTTGTTTATATTAATATGGACAACCATTGAGCTTTCTTTTTCTATTTGAATATTTCCATTCTTCTAAATTGCATGCATATTTAATTTTACAAACTTGAATTCTTCAAATTGAAACAAATAAATTGTAATTAACAATTCTCTCTCCGTTATTATTTTGTCCAAATAAGCATTTTACTCAATGTCGGTAAAGTAATGAAACAACAAAACATTGCCAACCAAACTCCGTTGTATTACAACATCACTTTAATCAACCTCATTTAACCAAAATAAATCTCCCCACTTTGTAACTCCCACCATTACCGAAGTACGACCTCATAAACACCATCTAACACGCATAAATCACCTCATACCCGGAGCAATATTTTTTAATTATAATAACCTCATAATAGGCGAGGAAGCCTCCCTCCTTTGTGTACTCGCCGGCTTTTCCACCCGCACTGGCTGGAGAATTCACTTTGTAGTTATTAGGGTTGGAGAGGGTGAATGTTCGTCCGTATGTTGGCATACCTGAAAATTATGTGCGTCATCAAAATGCTCCGGCTTTCTTAGGAATTCTTGGAGATTCTGGTTCATTTGAAGACATTATATGAGATATCCTGCGAGCTTAAAATTAGTTTTGTCTAAAAGATAACTTTTGCAAGATTAGGTATGTCTTGATATTATTCATCATTTACGTCTTAATATCTTTATCAATAACATCCTCATGTTTTATGCTCGAATGGTACCAAACTTGTACATTATTATTGCGTATCAAAAGACCAGATTTTTTTCTGACACAATATCTTACCTACAATATTTATTTAAAATTTTCCATACAGCAAGCAAGCAATTTTTCTTGCATAGCAAACCACTCACCAATGATAAGTTTTTCCTTAGGAGCTCCGAGTTTGACCCACAGGTGGGCCGCGTGGTCAACAGACAGCTGTTTCCTCCACTCGGAGTCAGACGAGGGTGAGTACAGAGGAGCGTTGTGGCCGGTTTCCTTCTCCCATTTGCCGTGGAAATCGTACGCCATCACGTTGATGAAGTCCAGGTAGCTAGTTGAATGAAAAGTATTGCTATAATACAGGACTGTTAATATTTTGCTGGTGTCTATTCTTTATAGTTACTTGATCTCTTCCATTAAGTTATTACATTTTGTGTAATAGATATATTTTCAGCTTTATTGCCAGACATAAGCCAGAACCTCAAATGTCTCGAGACATTGAACAAATACATAGACATAACTAATGAAGATTGGCAAAAGCTAAACCTATTGTAAGATTTAAATACACATTTGAAAAATAATTATGTAGTTCTGTACTAAAACTGATGTTCTCTTAAAATATTTTATCAATAAATCGAAACTCAATCAATTTTGTCAAAATTTTGTTGAAAATCCCGATACATCGCGACATAATTTAAAATCAAGTCAAAATTCAATACAAAGAACCTCAACAGTGTCAGCGTTGTTTCATAAAAAGCATTTATATGTTTCTGATAGGCATGTCAAAAGAGCGATAAGAACACATCATACGTGCCTAGTTCGGCAAAAATATTATTTCACTTTCCAAACATTAGGTCTAAATATTATAATCCTTATTCTGAAGCAATAAGGAGGAAGTTTGAATGTTCAATTACGATTAATGTTAGTGGAAAAGTTGTAACCCGTACAATGTATTTGAATGTGGGAAAATGCATGGAGTTGGCTGAACAATGTTAAAAATTTATTAATAAGAGAAAATTTCTCAACACTTGTGTGACACTGGTTTTTCATCCCAATATAAATTATTTGGGTCAGTATTAAAATAGAAATGGACTCAGGAAGTTAATATCTAGAAACTTATTTGGTAAATTATAGGGGTAAGTAGCAAATGGATATTTTGCGTAATTATACTCTAGGGTCCTTGTAGTGAATGGACTAACTCTTCTGAATTAATAGCAGCATTTGTGTTGACGTATTTCGTTTCATATTTTGTGGAACACATTAGGGTTGGTTGGATATATTTATTTTCAGAGAGTGTGTTCATTAGGACGAATAATATCACCATTAGTCAGATAACAACAAAAAATAATGACAATAATTTACACTTGGATAGATGAAGTAAGATTTACTCCATATTCACAAACATTACTATCAGGATCAGGACTCATAGCAAAGTGCGCAAAAAGCTCATTCGAGTTAGTATTAATGAAAGAATACAAATTGCTGATCCATCCAGTCAGCCAACTGCAACACTTGAAAAAAACACGATGACGTAAGAAGTACCAACCTAGCAACAGCAGGTACATCGTATCCACTCTTGATGTTGTCAGGACCGACTGGCACAGCAGCAGTAAGCAGCAGACGAGGTTTCTTCACTTCTTGAGCTTCAGCTTCGAAGGCTTCACGCAATTCTGTAACAAGACACAACATGATGATTAACATTTTATTGTGACTACAGATACATACCTACCTACTACCTATACCTACAGATATAGGCTGGTCTGGCATAAAGCGCCATACTTGACTTCTTTTTAGGGTTCCGTGCCAAAATGGTAAAAAAGGAACCCTTATGGTGCGACTTCGAACCCCCCCCCCCCCCTTATCTCCGAAGTTTGTGGAGCGAAAAATCTGAAATAATTAGAGTTGATAGGAATTGACCCAAATATTGCACCAAAAATAAAACGATGTTCCTAACTAGTACAGTTTTTCAAAATCATCAAAATTCCTCCACAAACAAACTTAGTTATGCGGTCCGGATTTTTTCACTTTATACCTACGTCCAAAAATGATACGGAACCCTCGGTGCGCGAGTACGACTCGCACTTGGCCGGTTTTTTTGTTTAGGGTTGTCTTCTTTTCTTTTCCTCGAATTAGGGCAAACAAAATTGTCAGTAATTTTTTATTGGATTCTGATTCGATTAAATTTTAATTTTGTTTTTATTGACACCCGTTTTTTCCATTTAACACAATAATTTATTAGTAGGACATAGAACAGGCAATGAATAACTGAGGACTTTGGATGTAGTAGAAATAATTTAATAAGGGCTAAGTTCACCGACAAGATAACAGTCCGATAAATTGTAAACGGCCGTTTAAGATGACGTTTTGTATGGAAAAAGATGTGATAAACAGCCGATTCAATTTAACGGACTGTTATCTTGTCGGTGAACTAGGTTCTAAGACCATCATCAATCAAATGTTACAACAAAGTTCGTGTGCGTGCACCTAAGCATGCAATAAACCAAATACAGCTAAAATCACGCATTCCTAACTATGACTGACATTCGATTATCTCCCCAAGGAATTCTCACCTTAATGCAAACCTTAAAGTTCAATCTAGACAAAAAGTGTCTAAACAGACAGACAGATACTATTAAGATAGCCTGGCGTTATTATAACAAGGTTTGAAGTAGAGGAATTTTCGAAAGGTTCCTCTCTAAATGTAGCAAGGACAATGAGTGATGTGGTAGGTACTAAATACCTGTATACCTATACTTGTCTATCGTCTCGATTGCTTATTGTTTTATTGAAAGTACGAGATTCAATTGTTTTTGGTCGTGGAATGTTTTCAATGATAAAGAATCGTGAATGATTCTTCTGTTACTTCAGGGTCGTATTGCTTAATCGATAAGATCGAGAAGTCGATACAGTCTTTTGTTTTTATAACCTATGCTTTATTAAAAGTTTGTTTGAAAACTCCTGTATTCTAGTAAATACATTTCCTTTCTATAAATACAGTTTTCACTGCTTCAAAGATGTTTATTTTCATTTACATAAAAATAAACTTCATATATGTTTCTATCTTTATGAGGAGCGGTTACCATCGGATTTATTGTCATTTTGGGGAATTCAGGTTAGTCAACAGGTGAACACGTTGCTCTCATACCAACTATTTTGAGGCAGGTTGCAACATTTTTTTGGATATAATACCTATCTCAATGTTAATAATTTTAGAATACGTCAAACCAAAAGGCTTTATAAAGGGTTACTGAAATATAAATTTCATGCCAACAAGCCCAGGGATCCCAATGAATCATTAAGCTAAGTCTAGACTTTTAGCATTTATGAAATAGAAGTACAAACAGTATCATATCGCACGAAGGCTTTGTCGGCCATGATTGTGAAAGGATTCACAGCGAACGTCCGATGAACTTGTTAGCCTCGATTCTGTTCTGTCTGATTTAAAACCGCTTTATTGTAGTTCTGAGGTAAGCAGGAATTCTGGTCCTTTGAGTTTTATGAACAGAGCAGCTATTGAAGAATAACTAAGCTAAGTAAGATAATCCAATAAGCAATTCCTTAACGTAGAAGTGTCTTGTGTTAGATTTAAAATTCTATAACGTGACACAAGGCAATTCAATTTATAACACGGTTTATTCACAAAATGTACAAACATATAACTATAATATATTTCAAGTAAAAAATTACAATACACGATTTTCAGCTACAAGAGTTGCTCTTAACAATTTTATAGAATTAATAGATAATAGAAATAGATAAAGCGAGTAGACACACTCATTCAAAGATAAATCTTCAAAGAAAAAAGAATCCATAACTCTAGTTCGCACAGTGATACAAATTCGAAGTCGTAGAACAAGTCAACAATGTAAGTATAACTGTTTTTAATCTCATTTAAATATCTAAATGCCGACTGGCTACGTGCCAAAATAACTGTATCACTTACGTCTTAAGGCGTATGGTACCCTCAAAAAGATAAATTCCGTCGCCGTTGTGGTCCTACTACTTTTAAACTATCTAACATAAAAATCTAGAAAAAATATATAATAAACATTGATATGTTACCTTTAGTTTAAATTAATAAAAATATTGTAGCTTAAAAATTACTGTATGAAAATAATTATTGAAATGAGGTCGTTTTTAGACCTAAATTCGCTACTGCTATTAAACTAAGATGATAATTTTTCGGTGCTGGAGAATATAGGCAATCCATTTATCTTGAATCGGAACTTGTCTCATTTCAAAATACGTTTTTTAGTATAAGCAGGAAATAATTTTGCTAATTTTCGCGTGCATCTTTGCGTCTCCGCGCAGATCAGCCACTATAGAAAAGGACTTTAGCGTTACTACGCGCCTTAAGATTTCATATTTGGCACTAAATTTTTATGCTCGGAACACTGCATGAGAAAGTTTGGTTGTAAAATTTTACTAGATCATATATGAATCATAACTTGGTATTTTGAAAATTAGATTCGATTTTTATTGACGACGACTGAGAGGAGCCAAGGCAAAGTCTTTACTGTGGTAACTTCAGTTCCATACAATAAATTTGAGTTTGTTTCGGTGTCTTCTCAAAGGTAGTCCTAAAGGAAACACCGACCTCATCTAGCTTAAAAAAATGTTTGGACGTGTATTTTTAACCTATTTACAAAATAAATATTATTTATCAATATTGTTTAAATGGGAACACTGCAGAAATGTATAGAATGTATAGAAACCATCGGCGATAACAGCTGTTCTGCGGTCGCTTGTTGTCGTCGGTGTCGGAATTATATCTTTATTCATCAACCAGTTTCAAGTTATGCGCTTCATTCTATTACATACTGTATCCATTATTTAAAAATGTTCTCTTTTTAACAATTCTCGAAGTCACCAAACACTTATAATATACAATATATACAACACAATAACAGTACACCAATATCACTTAGCACAATTTATGCTACCAATAAATAAAGTCATACCATAATATTTATTCGCGTTCCCCAATATTTTTTCTTTATTTATTCACACAGAAAAGGAACCCTTTTCAAGCGATACGTCTTTACTGTTTTTAATATCCAGAAGGACTTAAATATTTACCGTTGTTATTAATCGTAACAGGTATAGCTGTGACCTGTGCTTGAAATTTGGAACAATAAAATTATAAAGAATGCTTGTTCAACTTTATTGCAAATGAAAAAAGTCCAAAAATATTTTTATTTTCATTACAAAAGGGGCCGGAGTGGGGGTCCGAAATTTTAAAGTGGGGTTACTAGGTCAAGTGACATGTCATATGAAAGGGCTCAATCTGCACATTTCAAAATATATTTTTATTTTATTTTATGTCTCACAGTTTTCGACATATTTTTTCTTTTTTTTTATTTTTTTTAAAAAAAACGTTGCCCCACACTAGGATTTCTCCTGTATCGTGGGTGCGTTTACAAACACAAATTTCACATACACAAACAGCCAGACCTATGTGCAATGCGGGAATCGAACCCGCGACACGTTGCGCAGCAGCCAATCTCTCAGCCACTGCGACAACCGTGCGGTCAACATATGATGAAAAATGTCCAAAAAAATACAATTCCCCCCCCTTATCTCCGAAGTTTGCGGGGCGAAAAATCTGAAATAATTAGAGTTGATAGGAATTGACCTAAATATGGCACCAAAAATAAAACGATGTTCCTAACTAGTACAGTTTTTTCAAAATCATCAAAATTCCTTCACAAACAAACTTAGTTATGCGGTCCGGATTTTTTCAATTTATACGTCCAAAAATGATACGGAACCCTCGGTGTGCGAGTACGACTCGCACGTGGCCGGTTTTTTTTATAATCCCTAAAGCCTATGTTACTCGCGACGTTGAAATGAATCAAATTATATGCCATATGTTAAAATCCGTTCGCTCGTTTAGTCTCTAGGAGGGAACACAGAAACGGAAATACATACATACCCACATACATACTAACATACAGGTGAAACGCTATACCCTCCTTTTGGGCTTCGCCGCACTCGGGTAAAAAAGGGAAAATTACATAAACGCCATACCACAACGGTCAGCAGAAACATGATAAGTGACGATGTCGCAATTAATTACGTTTTTTTTTACACGGAGGCGACCGTGGCCCACATTATATGGCCCCAAATGGTCATGTCGTGAACTTTGTATGGTTAGCATATTATGTAGAAAAAATTATAACAATATGTGTTTAGTTTTTTTGGTGGAGTTCCTCTGTTACCATTTCTTATGTATGAAACAATAACACCAGTATCACAGGCACGTTTATGATGCTTCAAAATGAGGATGCGCTGTGCCGACAGCTTAGGGGACAAGCAGGTCCCCCGCTGTCAACACAGCGCATCCTCAGGAGCTCTGGCGACCTTACTCGCCACAGGAACACAACACTACTGGTACCCCTATCATGAGTTTTTTTGACGTATAGTTTTGTTAACGTAAGCATATTTTGAATTTAAAATACAGCAGTCCTGGACCATTTTGATAAAATTTTATGCATTTTGCACATTTTTAAAAATACAGAGAAACTAATTATGTATTTAATTTATATAAATATAGTGTAACAAACGTGTATTTTCAATTCAAAATATGCTTACGTTAACGATACTACACGTCAAAAGGAGCGGTATTCCACGGCTATCAGGACAATCCCGGAAGTACGGTCAAGATCCCTACCAGCATCTTACTGGAATACTTCCTTCCCCCGAGCACGTTTGCTCTTGCGAATCTCCACTCAAACCAGCCAATAAAGGCAAGAGAGAGGTGGGAGCCTTGTTCCTCGTCAGTGCTCACTCTGACCGGCCAATTAAGGCAAGCCAGAGATGAGGAACAAGAGTTCTCCCGGGAGGGTCAGGTCCGTGGGGTCGCTACTGCCCAACAGCTCGCCACAAGCTGCCCTGCGGGTTGAGTATGGGCATTGACTTAGTAATAATAATATGTCAATGAGTATGGGTATTATTTTTTTATTAAACCTACATGTTGATGTTCATTATTTTAAAGCAATTTTACAAAGATTTCCAATTGTTATAACCTGTCCAAAACCTTTGTAAAGCTACTTACTATAAATTAATAGAAGTGCGTTAAGTTATTAAATATATAAGTGATTCTCAAAAATCATATGACCCGAGCGGGATATGATTTTTGAGAATCACTTATATGGTGACACAGCTGGCGATTATCCCTGTATGCACTACATAAATGCACACAAGGAGAAACCCCAGCTGTGCAGAACTATTGCAAACATGTGGAGAAAAACTACTTGGGCTATTGTGATGGGATGGTAGTGGATTGGTTTTGGGGAACTATGGGAACCTATGGCCCCTGCCTGTCCAATGGTTGTAAACACGGATAAAATAGGCAGGGGGTGACTTGCACACTCAGTAAATGGGCCCCCGAAAACGGCCGCTAGCACATAGCGTAGCGACAAGGGGGCAACATATCTTGAGGTGCTTGAGGAGTGGAGCGGTATTCCACGGCTATCAGGACAATCCCGGAAGTACGGTCAAGATCCCTACCAGCATCTTACTGGAATACTTCCTTCCCCCGAGCACGTTTGCTCTTGCGAATCTCCACTCAAACCAGCCAATAAAGGCAAGAGAGAGGTGGGAGCCTTGTTCCTCGTCAGTGCTCACTCTGACCGGCCAATTAAGGCAAGCCAGAGATGAGGAACAAGAGTTCTCCCGGGAGGGTCAGGTCCGTGGGGTCGCTACTGCCCAACAGCTCGCCACAAGCTGCCCTGCGGGTTGAGTATGGGCATTGACTTAGTAATAATAATATGTCAATGAGTATGATAATAATATGAGTATGGGCATTGACTTAGTAATAATAATATGTCAATGAGTATGGGTATTATTTTTTTATTAAACCTACATGTTGATGTTCATTATTTTAAAGCAATTTTACAAAGATTTCCAATTGTTATAACCTGTCCAAAACCTTTGTAAAGCTACTTACTATAAATTAATAGAAGTGCGTTAAGTTATTAAATATATAAGTGATTCTCAAAAATCATATGACCCGAGCGGGATATGATTTTTGAGAATCACTTATATATTTAATAACTTAATAGAAGCATAACATGGCTTTGACATGTTTCAAATTTACAAAAAATATACATTTAGAAGTGCGCTATTTTTGCGAAACAATTTTTTTGGTAAGTATTTCATTGATTTCAGTGTACCTAACTTATTTTTGAATCCCTAAATGCATTTATAACACGCTTAAAAAACTTTACATGTATTTCCAACAACAAATCTTCCTATAACTAACCATGGTTAGTTATAGCACGGGGTCTCATCAGGAACAAAGGAACATTTGTTGAAATAACTCTTATTAGATGGCGTTATATGTATCGATTTGTTATTGAAGTTTGTGTAAAATTGAGAACATGAAAAAATACATCATGAAAAATATTTGTTCAAATTTTGAAAAATCCTTTAAGGACAGAAATATGTATAGCCCGAAGATAGCCCGCGCTAAATCGGTCACATTTATTTGTATGAGATGAGGCATCTGTACGTATAGTATTATTATTATCTGTGGTTATAGGAAGATTTGTTGTTGGAAATACATGTAAAGTTTTTTGTTGCTGTTGTGATCCTCATTCAGTAGCTCACCCTGTATACTAAATATAACCGGAATTAAGAGGTCATGCGTGTTGTTACTGCATATAATACGACCCGACAGTATCGTGAAATTATATTTAACTCTTAAGGTCAACAGCCTTAAGGTCATATTCGTTTAACTTGCGGTTGGTTTGCGTGTTGTAAATTAGGACGTAAAATGTTATGAAGATATTTCCATGGTTGATTTCATTCAAGAGGTATCAAAAGTATAACTTTGTGCCCCTTTTTAAGTAGGTACCTTTACTGCGCATATTTAAAGTTTATACGGAAAAGGAGTACCTACAGAAAGCTAACATAATAAACAACGTTATTCTTAGTTATTGCAAAAGCCGAAAAAGGGTCTTTGTCCTCATCATTAAGAACAACTTTTACTATGGGACCAACCCTAAAATCGCAAAAAATTCAGCTGTTCCATACATTTGTGTTCACTTTAATCGACAGAATGGAACAGCCGATTTTTTTTCCCAATTTCAGGGTTGGCCCCATATTAAAAGTTGTTCATACGAATGAGTACAATGACCCCTTTTCAGTTTTCGCATTAACTAAGAATAATGTTGTATACTTTTTTTTTTAAACCTACAGATTATCGTTCCATCGATACGCAGAAGAAGATACGAGATCAGTATTACACTTCATCGAATCGAACCAAAAAATGTAGCCAAGCCTCAAAGTCAAAGTCAAAGCATTTATTTCAATTAGACCACTTACAGGTGCTTTTGAAATGTCAAGGAGTCAGTCAGTTAGTAAACAAGATGAAGCTAGATGCTCGTTCCAAAACGTAAATTCCTATGGAGAAGAACGAGCAAGAAACTCCATGGTTACTCTTTTAAATCAAAATGTTACAATTCCATGATTACATTGTTTTCAAGGCGTAGTTATCACAAAAATATGTGAGCACAATGTAAAAAATGTGCATAAAAATAAAAGATAAAGCTAGAAGTAATGAATAAAAGATACAACTCCAGATATTTGTCTTGACAGTCTAGAGATGACCAGTCCCAACTGACAGCGCCCGTTCACGGAACTGACGCATGAATCCTAAAAACCTCCAACCACTGAAGCAAATGAAGCGGTTACGATTAGTGATTGGGCATTTATTTTTTAGCCCTGCAAGTATAATAGCGTGATTACGAAAATTAAACGCACTTATGGGTAGGACGGTTGCACAAGAGTACGTTGTGCCACGCTATACCAGTTTATAGCCAAGTTTTTGTTAGTCGGGCTGCACGCGATTGTGGCCAATCAATCATAATTTTTGTACGTTACTACAAAATGTTTAATACAAAATTCATGACCTGTATTTTGATGGCTTAAAATTTATTAATGGTATTGGCTATTAAAGTAGTAAGTAAATGATCTTTGGTGATTTAAAAGTGATAATATCCTGAGTTAAAATGTTGAAAAAACTCTTGAAAATACATTTTATCCTAGGACAAAATGGAAGTAGATGCGGCTATTAATCGAGGTTTATAGACCGAATTATGATGATAATTACTATGAATAATTAATTAGTGTAAAATTAGTCGAAATTTGACACATATTTTCTAGAAACTTTTACCATTGGAGTGTTCTTTAAACGGTAGTGGTTTTATTAATTACAATAACACTTTGTTCATATAAAAAAAATGTCAACTGGGCTTACAAAAGTATAGCCATATTTAAACGTTACATACATACGTTCACAGACGTAACCCGATTTCCTCATACAAGACCATTTCCGTACGGAACTTCCAGTGTATTTCTTGTGAAGCCTCTTACTCAATACGTAATCATTTCGTTGGTTAAGCGATAATTAACTTTACGGTATTATTTAAACCTCAGATCATAGAAACAAGGAGATATGCCATCATAGCAAATTAGTACCGGAACAACTGATGCCACTTTTAGTACATTTTTCGACACAATTACGCGCATAATTAAGCGCTCCTTGTGAATAAAAAGATCTCCCACGCATTAAAAATTCCGCACACCCTCAATCTAACACTGTTAATCGTTACTCAACACTAGCACTAAACTAAAACACTGTATTTATACCATCGATCGTGTTCGGTTCGTCGCCAGCGCGTACGTTTTTAATATGAGCAATTTGCTCAAGATCAGGCATCAAGCTCGATAGCGCCTTGGCACATCTCCCTTGTTTCTATGATCTGAGATTTAAACATTATTGCATGTTATTAAAAGTAATTTAAAAGATAATAATAATATGATAAGTACTTGAGAATTTGTTGCTGAAATAAGAATAGATGAATATTATTCTATGAGGCTTAGGTACGTTCAGCAGTAGGCATGATGATGATAATGGCTATGAATATTATTTTACATACCTACCCCAGTTCCTGAAAGCCTGGTCAAGCAACTAAAACTAATCTGCTGTCAAATCTCATGTCAGCACTCAGCTGTTATTAATTTATTGTTATTGGTTTACCGAATTATAACTGGCCAATTAAATGAATTGACATGAGATTTAACAACATATTAAATTGAACAGGCTTTCGGAAACTGGTGGTTAACATAATAAATTAAAATCTACCAGTATCCTTTTGATAATTTGTAAAAATAAAATTGAGGATGTTGATAGATTTTGTAACATTAATAATATTTAATTTTTTAATTATTTTTTTATGACCCGTGTGTGACGAGGCTAAAAGACTTAAAACTGCGTGAAATTGGCTTAACATTGGGCTCCCAATCTCTCCGTGTTCACTTGCGAGTAATGCCACATAGTAATCAATGTAAAAGCTAAGGGTGCTGTGTGTTTGAGAGCGAGGAGTTTGAAAACTAAAGAAAGTATGAAGTTTAGTACTTATGGCACTACTTGCCACACCACACTATAATACACTACATCATGCACTAACTGAGTACCTATACGTTTTATATTTTCTGTTTAACTTAAAATAATTTACTTATAATATATATATATTTTTTTATATCCTTTATTTTTTTAAGATTTCATACAAGCTTAATGCAGAAAAATGTACTTACATATTTACCCATAAGGTCACAATACACTACGCTAACTCTCGTTAGTAGAAGTGTACGACAACGATGTGAAAGAGCGGAGCCTTCTAATACAAGCATTGTTTGCTTAAAAGGAGGCTCCAAACACGTTTATGTAATGTATTTTTCTATTTTTCACAATAAACTATTTTGTATTTGTATTGTATGGTGATCATGCTGCCGTAGATAATCGTTTTAGCACGTCATGCGCTGAAGTTAGAGTGCACAAAGCATTTTATAATGAATAAATTTTAAATATTAGTTCATCTATTTCAACACCTGATTGGTCAAAATTAATTGTGTTTTTCAATTGTGACAGTTGAAGGGTTAATAGCATTGCACTGTTTAATTGAAAAAAATAATAAAGCAATACAATTAACCCTCTAACACTCAGCCCACACGCCGTACTCCGTCAATGTTTGAGCGTGCTCCTGATTGAAGTCTGGGCAATTGTTCAGTAGGTTGACGAGCCATGTTCACATCATTATTGACTTGTCTACAGGGTTCGACGATCCTTAATTGTACCAGGAGATAAATCTATACGAAATTTACTAATTGGATGTACGTATTTACAGAAAGTCAGCGCCACAAACTGTTGTATCTATCGTCTTTTCAATGTGGAACGAAATAAAGAATAGGTTTAGTTTTAGTTCTTATGAAAATTACATGAGTCTTGGGTTCGATCATCGGATCAGGCACAGCGTTATTGCTGGGTTTTGCTATTAGGAAATTCTCTGTAACAACCTGGAGCCTAGATTTTTGCCCGATTGATGGTGTTATTATTATGTTATGTAAACTATATAACTATGTACATTACTCACTCAATGCAGTGATAGCCTAGATTAATCATGTGCCTTCCACGGCGAATGGTTCGAGTTCGACCCCGAGGCACGCACCGCTGACTTTTCGAAGTCATGTGCGTATTAGAAATTAATTATCACTTGCTTTAACGGTGAAAGAAAAACATCGTGAGGAAACCGGCATGTCCTAGAACCAAAAATTCGAAGACATGTGACGTCCACCAACCCGCACTGGACCCGCGTGGTGGACTACGGCCCTCTCCCTCTCACAGAGGAGGCCTGTGTCCCAGCAGTGAGAACATTATAGGCCGATTATGCTATGCTATGCTATGTACATTACTCCAAAATAGTCTCATAAATTACAAACCTACATTAAAAAACCTAACCCTCCTCCTTTTTTTGAAGTCGGTTAAAAAAGGCAAAATTCTAGAAAACATTACAATAAATGCGACGTAGAAACTAATCTTTGTTCATTAACTTTTGAGCACAAACAATAACGTCGAAACGAAAAATATTCGGCGGCGTGCGGCAAAAAATAAGGAACTCAATAATGATATAATTTACATAGAAAACGACGCTACTTGTGACCTTAGTCAAATGTCGAGGTGAAGATGCAGCCACATGACTCAGAGAGCTTTATATAGCAAAAACATATAAGTTGTCTCGATTTATTAGGTCCAAGAATGGGAAAGAACTAAAAAAACTAAAATAGGATGTTGGATAGGTTAAAATCAATTTTGGGAGCTTTTAGAGACATTACACGACTGAGTTTTGGTTTGGTCGTTTGAATTCTAGGTACTCGAATTTATTGAAGTTTTGTGATGAATCATTAGATTTAAGATATCCAAGTAGAATATTCTAGTCTAGATGCTGATATGATTTTTCGTTATGAGACTGGGAACTGGGGAGTGCTGATTTCAGTTACTAGCAGGCGCGGTTGCAGACGACGATTTCAGGGGGGGTCATACCGATATGCCGACAATTTTTTTATTGCACACATAAATATTAAATACAAATTATTTTATGAAATATTCATAAAACAATTACGTACAAAGACGAGCTTAACTCAAAAATGGAGTCGGGGAGTAATCAAAATGTAGAACAAAGAGAAATAGTTGTACGATAATAGTGTCTGCTTTTTACCTCCTTTTTCATCAATAATAAAATTAATTAGGCCCAATGCCAAAGGGTGAGGGGAAGCCGGTACAATATAAAATACACACATCAAAAGTGTCTAGGGATCAAGCATTTTTATGCGGATTTCTTGAGATTGAGATGTGGCTTTGTAATAAATTTATGATTTTATAAATTTATATGGATCCTTTTTGGTGCATTTCATAATTTGAATCAGGAACTCTCAATCAAATTCGAGTAAAAGATGAAAATAAGCTGTCAATATTTTCCCTATAAAAACATACAACGCATTGAAGACATTATTAGTGCTACTGTTTCCCTACTACTGATTAAAACCAACGTTATTATGGAGCGGCGACGTCATTTAAGCAGGGAAGAAATGCTCAGAGCCGTGGGAATGATAGAAGCTGGTTCCCGGCAACGTACTGTAGCTTTAGCTCTGAATACAAGTCAGAGTGTTATCAGTCGACTTTGGACACGTTACCGAAGCACTGGTACCGTGGCTGAGCGCCATGGAGGACGGTATCGCTGCACCACACGGAGACAAGACCGATACATTCAAATCTTAACTCGAAGAGCTCCAACAATAACCGCCATGATGTTAGCCGTGAGGCTTCATCACTCTTCAGGGAACTTAATTAGCGACCAAACAGTCAGAAACCGCTTGCATGAAGTGAACCTTCATTCCCGAAGACCGCTACGGGTACCACCTATAGCAATGCACAATCGTAGGATTCGATATCAATGGGCTCTTGAACACAGAAATTGGGCAGAAGAACAATGGCGTTTCGTGTGCTTTTCTGATGAGTCTCGTTTTGGTATGAGACCGGATACAAGACGTATACGACACTGGAGAACCCCTGGACGCCAACAGCGATTAAAATCCTGCCAGGAAGTCCATCCTTATAGTGGTGGAACCATCATGGTATGGGCGGGTATTTGGATCGGCAGAAGAACTGAGTTGATTTGGATCAGAGGCAACCTCAACGCTCAAATTTATGCTGAGACGATTGTATCAGACGTCATCGTTCCTCTACAAGTGCAAATCGGTCCCTTATTTCAGTTAATGCATGATAATGCACGACCGCACACCGCAAGAGTTGTAAGACAGACTCTCGCCGCAGCTAACATCAGTGTCCTGCCCTGGCCTGCTCAGTCGCCAGACTTGAACCCGATTGAGCATGCATGGGATATGCTACAGAGAAGAGCTCTGCCGAATATGGAGGGTATCCAGTCGCAAGAAGACCTTTTTTTGTTGTTGCAACGAACATGGGCGGCCATTCCACAGCGTGATTTGGATGAACTCATTTTGAGTATGCCAAACCGATGTTCTTGTGTTGTTAGTGTTCGCGGTAGAAACACGGATTATTAATTGTTTAAGTTACCCAATAAAATTTTAAAGAAAACTGTTATTTCAGTCTTTTTTTCGAACTTTAATGTTAGTGGTTCAAATGTCAAAAATCCCTTTATTAGGAAAATGGCAAATTTCTTTATTAATGCAAAGGTGACTTGGTTTATCGTTACTGTGACAAACGAAAACACTTTATTTGATGAATCCTTAAAGAAAATTTTAATTAATATCAATCAGGAGAAAAGTTATTGCAAAAATATATGTTGATCCCTAGATACTTTTGATGTGTGTAGTAACAAAATTAAAAACTATTCCACTTTACAGTCATACCTATTCGCCTATTCAAATACAGTGAATAAAGGAATAGGTACCTACTATTTGTATTAATTTATTGTACCGGTTTCCCCTCGCCCTTCGCCATTGATAGGGTCAACTTTGTGTAAAGGTAATATAATCCACAATGACATCATCTTAATTTTAATTTCCAATTTAATTGTTTGTCCGAATCCCCTTGTAATTTAACCGGAAAGTGACTCCCAAAGTCACTTGTTTTTCTTTTCTAAAACCTCAATAAAATACTTTTTTTTTCCTACAACGCAAAACTTTATATGGCGCATTTAGCGGTCAGCCATTAATAGGTAAACAAAACTATAATTAATGAAACAAAAATAATAGGATAGGTAATTTAATTATAAAAGGTCAAAGAGTTATGGTATATATGCTAACAAAGTTATGGACGCGCCGCGACTTTGTTTGCGATAAAAGTTGGCCGTCCTATTTTTTGTTCCCACGGGAGTTTCCAAAATGGCCGTTGCCTGTTACGTCATCAAAAGGATTTTTGTATTTGGAATTTCATGTTGCTATAAAGCATTATTTTTTTGTATTCAATGTTACTTTTCTAGAATAATAAAAGTTTTAGTGATCAAAATTGGGAGTTTTTTTATTATTTAGTAACACAGGTTAGTTTTATTTTACAAATTAATAAGATCTATTATTTGATTGTTGGCTAAAACAGACGCATTTTAACAAACTAAAAACACAGTTCTCTTCAAAATTGTGAGTTTTTTGTAGTTCTTCTAGGAATTTTCGTTTTGAACGGGCAACTATAGCTTCGACTTCCGATAAACAGACTGTCAACTATTTCTTGATAATTCAAAAGAGCATATAAATGGTCAAAAATTTAAATAAATATTTGACTATAACATGACTTCTTTACTTTTCTTTATTTCAGTTAGTTTCGGATTTCGCTCTGAAGTCCCATTTCAAAATACGGACGACGGACGGACAGCGAAGTCTCAGTAATATGGTTCCGTTTTTACCCTTTGGGTACGAAACCCTAAAAATAAGTGATCCCATAGATGATTCCAACTGCTAAGATACCAAGGTAGATTTTCGGGAAGAAAACACCGTTTTTAGCCTTTGGGTACGAAACCCTAAAAATAAGTGATCCCATAGATGATTTCTACTCCTAAGATACCAAGGTATATTTTCGGAAAGAACACAGTTAATTAAACATTTCGTCTTCGCAAATTAATTTAATTAAACTAATGGCCTTGTAACCTCATTTAGTTAGCAAGCCAAAACATAAACAACTGAAAGTTACTCCTATTTGTCATTGGGGGTGTAATTACGACCCCTAATGCTTCTTGTTAATGAGCCATGGTGGGTGGATCACGGGTTACCATTTAATTAACGCTGTGTGTAATCGAATGATTTTTTTTGGTGGTTTTAGGAATCACCCCGCATCATCTGTACATCATAAAGCTGAAGAGTTATAGTTTGTTTGAACGCGCTCATCTCTGGAACTACCTACCAGTTGGATTCGAAAAAATACTTTTGTATATGATAGGCAGATTTATGAAAACTGTATATTTTATTATTAAGAACTAAACATTATTATAAATTAACATACTACTATTATCCTAAATAATACATACACTATTTATAAGCTAAAAGAAAGAAAACTCTATATTGTATATAAGCTATTTACATTACGTTAAAACCTTTAAGAGCCGAGCAATGGAGGTGAAACCGTGGGGCAGAACTAGCTATCTATACAATAGGTAAAGTTTTTTGTATTATCTGCCATGTATACTTTCATATGCACTAGTAAAAAGCTGATATTTTCACATTACAAAGAGACACCTACATTTATTTATTTATTTGTATAGATTTAAGTTCCTTCTCGTTTGAAGCGTCATGAAATCGCTGTTTTTTATCATACCGCTTCGCTCATGTCTATGCGTGAAGTCTGATAATGACTTAGGCCTAAGTGAGTTCTTCCGCACCTCGTAATTAAAGTACTTGGGACTTACGGCTAAGTTAGAGTCTTGACACAATAATCTAACTTGGTGTTTAGCTGAACCCCTGCAGTTAATGAGATGGAACTTACAGGGGTTTGTGGATTAACGGAATGGTACCTAATGACTTTAATATAGTCATGTGAGTATGTATAGATATCTTTTATACTTGTAGAATCATTAGACTGATGGGCTTGGTAAGGACTAAAACATACGGACGTTTCTTGCATTGCGCCAAGCCGCCACAGATACAATTTAACATAGGTACAAATGCGATTCATAAGCGGTTTAAATATTTGATATAAGATTTGTGGATTACGGTCCCCGCGTTGGGAGAACCGCCCGTATAACATAGCCCAGATAGCCCTAAATGATTGAGCAGCAGTTACTTTGGTTCTGATTTTCAAAAGGATTAGCCTACTGAGCTATTATGTGCTCATTGGACAGCTGCTTTTTTTTTTTTTTTGAGGATGGGAAATCATCAAATGACCCCTCCCGCTCTGGGCGGAGCGGAAAGGAGTGTCAGACTCTTACTGACTAAAACCCACCCATGTTCCTTCCTTAGCCCTTTTGTCCGGGTCAGCGGTATCCCTTCCGGACAATCCCGCTTTCCCGGCAGATTGCACAGCTGCTAATGTTCTGATTTTTAAAACTAGACTGTATTCTCCGAAGTAGTGTTCTTGTCTTTTAGTCTTTGTCACATTATGAGGACTAGGTACAGCATCGAGATCTTCATGAATGGATTAAATAGGTGTTTAAAAACACGCACATGATACTCATGTGTTGCAAGCATTTTACAGACTACGGTAACCCCTTACATCAGGCGGGCCGTAAGCCTGTTTGCCACCGTGGATAAAAAATAATCAAACACAAATTCAAACTCAGAGGCTACCTGCAAATTTCCTTGTGAAAAAACCCAATAAGACTGCTCGAATCGAGGGTCGAACCTCGGACCTCACGCTCAGGAATTAGGTTAGCAACCACAAAACTAGATTTCTCTTTACTACCTGCAATCAATATTGACTATCGATAGAAGAAAGCCTATATTTAACAATTCAATGTTAAAAACAAAAAGCAAAAGGAAAAAAAAAACCGGCCAAGTGCGAGTCGTACTCGCGCACCCAGGGTTCCGTATCAATTTTGGACGTATAAAGTGAAAGAAACTGGACCGCATAACTAAGTTTGTTTGTCAAGGAATTTTAATGATTTTGAAAAAACTGTAATAGTTAGGAACATTGTTTTATTTTTGGTGCAATATTTGGGTCAATTCTTATCAACTCTAATTATTTCAGATTTTTCGCTCCGCAAACTTCGGAGATAAGGGGGGAGAATGGTATTTTTTCAGACAATTTTCATCATATGTGAGACATAAAATAAAATGAAAATATATATTTTGAAATGTGCAAATCAAGTCCTTTCTTAATGATATGTCACTTGACCTAGTAACCCCACTTTAAAATTTCGGACCCCCACTCCGGCCCCTTTTGCAATAAAAATAACAATATTTTTTGACTTTTTTCATTTGCAATAAAGATGGACAAGCATTTTAAATTTCAAGTCGATAGCTTTAGTAGTTGCTGAAATAAGCAGGTGTGACAGACAGACAGACAGACGAAGTCGCACCTTAAGGGTTCCTTTTTTACCATTTTGGTACGGAACCCTAAAAATGCTCTCTAACTCTCTAAAGTAGCCAAAATTTGCAGTACCTATTTCTCAATAGTAAAAAATCTTACAAAGATATCATCGAAGATAATAGCCACGGCACGTTAAACTGTGACAATCCCCTCTTAAAACAAAATCTTCGTGAGCTCTCAACAATTTATCCTAATTTGAATTCTAGAGTAAAGCCTACAATCTTTTGTCCATCTCCAGCATTTCGTAAGGCTGATAATTTAGTACTAAGCTGTTGGTTATGACTAGAACACGACTAAGTATTGTCGTGACGAAGCCGTGACGAAACGTGCCGCGAGTTTTGATGTTACAAAGGATTTTAGGGATGGGAAATTTAAGTAGGATAAATATCGATAAATAATAATTATTATATTGGTTGTTGATAGTTTTGAGTGTTTTGTTTGTATAATATTTTAAGGCTTATTTTTAGGATGAGAAATTTAGATTTTTATTTTAATGTAGGTAATATCTTTTAAATTACTTTGGATATAATGGAATAAAAAGACTGACTGTTTAGGTTGATTTGTTAGTGTTTATGTATTTATTTCTGATATTCAAAGCATAAAAAAATCATTAATCATAAAAATGCATACCTACATAATAATACCCTAATAATAGGCTTTAGGAAATCTAAATATTAATATTGTTTTTGCATAATTTATTACTTATGTATTTTTTTTATTTATTTATTTATTTATTTATTTATTTGCAAGAAAAGGTTACATACATGTGCTTACAGTGGTTTCTGCACTAAGCTCAAGGCTTGTATCGCAGAAACCATAAAAAACAGTGACAAAAAAGCTTAGCATAACAGGTAGCCAAAGAACACAAGTATGTTAACAAAAGTTGAGTAGCGTGAGAATCAATAAAAATACAAAAAAAAATGATAAAAAATAAACACGAGTCAAAAAGAAAACAAAAGGTAAGTTAAACACAAAATAAAATTAACAATACCAAAAAGTGTTTGATTGTGTTGTGCGTATGTTCAGTGTAGTGAGGAGTGTATGTGTGTTCAGTGTAATGAGGCGTGTGTCTTGGGAATGTCAACCTAAAGTTAGGAGTATGTTTTCTGTTTCCTGGTAGGATAGCTCCAGTAGCCATGACTTTACGATTAATTTAATTTTACTAGTGGGCAAGTTCTTGATTTGAGTTAGGTGGTGGCAGACCTTGTTGTAAATATGAGGGAGGAGAAATATGGGTAAACGTTTTATGAAGCTAGTTTTTATTCTAGGAACAGGGACACGAAAAACACGACGCTGAGAAAGAGAGGAGTGGTCAGCAGAATTTATGCTTTTCTTGTGCATTGAAGCTGTTGCCTTAGCGATATATAATTGACGCACTGTTAACTTTGCATTCCCTATATAAAGCGTCTGTGGGAAATATAAACGGCTTTCTCAGCATCACTTTTAGCACTGCACGTTGAGCTCTTTCAAGTTCAATCATCTTCGTTTTGGCCGCTCCACCCCAAGCCAGGATACAATAGTGCAACAATGACTGGGTCAGGGTCATGTAAACCATCAGCAGGATATTTTTATTAGCGATTTGGCGCAATGATTTGATGATGTAGATGGTTTTTCTAATTCTTCCTGATAGAGTAGAGATGTGCGTTTTGAAGGAGAGATGTTCATCTAGAATTACGCCCAGGTATCTAATGCTAGCTATGTTGCCTATGGTGTTGCAGTCGCAGGGGGAACTCCCGTTAGATTCGCATGTGTGGATAGTGAGAGCAGGCAGATTGGCTGGTTTCGACGCTGTAGTCTTATGGAAGGCGACATACTTTGTTTTTTTTAGATTTAGCGTTAATAAATTCCTACTCAACCATTTAGCTACTACTTTCATACCTGTTTCAGCTGTTTCAGATACTTTATCCCATGAGCGATTCTTAAAAATTACGGCTGTGTCGTCAGCATAACACACTACCTCAGCTCCTGGTATTTGGAGCTCTAGGACGTCGTTGATGTAAATGGAGAACAGTGTTGTTGCTAGGACACTTCCCTGCGGAACCCCGACGTTAATGCCAAGAGGGTCGCTAATAGTTTCTCCTACTTTTATACATTGGCGGCGTTCCGAGAGATAACTGTGAAACCAGTTGGACGCTATTCCTCTTACTCCCTTAGCCTCTAGTTTGCGCAGCAGAATTGGAACAGATACGGTGTCAAACGCCTTCGCGAGATCGAGAAATATTCCCAGACAGGATTCATTTCTGTCTAAAGCCGTAGACACCGCATCTGTCAGCAGCACCACTGCGTCTTCCGTAGACTTACCCGCCCTAAATCCAAACTGTTTGCTTGAAAGAAGCTTGTTACGTTCTAAAAAGGACGTTAGGCGCTTGTTGACAACTTTTTCTAGCAACTTACTAAATATACTAAGTAAGGAGATCGGTCTGTAGTTACTGGGGCTTTTTTTATCTCCGTCTTTGTGTATTGGTGTTACCACAGCTAACTTCCAGCGCTGGGGGAAGGTACCTGTGCTAAGACTGAGATTAAATATGTGCGTGAGTGGATCTAGTATTTGATGTTTAACGGATTTAATCAATTTTGGTGTGTAGCCATCGAGGCCAGGTGCGCTATCATTTTTTAGGTTATCAATAAGTTTGTTAACCTCGTCGGTGTCTGTTGGTCGTAGGAAAAGAGAATTAATGGGGGCATTATTTATTTTATAATCAGTGGCTAGTGTCGTTTCTGTTGTATTTAACTTGTTCAGAGTATCATTTGCTAGCCTACTACCGACATTCGTGAAATATGCGTTACAGTGGTTTAGTGATGTTAGGGGGTCTGTCTGGATTTTAGTTAGTTCTATTGCATCTGAGTGATCATTCGTAATGTTACAAATATTTTTAATTGTCTTCCACAATTTCTTTGGATTGTTTTTGTTTTCTTGAATTTGTTGATTGTCATAATTTGTTTTGAGTCGTTTTTGCAGTTCAAATAGAAAGTTACGATACCTTTTATAGGTGACTTGGCAAATCAGGTCGTTGGGTTTTTTTCTTGCTTCTAGATGGAGTTTGTCTCGGTTTCGTTGGCATCTCATTAATCCAGGAGTGATCCAGGGTTTGAGATTGCGTTTTGAACGTCTGACCGCGAGGTAAACCACATGTTCTTGGATTGCATTGTCTAGGGTATTACAAAATTCTGTTGTTGCTTCATCGACATTTGTCATATTTTTAACTGTGTACCAGTCGATAGAACTAAGTTTTTTAACAATTGCTGTCAAATCAGTCTTTGGTTTAATACCACCTTTGTTGTATTTTAGTTTTGGCTGCGGAAGGGGTGCACTTAATAAACAAATGTCGTGGTCTGTTAGTCCAGCGCGACATACCATTCCAGATGCAGATGATTGACCCTTCACAAAGATGTGGTCCAAGCAGGCTGGACCTCTCGTTGGAATTGAAATAGCGGGCAAAAATTTGTGGCTTGCTAGGAGACATAAGTAATCCGAGCACTGGGCACTAAGTGTTTCACGGCAAATGTCTAAATTTATATCTCCTGCAATGATGACAGTTTGGTGGTTAGTTAACTCTGTTAGTGATTTATCTAGGAACGTTAAGAATGTGTCTGTATTTTTAAATGATGGGGAACGATATATTCCTATAATTGAAATTTGGTCATTGATGCTGACTTTAAGACAGTTGCATTCAGTACATAGTGGTTCTTCAGCCGTCGCGCTCCATATTTCATTGATATAAATGGTGACTCCACCACTTTTGTTTATGAATTTTTTAGTGTAAAACGAGTTGTACCCTGGTATCTGTGGGATGAGTGGGTTGTCACTGAGCCAGCATTCGGACAATACTATAGCATCAGGATTGATATTGAGACGTTTAAGTGCGACAAGGAGGCTATCAAAATTGCGTTGTAGGCTTCTTATATTTAATGTTAACACTTTAAGGCTGACGTCTTGTTGCAATAGGTCGCGACACGATTCCAAACTCTCAAGAGCATGACATGTTAGCTTTAACGTTTTGTCTATATCCTCGTCAAGGTCATGCATTGCTGCAGATAAAAAGCATAGGGTTTGATTGTTCTGATACGAGTACTCGGTGTTGTGGCTTATCATAGTCATTTCTTGAGAGCAGAATCCAGTGTCGAGGAAAATTTGTGAGCGTGAAATTGTGTGAGTTGAGGATTGTGAGTGTGTGTATGAGTGTATGTCGAGTGACTGTTGTTAATGTAAGTATAGTAATACAATTTATAAGGTCTAAGTGATTATTAGGGTTTACTGTTGTTCGAGAAAAAGCAGTAATAATTAATCTAAGCGTTAACGTGTTCGCTGGCTTGAGCAGGCCCAAGTTTCTGATCCAGGTCTTCAGTAGATTGAATACGTATTGCAGGCTTTCCTTCTGCATGCTTGATAAGAATGGCGCCGTTGTGCACCCAACAGAATCGGTATCCCTGAGTATTTGCTCGCAGCCTCGCTTCACGAAATAAATACCGGTTTTCCTTTGTGAGTCGTTCGTTGATGTAAATTTTTTGCGGCGGGTCACATTCAGTAATATTCTCGGTGGTGGCATTGCGCCTTGTCCTGGCTGCTGAGACGAGATCATTCCGTTTTTGTCGTCGTACTAGCTTCACTATTATAGGGCGCGATCTTTTGTTACTGGACTGCGGTTCCATGCCTTTCGGGTTTTTAGGACCGGCACGGGTTATGTCATCCAGGTCGGTTTCAGTCAGATCTACTCCCATTTTTTTTGCTGTCAACAAAACGATATGTGTGAGGTTTTCGTTGGCTTGTTCTGGGATTCCGATGATTTCTAGCTCGTTCCTGATCAAGTACTGTTCTCGGTTAGCGGCTTGTTGCTGTAATTGGGAGATAGAGGACTTGAGGAGTGCTATTTCAATGTCTTTAGCTTCTACTATCTTCTTGTATTCGCCAAGTTTTTCGTCAAGTGTTTTAGAGATAGCTGAGATCTGGTTTGTTAATTCTTGGCGTATTTCAGTAATTTCTAGTCTGAGTAGACGTATCTCCGAAATCAGTGAGGATGCTTCCAAGTCGCTTGTAGGCGATGCGTTTTTCCTCTTTTGTTTACTGCCCCTTACGGTGTTAACATTTTCATTTTTTGTGTTGGCATTATTCACAGGAACATTTGAAGTACGGATCGGAGTGGCCGAGTTGTCTCTCTTTGGTTGTGAGCATAAACAAGACGGGCATAACCATTCTTTCTTTTGTTCTTGAGAAATTGTGTTGAAGTACTCGCTTGTTATCTTTAGACATGCCAAATCGTAGTGTTGTGTACATTTGGAACATTTCATATAGTTGAGGTCTAGAATGTTGTTGTTGCATGCGCTACATTGGTGGGCCATTTCTATGAATCGTATTTCTAGAAATTACTATGCAAACTATTGAAATGGGGTATAAAAGAAAAAAAAAATATATATAAAATATAAAAATAAAAAAAGGAAACTAAAATCGCACAAAAAGAGCGTTTCGGTTTGTGGGAACCGAACTAGCACTATCGGAATCGTGATGTCGGTCTTCACAGCGCTAGGCTACGTAGACGGTGTACTGCAGTCGTCGAAATGCGCGTATAGCTTAAACTTGTTTTTATTGTGTACGAAATTAGTTTCTTCACCGACCCTCGTTATTTTACAATAAAATTACTCGATTCACTTTTTGTTCCAGTTTTCACTTTATTCACTTGTTTCCTCGTTTTTATTCGCTATTGACAGTGTGTCTGTTTTGCAGTGTACGCAATCACTACAATTGACTGATATCACGGCAGTGTTTTGTGTGTTTTAAGTTTGTAAACAACACTTTCGGTTCACCAATTGTTCTCACTTTTATCTTCTTAGTGCAGTGTTGAACTGTTCCGCAAACGTTATAGGGCAATTATTAGGTGCCTCACAACAGGCTGGTCACATAGGTAAACTTAAGAAATTAGGTTTTGTATTTTTAATAACTTCAAAACACGGAGCTGATCTTAACACGGCAACTAGCGCCCTCTGGCTTCAATTCTTATTCTTATTTCTTTATAGAATAAACATACTGCTATCAAGGTTTTCTGTCCAGTCGCATTTATAACAACTATATGTTTGAATATTTAAATTTTTGGGATATAAAATAAAATAAAAATGAAAAAAAAAAGATTCCGACGAATTGACAACCTCCTCCTCTTTTTGAAGTCGGTTAAAAACTGGTGTAAAGTCAACATTTATATTGAGAAAGTTTAATAGTGGTTTAAATATTTATGAGATTATTGATCTATCTGTTTATATCCTAGATTTTTTTTTAAGCAAATATGCACATTATCACATTATATGAAAACTTGAATGCTAGGAATCGTAGAAGCTTTTTTATTTAAATACTTTATTGCGAATGAACAAGAATGGCTGGTTATGTCAATTAATTGATGATTTCAATAGCTATGGGCCACTGTGACCTTTCTTTGCTGCGATCTGAGTTATGATAAATTTAACTACTTAACAGGCCTATTGCTTTTCTCATTAACAGGCAAATTAACATCGTTTCTGCATTTGATATTAGTACATTTGCATATTCCACTGCGTCAATGGTCGAAGGTTTATTTTTGTCATGTCAATACTTTGCATCGCATCACGTCGCCTTGACCAAATCACATCAATTTTATGAATTTTAATCTACGGCAACAATCAATTTGTTTATAATTTATTATATTTCTGACCTTGTTTTGTAAATTGATTGACATGGTAATAAAGTTGTTGTATTAGAATATCGTTTTTAGTATAAATAGGTATTAATCGCGTTGAGTATATTGGTGCTTGTAAAATATTATTTTTATTTACCTAATCTTTTTATCATAATATTTTCTTTTTTTTTCTTTTCTGTAGGTACAATCAATAACTTTTTAGCAGACGCCGAAATAGGTATTTTTCACGAAGTGCTATCCACTTCATGAAAAATACCTATTAGCGTAATAAACTAAGTAATAACTTAATAAACATTCACTATTATAGGCAAATGCAAGTCGTAGACTACTATTTGAAAAAGTGAATACTATCCCTACAAAGTCTGCTATCTTTTTATTAAAAGCCAATTAAGCTTCACGTGGAATGGTCATAAATATTCGTTATAATAACCGAAAAATGGTATCGATATACAGATTTTATGGAACAACACTGCCGTTGCCGGCGACAGGTGCAGCCGAGCAGCGGTAGCGACATGGTCTATCGATATATCGATAAATTGTATTTTGATAGCGCTCAGCCCTACGACTAAGAATAGACGCGGCTTTTTAAAGATTTAATAAATGTCGAATTTTGTAATGAGATTTGTGTCAGCAATTTTTAATAAAAATGCACAATTTTGGACCTTAAATACATAAACAGTTCCGTGACAGGCTTACTGAAGACAGAAACATAAAAGAAAGATTATTATTTTTCATAAAGGTAGAAAAAATAATAATTATGAAGTTTTTCTGACCTTTCCCTATTCCTAAGAACCCTACTTAGACATAGGTAAGACTTTTTAAAATTCAATCTTTAAGCAGGTATTACAAAGAATGAAAGAAGTCGCGGGCATCAACCAGTTTTGTGAAACGGCTTGAATATTTTAACCAAACATAGTTAATGTCAACCCTCTCTGGCTTCTCAGTCGTCTTTTATTTATACCACATGAGACGCGGTGGGGTCAACCATCATTAAATATTCAACTTATTTGATATCACACTCTAACACCTTCGAGAACATCCGTTTTTAAGTGAATTTGGTTTTGGAGATCAACTTTATACACTCAATATTAATATCATTTATCAAAATAAGCTTACTAACTAACATAGACAATGATAATAAAAAATTAAAACTGCCATATTTTAGCAAGCTGTAAATGATTACCTGTTGTTATAAATAAATTACTGTATGTTCCCTATTGTTTTTTTTTATCCTAGCAGGATAAAAAACTTGAGCAGGATAAACAAGCAGAAACTCGATTAAATTCTCATTTTATTTTGATGACAAAAGGCTATATGACACATCACTTCTTCAAAGAACACAGGCATACCGTGTATCAATGTTTTTTTTTAAAAAAAAACTAGTACCTATTCGCGCGGATCGAGCTTGCAATAGTTTTTTTCTCAGAACCTGACCTGCCAACAACAACTGTACAAAATTTTAAGCTAATGGAATTAACGATGCGCGAATGCATAGACAACAAAGAACAAATATATTTTTTGATGTATTAGATTAATATTATTTGTCAATTTCTGAAAGCCTGTTCAATTTAATCTGTTGTCAAGTTTCATGTCAAGTGACATGATTGGTCGATGCTATTTTGGTCAACCAATCACAACAGCTAACATGAGATTTGACAGCAGATTTACTATTCATAGTCTTGATCAAGTTTTCAGAAATCTATACTAATACGAGTACTATAAAGCTGAAGAGTATGTTTGTTTGAACGCGCTAATCTCTGGAACTACGAGTCAGATTCAGAAAATTATTTTTGTATGTGATAGCCGGATTCATGAGGAATTGTATAGACTATTTAACATTATGCAACGACCCTTAGGAGCCGAGCAACGGGGGTGAAACCGCGGGGAACAGCTAGTTGATAAAACAGCAATTTCAGGGTCCCGAATTTGAAACACGTTAAACCCATGTTATGCTTATATGTATAATGTTATTAAATATGTAAGACATTCCCAAAAATTCGCAAAAATATACATTTATAATGTATAGATGGTGATATCATATCGATGTCCTTCTAGCTGCAAAGGTAGAAACATTGAGTCGGCGTCTGTAATTAGTCTCCGATAGACGTCACCAACGCTCCTAAGAGGCTTAAAAAGAGGATTCCAATTACAACTGATTCAGACACGACACTGTAGCTCAGTGGTTAAGAGCGTTTCCCCGGTTTTAGGCAGAGGTCGCAGGTTCGATTCCTGCCTGTGTCAATTTTTTGGGAATGTCTTATATATTTAATAACATTCAGGGTTCCGTCTAAGCCTTCATAAGTCTATGGTAACAACAGGCACCTGAGTGCACCAACCACAGTCCGATATGTGCCAATATTTAGAAGATCCACAACGCGGACACAGATATTGCAATCCCGGCCAGATTACATTTAAAATGAATCCCGGTATAGCGGTAAAATACCGGAAAACTACGGCTTTCAGTTACAATGAAAATGTGAAATAAAATGTTCGGCGGTTTCGTGTATTGCTTTTCGGATAGCCAGTATATGAGCTACATACTTAGTATAGATGAAATAGGTTATTTGAACTATTTCCGGGATTGTTACGAGACGTGATATAAGTATTTTATAATTATGATTATCAGGTTAACCTCTATGTTCTATCAGTTAATAACTACAATAAATATCAGGATGTTAACTGTGTTAGGCAGGTAATTAAATGTCGTATGTTTGATTGTGAGCATCTGCAGTGATTAAATATTATGATCTTTCCGCAATTCAGTAGATTTCTTCAGCTTTCTGTCATAAAAAGGTAAAAAACATATTTTTCCTAATTCAGAAAATTTTCTGTCTAGGGCTAAATGTCTGGTTAGACAATTTTGTTTCAGTTCGGGAGAAAAATTAAGCTATACAGAGCGAATAGCACTATCACCCCCTAATAAATGTATGACATTATAACTTCATGATACAGTCCCTGCAATGGTATTGCTCACAGTTTGTTTATTATGGGAAAACATCTAAATATTCTTACCTTTCAACAGGGATACAAAGTTCTTTTTGTCCTGACCGCCCTTGGGGTACTCCCAGTCCACGTCCAGGCCGTCGAAGTTCCTCTCGCGAAGGTACGGGATGGCGGAGTAGATGAACGTCTGGCGCGTGTAGCGGGTGGCTGACAACTCCTTAAACTTCTGGGTGCCGAATGACCAACCACCTGGAAATTAAGGTATTTTAGTATCGACCGAAATTAATTTATGATCTTATTCTTTATTGTACACACATCAAATTAAGTACTTAAAGAGATACCATAAGTACCTACCTACAATGGCGAGCTTAAACCCTAAACTGAGTTCTCAAACAGCAAACCTCCGTGCGATAGAGAGATTTTTTGCGTGTAGCTCTAGATTATTTTATTCAAAGTAAATTCCAAAGAATGTATAATCTTAGAAAATATTAATGATATTAATGAAAATATTATAATAAAATGAGACGATTGAGCTTACTTTTCTGAGCATAACTTGTCAAATCGGGGCACTCACTCATTACGTTGCGACGCGGACGCACAGTTATGAGAACCCCTAAATTATGTTAAAAGTGCAAAGGATTTTATTTCTGTTATTAGAAGCAGACTTATAAGACGTGATGGGAAGCAACGTCAGTGTAGCATCCTCATTGGCCGCATTTCATTTCAAGAAGCCGCTTTTCTTCATTTGACCAATCAACACGCGTGGGGTAGCGTTGACTGTGAAATGGGCTGCGGCCATTATGACAACAATCACAATATGGTGAAGGAAAACATCGTGAGGAATATTCCCATTCCGACCTCGCCGACGAGGCCCGTCGCGACGTCCCCATCATGACCCGAGTCCGCCGCCGAGTATGACTCAGTCCCCTAACCGACCCTTGCTCGAGCCAGCCCGCGCTGAGCCTGTAGATTTAAATTCGACCCAAAATAATGAACCGATCCAGCTAGTAGTCCCTCTCTCAAGTTGCCCTATCCCCAGCGACGCCCTAAGCCGAGGCCCGTACCCCAGTAGGGGGTGCCCTTAGCGTGTGGTCGCTTAGTTTGTAGTTTTATTTAGTTTTAAGTCTGTCTGGAGGCATTTGTAAGTCCTCACCAGATGGCCGGTTAAGCAGTGACGGCTGTTAGAAGCCAACTGCGAGAGGCCCTTAAATAAAAAATAAAAAAGTGAGGAATATTCTAGAAGTTTGGTTTGAAATCTCAAATTCTTAATAGATATGCGTGACTATAATCAACAGTTGTTTGTTTTTGTTATCTGGTTGGCGACGTTGTGTGTTTGTGAACGCATGTTTTATTCATTAATTACCTACTAGAATTCACTAAAGAAACATATGCACCAAAAACTTGCTTCCGCCGTTCCTTACATAATAATTGTTTACTTGGGGAGTCGTTTATTTTATAAAACAAGAAAATAGCTTAAGTTGAGGTAGTAAAAGTCATAAAGTTAGAATAAATAGGCCAAACTTAGTTTTAAGATGCAATAGAAAATTCATAAATAATATTATGCACTTCTGTGTCATAGAATAAGAAATTAGTTGGCAAAGGCATTGTTATTCTTGACAAAATAAAATTCTGGGTCCAAAAAACACGACTAATTATTTGCCATGTACAAGCTCAGCATTCAATACCTATTATATCAATCAGAATTATCTCACAGTAATCTATAAAAATCACAGCACTAATTATTAGTTAACACGAGCGAATTCTCGCAACTGAATAGTGAAGTGAAAAGGCAAAAAAGTGGCGTGTCGATTTCTTTAAGCGCCCATAATGCATTGCACCACAACCAACACGTAGCTCACATGAAAATAGGCGCGTTTTTTGTAGGCATTCCCGTGAAAATAGGTGAAAATGTCGCGCGAATGCGCTTTGTGCCGTGGGAAAGGCACCGCAGTGAGTTCGCATATGGCTAGTGAGGAGACACGTTTATCGATACCTATTATTTTTTCTGTATTTCTTTACAAAAATTATGTAATAAAAAATGCATTTCTTTACTACTAAGGATTTTGATAATTTGTAAAAAAATCAATATTATGGCCTTTTTTAATAAAAAATCTTTTTTCGTGTAGGTGTGCTAGCTTTTTTCGTGTCTGCATATAAAAATCTAAAGGATAATAACCATACCTATTTCACTCTTTATTCTACGAGTATTTGAATATAATGTTCTCACATTTTAGGGCGCTGATATAACACGTACACAACATAAACATTTAGTTATTAGAAAGTTGTGTTACTATAAAAACCTGAGTCATAATATTTATATATTGATTGCTTCGGCTACTTGATTGAACTGCTAATGATTGATTGAACCAATCGTTATGTAAGATATTGAATGTGTATGAAAGTGGGTCTATTAACATTGTTTTTGCAACGTCTTTAGCATAATTATGAGTACATAATATAATAGTATAAAAAGTTTTTTTTGTATTGTTGACATTATAAATAGCTTCTTTTGTAAAAAAAAGTATTTAAAACGATGATATGCTTTCAACGCCTTTAAGTAATTTAAACTGAATGACAATTACAGATTACTACAATAATTACATGTTTAAAAAGGTAATTCAAATAAATCACCATTTAATTGAATCACTTACTAAATTAATAACTAAGATCAAAAATATTATAGCACATTTTATCGATATGTAGACATGACACCACGAAATGTATCGATTTTAAAACACTGTCGAATGCAATATCTCGTGTATTTTGAATCGTCTATTTATTCGGATGGATAATCAAAGTATTCTTCGTAAATATGAAAAGCTTTACTCATATTTTATGATGCGATTATTCTTTCTGGATAATTTTCATGAATCGTAAATTGTAAAGGTTTTTTGAGAAATGTTTTGAGTTCAAATGATGATAATATTTAAGTGTTGACTTTACATAATAATACCATTGTGTGTGGGTCAACAGGTCATCATAAACTAGATAGTAGTATTAGATAATTGATTTACGGTATTGTCCATTTCCTCAATAAAAATAATGACTTAACTTGTCTATGGAAACTTCATGCATTTAGTGTCATGCTTTGCATAATATTATGCATTTATGCTCATTAGCGACAGACATGTAACAAGTCTATTAAAATTAATATAGTTTATCTTTATTCATATTGTAATCTGTGACCACATATGCGCAATTTATTGGTTATAATAATTTTACTTCACCGATCTCAGTAAATCTGCTGTTATATCTTATTTTCAATGTCGTAAATGGTTGATCATAATACCAGTAGCCAATCAAATAATTTTGGCATTCAATTTGACACCATTGAAAGTAGCTTTCAAAAATCTATACTAATAATAAAAATGCGAAAGTTTGGATGGATGGATGGATGGATGTTTGTTACTCAACCACGCCAAAACGGCTGAACGAAACTGGATGAAATTAGGCACAGAGATAAATTATAGTCTGGAATAGCACATAGGCTACTTTTATCCCGAAAACGCGGGCAAAGCCACGAGTGGAAGCTAGTCAGAAATAATCTCGTTAATCTTTCAAAATAAAAATATCTTCTAATATACATACCGATAGCCAACAGAGTCTTCAATTTAGGATTAGCCTTCTTCAGCGCATTGATTCTGTCATACAGTCCAGTCTTTCCATCCTTGGTCTCATCGTTGGACTCGAAGGAGCTAAGCTTGCCCTTCTTCAGCCAGCCGAAAGCAAAGATGACGTGGGTGCAGAGATCCGGCTGGATGTCTTCGGGCGTGAACTTGCCAATCTTCGTACGGTATTGAGACCAGTTGGTGTAGTAGCAAACGATCTGGAGGAAGACAAGAATATTTGTTAGGACAGAGATAATGATGAAAAAAATGTTGGGACTCTTTTAGATAGATAAATAATTTGAAGCGAGTGAGCCCACCAGTGTATATTTCAACCTCCACTATCAAAAATAGATACGTTGAGATATTCAGAGCCTCCGTTTTTGTGGAAACGGATAATATTTTTGCCATTCAACGAAGTAAACAGTACAAAAGTTTGTATAATATATACTTCTTGAGGGCTTCATTGCATTGATTGCAGGTTTTATGAATTATCTTTATGAGTTCTCTTCAAAGAATTTATAGGTAAAATGAACGGTTTGAATACATTTTTATCATGGTAAGAGATCCCGAGAAAATTGACGTCTAACTGCATATTTAAAGCACACAATTATCTTCAAGGATTTAATGGTCCTTTCGCAAACATTATTAAACGTATATTTCTATTTTCATATTCTTTAGTAAAGTTTGCGTTCAGGCACTCAGTTTTATAACCCACTCCCGTCTACTGCTTCAAAATACCAGCTCATTTAACATGAAAAGTTTCCTGTTTTCCCATTCAAATTTAGACTCTACTGTATTCATAATAAGACTGATTTTAAATCAACCGAAATATTTTCAAAATTCAAAAACCTATCTTAAAGACATTCGCGAAACATTAAACATATGAAATGCGAATAAACTATGCATTGTAGCCTTTATTCTTAAACGAGTAAAGTTCAATAATATTGAATAAAAATCTACTACATTCATTTTGAAGGCTAACAACTTCACTTTTACGTTCGAAAAGTTCACTCATATCCGTGTTGTACTATTATTTTACAATATTATATTTGCATGTCGGAAACTGATGCTAAAGCTTTTAATTCAATAAGATAGGGGCTAAAATTATATATCCAGTAAGTGTTTTAAGTGCAGTGATCATCTATTGCCATGATTTCCGCAAGGCTCAATACTCGGTCCGCAATCTTTTCCTGTCATTTATTAGAACGAAATAAAACCTCTCTAAACCGATAATGATATTTTAATTAAGTGCTATTAGATTTTAATTGATTCAGGGGAAACTTGACTTTCCAAATCGTTATTTAATTGGATTTTAAACTGCTAAATGATAATTGGAAAGTATAATTATTGTATTATTTATACTTTTCTGTCAAGCTTATTTGTATTGACGAGCACGTTTTAGCTAAGGATGTCGTCAAATATGTATTATTATTTTAATTGAAATGTCAAGATTGAAGAATGACTCAACATTGGTATTAATTGACCGCAGTAAAAATGTACCTACGTTTTTGTAAGCTATTTTATTGTTAGTTATTCCCATGGTGACAGTAGTAATATTTTCTTCAAAGAAAATTAGATAGACACATTTTAAAAAATAAATGACAAAAAGTGAGAAAAAGGAAATAAAAAGCCAACCTTATATCCATCTTTGTCTTTATGATGATCTGTAGTGACAGAATTGTCAATAGCTGCAGAAGATTTTCTGCTGGCAATATTAGGTCGTCCACGTATCTTGGGCCTGTTGACGCTAGCTGATATGATCTGGTCCGTGGATCTGGATACGCTGGATGTTACTGAGGTGGAAACTTTGCTAGGCTTGCGTAGTCTTCTACGAACGGCTGTGGAAAAGAAAATGAGGTTTTAGACTCTGTTTTGAAGAATGATAAATGATTTAGTAAAAATATTTTCTATTGATTTTTTAATCAACCACGATAGAAATGGGTTTCGTCTACAGAAAAATAGACTAAGTGACAGATTGTAGAAAGATTTCTACCGTTTTAGGCATACAATGAGGATAATAAATGTTTCTATTCTTCAGTAAACAAAATTCTGATAAGCTAAGCACGGGTCGCCGCGTGCTCGGGCCGGAGGGATAACGAGTTGGATAGAAAGAACTTTGTCTATTCTTTGGTAGAAAAGAGATAGAATTGGTCATTCTAAGCCGGCTTGTTGGTTTGGAACAAAGATTGGCGAAAATAAAAAATATACAGGGTGGCAAGTTAGACAGTGGAAATATTTTAAGGGGTCATTGTACTCATCATTATGAACAACTTTTACTATGGGACCAACCCTTACATCGCGAAAACAAAATCTGCTGTTCCATACATTTATGTTCACATAACTCAACAAAATGTATGGAACAGCTGATTTTTTTTCGCGATTTCAGGGTTGGTCCCATAGTAAAATTTGTTCATAATGATGAGTACAATGACCCCTTAAAATATTTCCACTGTCTAACCTGCCAGCCTGTATATTTCGCAATTAGTAAGACAGTATAATTCCTAATCTAGATCTTACGACATCCATAGAAAAGAGATGGTAAACCTATTTTTATTTAGGTACCACAAGGTCCTTTATGACATGTATAGTTGAGTAAGACCTAATTTCTGCACCATTTAGAGCCAAATGGCCCCTTTATGTATAAAGCGTGACACGTTAAATTAGAAACATATCTAATGACTGTCATTGTGAAAGATTAGAGAAACAAAGAGCAGACTAGTATTAAGTCGTCTTGTAGAAATAAATTAAAGTTTTAATTAAACCAACTGTGTTTAATATTTAGCAAGTTTTTTTAGGCTGTGGAAGTAGGATATTTGTTTTAATTCCAATATAAACTTTTATATGGAGCCTATATCGATATAATTATATAGAAATAAATATTAGGGATCATATAATAATCATAGTGACTAAAACTGCATATTCATGTCCTTTTTTACTAAACACTTAACCAATTGCTTATCAGAATGCCTAATGGGTGGGACTTTTCTTAACATATTCGATCGCTGAAATGATAGTCAACGACCAATCGAACATCGGCTCGCACTCGAAAGTGAAGATGTTAACACCCGTGATTGGTTGTTCCGATCACTTCGCAAGTTACCTATTCACACGATTAACGTGATGGTTTGCTACTCACACTAGGCATTCTGTCTGTCATGTGTCTTGGAAGTGTTTTCAAATCAAAGCTGTACAATAGTGTGAAAATTTATATAACTTTTCCCTATCAATATATCTGCTCCAAGAATTATTTGCTAGTAGTACCTACTCTACCTAGACCCGCTCCAAACACATCTCAGCATTTTCTATGAAGTATAAGTAGTTAAGTTCGCTCGTTCCACATAATTTATTTATTTTTCAAAGTAGGTATTTTCTAGCAACCAAAGCCTTAATCTTAACATCAAAGACTGCGCTCGCACCTAATTTTTCCGTTCAATTTAACTTCAAAGGTAGCCCTGTAGCGTTAAGTTAGCTTAGTTAGCGGTAGTTACAGGGCGACTTAGGTTAAGATCTGTAATCGTTACGCTTGTACTCAAGTGGTTCCAAGCGATTTGTTTGATTTTGATGTTTTATAATATTTTTTTGGATATAATAGTTATATCTACAAAAAATGTAAAATAAAGACGTTTTTTTTTATTCGATGATAGGCTAGCGCTAGACCGCCATCTCGCCTGGATGTTAAGCGATGATGCGGTCTACGATGGAGCGCTTGCCTAGAAGAAACCGATTCACTTGTGACTTGAAGATACCCAGATTATAACGAATTTGATAAGTGTACATTCATTCGAATTTCTCATTATAGTAGCAGCAATCTTACTATAGGCACATATAGATAGGTTCTCATCCAGTCATGTTTTAACATTGCTAAAAGTAAACAATTGGTAAACATAATGCTTCTCAATTGGAATATTATATCAAATATAGATGCCCAACAATCTTAAATAGGTATGTTATTATGTAACACTCACGTAAAACTGTTATAAATGATCGTGTCTCTTTCGTATGTATGTAATGCATTTAAATTGCAAACAAGTATTTTAAAACAAAAACAATTTCGAAAGTAAAGGTGTTTTAGCAACATTTTTACAAAACCATTCTTCCAATATGTTCCAAGTAATAAACTTGCTCTACACTTTGAATTCAAAACGCCCTTATGGGACACACTGTAACTGATGGTAGGACATCTTCACTGTAATTTCAGCCTTAATTTCTTAATACTATGGTTCAATTTTGTGTGTCAAATAAATTTGTTTTTCCCCACAAAAGAAACTGTTTTAATGTATGAGTTTAGCCAGGGTGTTTGTTTTGGAAAACGCTGGCTTTGTCCAGGGACAGATTAAAAGTTTATTCTGTATGATATATCTATAGATATGAGTTTTTGAGTGAAAAGGTTCGGAGGTAAAAAAAATACGTGGGGACGTGGCTCTCGGTGTATAAAGTTGAATAGTTGAGAATTTTTTGGCCTATGCTTGGGACAGGGACTAAGGTTCCTCTTAGGGCGCTTGTAGACGCCTGGTTTTTTTCACCGGACAACGGACCGATTTTTTACCATTGTATGGTTTGTAATGAATCCGGCGTAAATTGTTCGCCGGACCAATGTCCGGTGCGTGTACACACATTCATTATAAACCATACACCACCACGAATCCGGTAAAAAATCGGTCCGTTGTCCAGTGTAAAAAACCGGACGTCTACAAGCGCCCTTACTCTTCTATCCGTAAATACATCATAATAATACATAGGCTACCTTTTATACCGAAAACCCGGAATAAATTCTCTAAATGGTGGTAAAAACCGCATTGAAATCCATTGTGTAGTTTCGAAGAACTAAGGTTTCAAACAGACAGACACTAAAAAGCAATTTTGTTTTATACTATTTATATTCATGTAGATTATTATAACGGTGGACTTTTCTCCGCCCTAAACTTTCATTAGTTGACTTTAATTTTAAATATAGGTTAGTACCCTCAGATCATAGAAGCAAGGGAGATGCGCCAAGGCGCTATTGAGCTTAACGCTTTGGTATGGTAACGTTGACCATATTTAAAACGTACACGCTGGCGACGAACCGAACACAATCGATGATTTATAAATTTATGTAGTGTTTTAGTTTAGTGCTAGTGCAAGTGACGAATGATAGATTGAGGGTGTGCGGAATTTTGTGCGGATCTTAATATTCCCAAGAAGCGCATGTAATTGTGTCGCAAACTGCTCAAAAAGTGGCGACAGTGGTTCCCGTACTAATTTGCTATGATGGCATATCTCCTTTTTTCTATGATCTGAGTTAGTACCTAATTTCAATAAATCTTCCACCGCACCCCAAAACAGATACGTTGACGGGATCCAATTAATAAGCCACCCCTACAACCCCCCAATAAACACGAAAGGATTTGCATAAAAAAACAGCAGCCGACGAATTCTGCGCGCGTCCGCGTTTCAGAGATATCATAACGCGCAAATTTTAGACAAATCAGTAGGGATATAAATACGTCTGCTCTTTCATGAAATACATAAATCTCGCGAGAGAAATGTATGGATAAACCACTGGGTTTTAAAAGATTCTATTTAGTTTCCATCTTACTAAAATCCAATCTTGTGTTCCTTTGTTTTCTTACTTCGTATTTGTTTTCATGAGTCGAAAGGTGGATCTTTATTTCAAGAAGTTTATAATGAAAAACCGTCATATTTAAAAATATTGTCCAATTCATTTCTTAAAGCCTCGTGGGTGATAACTAGCTTTTCCTTTTAGTTCTTTTTTAAATGACGATGGTGGCAACTAAGCAACTAAGCTAGCGAACTAGGCCTTCCTGATGGTAATCGGCCACCGTAGTACCTATATAAAACGACTAGCACTTTTCTCGCGACTTCGTCCGCGTGGCCCACAGGAACTGTGCATTTTTTTCGGGATAAAAAGTAGCGTATGTTACTCAGTGATAATGTAGCTTTCTATTGGTGAAAAAATGGTTAAAATCGGTCCAGTAGTTTCGGAGCCTATTTGGTACAAACAAAAAAAAACTTTTCTCTTTATAATATTATTATAGTATAGATAGATTACAATATCTAGTAGGATACGTGCGTCGTCCACCCTTTAAAATGAGGATTAACTGTGCTGACAGCTTATGGAACAAGCAGATCCCCCGTTGTCAACACAGTGCATCATCAGGCGCATTATTTGGCTGTGGTATTCTGTAAGGTTGAGGTACTTCCCCAGTCAGGCAATTTGAGCGCGATATTCCGCTATGCCTTACCTCTTTTGAATCAATCACAATAAATATTAATGTAAAATCGTGCTTACATTCTAGAATATATTAATTACTAAAACTAAGCAACCAAACATATTTGTTTACCTAACTAATCACGCACTTATACGATCATTAACGCACTGCTTCCTTTCTTGTCTATTTTCAAGGTGCACTGGGGTAATTAAAGCAATTTACGCCAGTAATTAATTACAAATACAAATATTCTTTATTGTGGTACATAGGTAAGCAATAAGTTGATACATGTTTCCGAAATTGTACACAGCTATGACCCGCCATAATGGCATACAATAATTTTAAAGTAGGTAACATTTTATAACATAAACACAGCACAATCAAATAGAAGATTAAAATATTAACAATTTAAATATGCAGCACTTTAGAATTAATATGGGCAATAGGAATATCTTATATTCATAGTGGTATATTTGAATGGATTGTGGGCACTCTCATTTCTGGGCAGCATTTGGACCAAATCTTGGCAATGCCCTTTTGTGCGTTAACTTACAGGGTTAATGTTAAAAGATGAAGTGATAAATATGTCATATGACAGACAAATGTTTGTTAATCTATAATAACACTTCTTTAGGTTGTATGTTCATAGCAGTTCCTGAGAAAAGATTCTAGTTGGTATACTTAAAATCGTATGCTTAGAATCTATTCAGTAAGGCCGGTAGGCGACTCTCTATCTAGTAAATAAGATTATGTAAATAGTGTTATTAGTTTGTTAAAATGCATTTTTTAATCTCATAATGTGCACCGATTTGCTGTTATCAATAAGAAATAAGACTGTTGGTATAAATAATTACATTGAATTTTTTTTCTCTTATAAAAATACTTCGGCCATAAATAACAAATTATCAAAATATTCTTGGTAAGGTCCACCCTAAAACCGACTGACAGTAAAAAACGCGTGTTTTAGGTAAATAAATTGCTGGATTATCAGCAATATATCTCTAGCCGTGTCCAGTCAGGCCATGTCAGGACATAGCCGCATAACCATAACTTTGGTCTGCAAACAAATCACTTGCAGGATACGTGCGTATCTAGGCTATTGTAGAAATGTCTAACAAAATCTATGGCGTGAGTTTTTGATAGAGATTAGATAGGTAGTCTAATCAGAAATAATGAGAAATTAAAAATGGAATGAAATTAATGAATTAAGAAATTAAATTATAATTTAGAAATGAAACAGTGGAATGTACTGACTGAGTGGGTGTTCCCGCGAGTGAATCGATTTCTTCTAGACAAGCGTGCGCCATCGTTGACCGATGGCGGTCAAATGCAAGCCTATTATAAAAAAAAACAAGCAGACAGAAGAAGTTGCACCATAAGGGCTCCTTTTTTGCCATTTAGGTACGGAACCCTAAAAAAATTAGAGAAAGTAGCGGTAATGGAACAGTGGTCGCTCAGATCATAGAAGCTTTTTAAGATATCTAATGCAGTTTTTTTTTGAGTGGTCGCCAGTTTTAACGGTCCCGCCCGACTCACAAGTCGTCGGTTATTGTGGGTTCGAATCCAAAAAGGCCCAGACTTGGTGCAAGTTTTTCCATCACCACTGTACCCCGATCATGAGTTTTTTTGACGTGTAGTATCGCACACGTATAGGTACACGTTTGTTACACAATATTTATATAAATTAAATACTTAATTAATTTCTCTGTATTTTTTAAAATGTGCAAATTGTATAAAATTTTATCAACATGTTCCAGGACTGCTGTATTTTAAATTCAAAATATGCTTACGTTAACGAAACTATACGTCAAAAAAACTCATGATAGGGGTACTGCTCTAAATTCAGTGAAGAGAAATGTCGTAAGAGAACTGGCTTGTCCTAGAACCAAAAAGATAGGAATGACATTCATCCCGTTTGCTTTTACGAAAATCGCAACGCAATTTTGATTTTCTGAATCCACATTCGTGGCTTCTGTGGCCATGTTTTTCTTTTTCTCCTATTGTTGGTTTTGTCTTCCCATCAAAATACTGTGCTGTTAAAAAATACGATGGCAGACTGTCTATCAAAGTTATTGTGCGGCAAAAAATCGGTCCAAATATTCGGTACGGTACGTAGCCTTTGCACGACAGATTTTTGTTTGTTTTTTTGGCTGTTTCGAAAAAAATATTCTGCGTTTTTTCTAAATTGGAAATTGGTGTGAGTCTAGTATGTATTTGGCAGATTTTGTATTGAGTGTTTTGTTTTATTTCATACTAGCGACCAGCACGTGATTCGTACGGATGCAATCTATGGACGACATGTCCAAAATATTGATAAAGCCTTTATAAGCTAAATTATTTACTGAAACTGAGCGAACTTTATAATGAATGGACTGTTTAACATTCCACCCAGGTAGTGATTCCGTACCTAAGGGGTAAACGAAATGTTGGTAAATCGTCACTTCGTGTTGCATCTCCATCAACTGGAGACAGCTTTATTTAATGTCAAATTAAATTTGAGTAGAGCTGTGGTATTATAGGTACCGTACCTAACACTTTTCACTAAATATAGTGATATTCATAATATTAATACTAGAAACAAACGACTTGTGGTTCCTGCCACGAGGCTCCAGAAAATAAGTGGCACATTTAAATGCCAAAGTATACGCTTTTACAATAAAATCCCTAGCCATATTCAAAAATTATGCCTTAATAAATTCAAATCATTAATAAAGCGAAAACTTTGTCATAAAGCTTTTTATAGTGTTAAAGATTATATGGAGGACAAAAAGGCTTGGGATTGAGCTGTTCCAATACATACATATGGGCCAATACTACTATTGACATAACCACTAAATTATTGCTCTTTTATTTGATTTTAATTTTTTTCTATATACACTTTGACATTAAATGTTTCCTTTTGAAACAATTTATATACAAAATGACATTGAATGTGATAATAATGATGTAATATATTGATTATAATTATTGTAAATGTGAGTACTATGTGGGTTATTATGTTACTGTTATAGATCTCAGGTTCAGTCTGACAGTTTGAGTACTTTAAGGGGCCTACCCAAATGTCCTCTCTGATGGTAATGTTCGTCGGGTCGTTGAGCTCCCTAAGTCTGGGTTGAGCTACCACGATACCCGGCACATGCGTGCACAGTCAGGACAGGTCCACTCAAATCTGTATGGCTCTTTCCTCTAAAGGCCATTTCAGACTAATCTGCATGGTTCTTACACAATTTATCTTAATTGTCTGGACTTAAGAGACATCAACCTTTGAGTTTGTTTCGGTGTTTCTTCTCAAAGGTAGTCATATAGGAAACACCGAACTCATCTAGCTTAAAAAAATGTTTTGACGTGTAAAAGTGTTATTTTTAACCTATTTACAAAATAAATATCATTTATCATTTATCATTAACGTTTAATAGACATGAGAGAAAATTGATTATTTTAGTATCGTACTTTAAAATTCTCTACCATCTGAAGTAAGAAAATGTCAATTTAAGCAGCTTTGTAAGCGCCATGAGATGTAACATAATTTGTAATGTGGTGATTGGTGAAATATCTGTTGTACATCATAAGTTCATAAAGCCTATCGGTTTCGTATTACCTTTAATTATGTTGTGTGAAAGTGTGCACACCATTCTGACGTGATGAGTCAGAATAGTGTGCACACCTTTATAAAAAATATAAAGAAACCGATAGGCTCTTGACCTGATGTACAAGTGATGCATTACGACACTACACGATAGTCTAGTGTGAATAAAACGTAAGTCAGTACTAAGTGTTTTTATAAATAAGACTATTTTAATGCCACGTTAAATAAATATTCCAATAAGGTATATAATCTCACCTTAACGCTCATGTGAACAGATCTAATTTGAATATCTAAACATAATGAACGAGATTTTATAATACATGCTTACATAAATATTATGTATAACCTCAGATCATAGAAACAAGGGAGATGTGCCAAGGCGCTATCGAGCTTGATGCCTGATTTTGAGCAAATTGCTCATACTAAAAACGTACGCGCTGGCGACGAACCGAACACGATCGATGGTATAAATACAGTGTTTTAGTTTAGTGCTAGTGTTGAGTGACGATTAACAGTGTTAGATTGAGGGTGTGCGGAATGTTCAATGCGTGGGAGATCTTTTTATTCACAAGGAGCGCTTAATTATGCGCGTAATTGTGTCGAAAAATGTACTAAAAGTGGCATCAGTTGTTCCGGTACTAATTTGCTATGATGGCATATCTCCTTGTTTCTATGATCTGAGTGTATAACCGATGTCAAACGCTAGCCTTTGACATTAACAGCCTCCAACGTAGAGTTACATCAGGCGAACATAGTCAAATAAATATACATTTACATATATTTGACCATATCAGTGTACGGTTTGGACGCCATTACCATACGATGTGGTCTAGTATGCTAATCTTAAGATGGGAGGTCGTGCAAAGAGCATACGTGAATAGTTTTGAGACTTAGATCCTAATTTAACTGTTAAAATATTCTAGTTTCTATGTACGTAGAAGGATTCGTGTTTTAGATTTTTGGTCCGGAAATTTGATTGATGGGGCTTAGGACTGCTGCGCACTGACTGTCATTTTGTCTAAATGTCGCAGTAGGTATAATCGGACAAATCAAATCTTTGCGAAAATCTAGGGCGGATATATTATGGAATCAAAGAAAGATTTTCGTAATCATACTAGCTATAAACAGAATCATTGCAAAAATCGCAGTTTGAACTCGAGGCCCCCGACTTGGATAGGTTAGGTTCGAAGGGAATGGGGGCTAGTGAGCGAGCAACATGTGCAAACGAAGCCCCCGACATCCCCTTCGTGTTAGGTTACTATAATCCTTGCAAGTAGAAAGAGGAGCCCCGCGCAGCGATGGAGCCTTCCCTGCTTTAAGTTGATATTTTCTTAGATTCCATAATATATCCGATTCTTTGCAATAGTCCTAGGATTTTCACAAAGATTCGTTTTGTTTGATTATCCTACGATATTTTATATAATTTTGATCCAGTGATGCAACAAAACCAGAGGTATTCCATGAAGGTAGTAGGTGGGCTTCAAATAAAAATTTAAAATTAATTATTTTAAATTTTTATTTGAAGCCCACCTACGGGTGTGCTAAGTGGAATACTTTAGGTGTGCTTCGTCTGGGTGTGCTTCGTTTGGGTGTGCTTCATGGAATACCTCCAAAACCAGATTGAAATTTGAGGTAGGTATTGAAGCTACTGTCGGACTTTCTGTGCTGACTGTAAATTACTGTCATTGATATTCGTACCATAGCGGAGATGGATAGAACACAAATTCGAAATTAAATTGAAATTCAGTGTGCAACCGGCTTGCGAAATTATTTCAGAGCGAACCACCTCATTTTGTTTTAGTTGTTGCAAAAGTAGCTTACAAAACCTTTCTGACTGATGAACTCTTAACCATTTGCCATTTGGTTACTTTAATTTGTTGACTGACATGTGACGTCATACGTATGCGTGTAACTTGCAAAATGCTATTATATTATAATTATGTATATTAGGTATGTAATTGGTCGAAAGTTATAACTAATTTAAAAAACTAAAACGGGCACTACACGGTAGCTCAGTGGTTAGAACGACGCTACGGTACGGCAGAGCCTTAGTCGATCTTTTTAGGGTTCCGTACCAAAATGGTAAAAAGGGAACCCTTATGGTGTGACTTCGTCTGTCTGTCTGTCTGTCACACCTGCTTATTTCAGCAACTACTTATGCTATCGACTTTAAATTTGGAACAGTTATAAAGAATGCTTGTTCAACTTTTTTGCAAATGAAATAAGTCAAAAAATATTTTTATTTTCATTGCAAAAGGGGCCGGAGTGTGGGTCTAAAATTTTAAAGTGGGGTTACTAGGTCAAGTGACATAGCATATGAAAGGGCTTGATCTGCACATTTCAAAATATATTTTCATTTTATTTTATGTCTCACAGTTTTCGACATATGATGAAAAATGTCCAAAAAAATACCATTCCCCCCCCCCCCCCTTATCTCCGATGTTTGCGGGGCGAAAAATCTGAAATAATTAGGGTTGATAGGAATTGATCCAAATATGGCAACAAAAATAAAACGATGTTCCTAACTAGTACAGTTTTTTCAAAATCATCAAAATTCCTTCACAAACAACCTTAGTTATGCGGTCCGGATTTTTTCACTTTATACGTCCAAATATGATACGGAACCCTCGGTGCGCGAGTACGACTCGCACTTGGCCGGTTTTTTTTGTTCTTGACGCATATTATCAAAATAATAATATTTCAAATTAGAATACTTACTGGTAGAATCTGATGTGGGTGCGATGACAGCGACTATCAGTAGGACGGTGGCGGCCCACCGGAGCAATCTTGGTGGCCACTGGAACAAAACATAATTGATTGTGAATATTTTATTATACAATTAACATTTTAATACCAATATTCATGACTGAATTTGGTTTATGACGGACCTTTGAATAATAAATAAGATCTGCTGAAATGGTTTTGTAATATCCTCAGATCATAGAAACAAGGGAGATGTGCCAAGGCGCTACTAAAATTGAGGCTTTGATACGGTCACATTGACCGTATATAAAATGTACACGCTGGCGACGAACCGAACACGATCGATGGTATAAATACAGTGTTTTAGTTTAGTGCTAGTGTTGAGTGACGATTAACAGTGTTAGATTGAGGGTGTGTGGAATGTTTAATGCGTGGGAGATCTTTATATTCACGAGGGGCGCTTGTAATTGTGTTGAAAAATATACTGAAAGTGGCGACAGTTGTTCCCGTACTAATTTGCTATGATGGCATATCTCCTTGTTTCTATGATCTGAGGTAATTATCATAATTGATGAGAATTGTGAGAAAAGACCGAGTAACAGAAGACTGTAATTGTTTGTTAATAGGGTTACGTTTTGTTATTGATAACTGAGGCATTAGACAAGCATAGTTAACGTTTAAAAATAGGTATTCAGTAGGTATTAAGTTCAGAAAAAAATATATGGTGACTGCTGAGGATGATTTCAAAGTACATAGGTAATTATAATAATTCATTCTACAGGTAGGTAATATATTTTTTCATTTTTGTATTGTCAAAGCTTCTTATACATTATTTGATTAGATATTTCAAAAAATCCATACCCTAAACTCGAAAAATTCTCTAGAGACATACAATGTCATGAATACGTAATCCTGAAGGTCAATGTTTTCATAATTTTCTAATATTTTTCACGTGACGTATGTCGGCAAGGTTGTGACAAAAATATATTTATTTTTACCATATCTTTTCACACTCCCCGCTTTAATAATTTCGTAAGTGGTTCGTGGCACAGGACCTTTAGGACAGGTCATACTGTAAGCGAATTATTTAATTTTATTCACGTTCCTGAAAAACAACAATAAACAAAAAACATAACCCTTCCTTTGGCTTTGCCGAAGTCGGGTAAAAAGCGCTTTTATAAAGTAAGAGTGATCAAAATTAAACCGTCACAGACAAGCTTCCTACTAGCATTCAGAAAGTCGGTAGGTAGAGGAAAAATAAATAATAAGGAATGACTTCGCGCAAAGATTATCAATTCATTTTTTTCTTTTTATTCAAAGATACTGTGCCAGTCATAGTGATACCGCTCAGTGTACTACATCATATTTTTTAAATCTTTTACAAAACCTGTCTTTCCGCAGGCGCTCTTAATATTATCAGTCCGATTAAAATCGATGAAAATAGGACACAATATAAAAGATTTACGGCCTTACCACAAAAAAAGATAGACACACGTTAAACGCGAATGCTACCAAAAATAATACACACTTGTTTTAGACAAGTTAGTGCTAAAACAATTGCCTATTATTTTTGGTAGCATTCGTGTTGAACGTGTGTTGAATAGATGTTTATTTTTTTGTGGTACGGCCGTTATAGTTAAAGGCGGTATAACCTATATAAAAATCAAACCTCATTTAGACTGCCAATTACCACCTTTCAAACATCAAATTACAAAAACACCCGCAAAGCCGCTCACCGCTCCGGCGCTCCCTAATGTTTATTACTTCCTATTCCCCGCTAATCGCTCCCACTGTGACCTACCCCCCACTTCAAGATTACACTTTCAGTCGGCCGTCAACACGTCACTGTTATGAATAATGCAGCAGCGAGATGCGACCCCAGTATCGAGCTTATACAAGAAGTATCTACATAGTACATGGTAGTTATATGATATATGCAAGGCGATGTTTGTGTTCTTCGATCTGTGTTATGAAAAGGTGTTTTTCGATTTAAGATCTCAGAATAAAAAACCAGCCAAGTACAGTATTCCCAAATTAATAATGCGCATGCAGATCTTCGCTAATTGTCGTATTCCCGGAAACAAGAAAGTATAGGTATAGAAAAAAAAAGTATATAGAGTGGTTAAATGCATTTTCTTCATGCATAATTTAGAGCTCTTACAATTCAATGATTCGGTGTTTCGGGGAATACGACAATTAGCGAAGATCTGCATGCGCATGTATGAGTCGGACTCGCACACTAAGGGACAGTTCTGGTTGTATGGGGACTACCCTTGGGTTTTGACTTACTGGTGATGGTTTGTGACTAGCCATGATAGCGAATACACGACGTATTCTGCGAAAATTTCAATTGGCTAGCTATTATGGTTCTTAAGATACAGCCCTGTGACAAACGGACGGACGAACAGACGGTACGGTAGTAATATATTATGTACAATTCGCAAAAGTTTAAAAAACTACAAAAGTGGTGGCTTTTATTAGAAAAAGGTCATATTCTATAGAGAATAGGATACAATCGGTACCATTTAATAAAGATAATTAATATTTACTCTCTCAGCGAAATCGACAGTTCCAATATTGAATAGGTAACTTCAATGCTTTGTTTGATCCGGTCATTCCAATAGTTTTGTCAAAGGACTTCAGAATCAATAGTTTGAACAGTGGTGCTGATTCTGTTGAACATCGCACTAAACTAATTTTAATCTTAAACACTATGTCTCTTTCTTACAAATATCATTGAAAAAGGACAGAAAATATTTAGAACCGTCAAATTAGTCTACACTCTTGTCATTTACGGGAAAACAGTCATGACCTTTTGTGATTACGACTAAATTGACGTTAAAACTATTCAAGTTGACTAATTTGACATGATTAAATATCTGCTATCCCTCTCTCATGTTTTTAATTACAAAGAGACACAATTTATAAGACTAAAATAGTTTAGTTCGTAAACAACAGAATCGGCACCAGTATCTGTTTAATTAGCGTTGTATTGGACAAGTCTATTGTTCCCCTGGACAGATACGACTGGGTTTTATTCAAATTGTAGACTAGATTTAGTATTGTGTACTGTTTAAAATACTGAAGCTAATACTAGTAAGGCGTAATACGGAAGGCGTCCATACACGAAGCGATTTTCGTAACGACTATCATATCGACGACCATCTAATCGTTCGATCACATTGCTCATGTTTTTTTTTTTTTTTTTTCTATGATTGGCTTGCGTTTGACCGCCATCTCGCCTGATGTTAAGCGATGATGCGGTCTACGATGGAGCACGCTTGCCTAAAAATGTGTGGCGGACACGATGTAGGTAATCGAATGATTTCTTAGTGTAACTGGGTCATTCTCAGGCACAGATCATAGAAACAAGGAGATATGCCATCATAGCAAATTAGTACGGGAACAACTGATGCCACTCTTAGTACATTTTTCGACACAATTACGCGCATAATTAAGCGCTCCTTGTGAATAAAAAGATCTCTCAGGCATTGAACATTCCGCACACCCTCAATCTAACACTGTTAATCGTCACTCAACACTAGCACTAAACTAAAACATTGTATTTATACCATCGATCGTGTTCGGTTCGTCGCCAGCGCGTACGTTTTTATTATGAGCAATTTGCTCAAGTTCAGGCATCAAGCTCGATAGTGCCTTGGCACATCTCCCTTGTTTCTATGATCTGAGTTCTCAGGTATCCCATTATTTGGTTGATTCCGGTGGCACGTTTTTAGGGTTCCGTATGTTATGTTAATTAGGACATTTTGGATATTATAACAGGAAATATCTAGATTTAACTTAAAGAGTATTTGTAGCAGAAGGTAGGTACCTACAGAATATATCGTCGGCGTAGAGGAAAAACTAAATAACTCATTTTTTAGTTAGGTAGTTAAAAAATAAACGAGTAAATCGCATTTTTATCGTAACTAAAAAAATGAGTTATTTAGTTTTCCCTCTACGCTGACGATATATCCTTTAAAATGTCCCAGTTAATTAATAAAAATGTGCCACCGAAATAAACCAAACAATGGGACTCCTGAGAATGACCGAACTGCTGTCGATTGCAATCTTCCATCGATCATTCGACTATAGAATTATTATTAGATAGGATACGACATCACCGATTCGTCGATTCGTCAACGATTCGTCGTTCGATTTTAACGCCGAAAGAAGAATCTTTCGGCGTTAAAATCGAACGACGAATCGTTGCAATAATTGCCTCGTGGACCTTTAAATTTGTTTCACATTTTTCCTTGTATGTTGTGAGTAGGTACGTAAGCAATGGTATAGCCCAGTGGAAACTGCTCCGATACACCTAGGTCGTAGGTTTGAACTTAGACAGGCGTGGAATTACTTTGTGAAGGCAAGTCGTTTCATCACTACTGCACTGAAAACGGTGAAGAAACTAACATGAACTAGAACCAAAAACTCGAAAGCAGTGATAGCCTAGTGGTTTAACCATGTGCCTCACACGGCGAATGGTTCGAGTTCGAACCCGAGGCACGCACCGCTGACTTTTCGGAGTCATGTGTGTAATAGAAATTAATTATCACTTGCTCTAACGGTGAAGGAAAACATCGTGAGGAAACCGGCATGTCCTAGAACCAAAATTTCGAAGACATGTGACGTCACCAACCCGCACTGGGCCCGCGTGGTGGACTACGGCCCACTCCCTCTCACAGAGGAGGTCTGTGTCCCAGCAGTGGGAACATTATAGGCCGATTATGCTATGCTTATGCTATGTGACGTCCACCAATCCGCACTGGGCGTGATGGATAACTACGGCTAACTCCTCACATCACAGAGAAGAACGATTAACACCAAAGTTTCATAACTGACCCTGGGATTCAACAAAAAGTATCTAAATAATAATTAATCCATGTAAAACAAGCTATAACAAATCCAAACTTTAAATGATGGACTTTCTAGTTTTCAACAACCTCTCAATACTCATTAAGACTCGAAAACTTCCTTTTATCCAATTATGCATGTTTAACGAACTTCGAAACAGAATAAAAAAAAACCGGCCAAGTGCGAGTCGTACTCGCGCACCGAGGGTTCCGTATTTTGATGATTTTGAAAAAACTGTACTAGTTAGGAACATCGTTTTTTTTTCGTTTTCATTTTTGATGCCATATTTGGGTCAATTCCTATCAACTCTAATTATTTCAAATTTTTCGCTCCGCAAACTTCGGAGATAAGGGGGGGGAGGAATGGTATTTTTTTGGTCATTTTTCATCATATGTCGAAAACTGGTTGACATAAAATAAAATAAAAATATATTTTGAAATGTGCAGATCAAACCCTTTCATATGATATGTCATTTGACCTAGTAACCCCACTTTAAAATTTCGGACCCCCACTCCGGCCCCTTTTGCAATGAAAATAAAAATATTTTTGGACTTTTTTCATTTGAAATAAAGTTGAACAAGCATTCTTTATAACTGTTCCAAATTTCAAGTCGATAGCATAAGTAGTTGCTGAAATAAGCAGTTGTGACAGACAGACAGACAGACAGACAGACGAAGTCGCACCATAAGGGTTCCTTTTTTACCATTTTGGTTCAGAACCCTAAAAAGCATTTCTCATAGATTCGACGAATAATGAGCGGAATAAGTTTGCTTGAGGAGTTCTGGCTAAATTTCACTGTACCCTAAATACGATTTTAAAACGGATTCGTATTCCCAAAGTTTGTTTTTATGTAAGCCTTGTACCTACCTATGTTTATTTTTTGTTTTAATAATGTTCTTTTCTGGACTTTGTTTAGATTTGTTTTGTGTGTCACGCAGATGTGGACCTTTAAAACCTTTGATTGAGTTGGATTAAGTAGAGTTTGGAAATCTAACATTACTTTGTTATGGTGCTGTAAAACAGGCTAGTTTTTTGAAAATTTCTTGCTGCAATTGTATAGCCATGACGTGAGATCTATATCGTGGAACTCAGTAGAATAATTGCCGCAATCTTGTATAGCTCGGTTTTTTTTTCTATATCTTTTTATCAATAACATCAGTGTAACTCTCTTTTTATACTCCATGTCATAGGTCACTACTTCAGATCATAGAAACAAGGAGATGTGCCAAGGCGCTATCGAGCTTGATGCCTGATCTTGAGCAAATTGCTCATATTAAAAACGTACGCGCTGTCGACGAACCGAACACGATCGATGGTATAAATACAGTGTTTTAGTTTAGTGCTATTGTTGAGTGACGATTAACAGTGTTAGATTGAGTTCAATGCGTGGGAGATCTTTTTATTCACAAGGAGCGCTTAATTATGCGCGTAATTGTGTCGAAAAATGTACTAAAAGTGGCATCAGTTGTTCCCGTACTAATTTGCTATGATGGCATATCTCCTTGTTTCTATGATCTGAGGTCACTACCAAGTTTAAAAAATACATTCAGTACAGTTGACGATTATCGAAGGAATAGTCACCCCAACTGTGGAAAGAAGACCCCTTGCCGCACGGAATCGCATCGATCGCAGTAATTCGCGTCGCAGTTTTCTGCGTATCGAATTCGCATCGCACACCCATTTATGTCCCGCTATCTTTAACACGTTTTTCTACATTGGAAAGTACCTATCTACTAATTATAACATAACATCACGCTAGTATTGAGGGGCTCGTGGCTAAATGACGGCCGCGCTGATCGATCGATCTGCGAGGTTAAGCTGCGCTTGCCGCGGTCAGTCCTTGGATGGGTGACCGTTCTTTACACATCGAGACCCCTCCGTGCCTCGGAGAGCACGTTAAGTAGTCGGTCCCGGTTGTCATAAGAATGTCTTTGACAATCGTTACGGGTAGTCAGGAGCCCGAGAGTCTGACAACCGGTCTAACATTCGAATACCAGTATTACCCAATAATTGGGTTGTGGAGGTCAGATAGCAGTCACTCCACGTAAAATACTGATATTCAGCCGCAACCAGTTAGACTGGAAGCCGACCCCAATCTAGTTTGGGAAAAGGCTAGGCGGATGATGATGATGATCACGCTAGTATTCCCCAAAAGCTAGGCAGGGGTGCAAGTACAGATTTTGCCAATAATAGGTATTATTTAAGTCCCATGTCAAAGGGAGTTATTAACCGGGCTGCTATTGAGCATTTCCTAATTTTGTTCAACTCGGAGATAAAAACCAGGACCCCGAAAATCACAATCGGGCCTATTTGATGTAAACACTCTGCAAGTCTTCACTCTGCACTCTTCACTTTTCAAATATTGCAGAGTGTGGAGCGAAAGTGTTCCAAATTTCAATTTTCAGTCTGGAAAATATGTGTACATAAAACATGATTCAGTTGAAGAGTTCGGAATTTGGAATGCAGACTAACTTGCAGAGTAGTTACATAAAATAGGCCCGGTCTCAACAATATTTATCAAAAGAAAATAGAAACTAATAACTAGGAAAACAAACTTGTAAGCTCTAATAAACCAATACCATTATTTATTTTATGTTTCTAACAATTTCTTGGAAACTAGATTCCCTGAATCCAATATCATAATTGCGTTCTGTCCAATACTAAATGTATTATTTCGTTCAAGAGGAAAACGACGCTTTTCATACAAGCTAGCACTATTTGTTTCTGAAGGGAATTCGGATTTACATTAAACATGGTATATATTTTTGTTCAATGAATTGAGTGAGTTTATCGAACGAATAATAAGAGAGATTAACATAGCATTGATGCGAACGAAATTATAGATTTACGTCTAATCAACATCATCATCATCTGCCTAGCCTTTTCCCAAATTTTATTGGGGTCGGCATCCAGTCTAACTAGTTTTGGCTGAATATCAATATTTTACGTGGAGCGACTGCCATCTGACCTCCACAACCCAATTAATGGGTAATACCGGTATTCGAATGTTAGACCAGCTGTCAGACTTTAGGGCTTCTGACTACCCGTAACGATTGTCAAAGATATTCCTATGACAACCGGGACCGACTGCTTAACGTGCTCTCCGAGGCACGGAGGGGTCTTGATGTGTAAAGAACGGTCACTCATCCAAGGACTGACCGCGGCAAGCGCAGCTTAATCTCGCAGATCGATCGATCAGCGCGGCCGTCATTTAACCACGAGCCCCTCATTTACGTCTAATCAACAACTTATTTATTTCCAAATAGGTCTTGTCCGCTGCTTTGCTCGCATTTTTCAGGATAAAATAGCGTATGTGTTATACCTTCCGTAGCTAGCGACACATCGCTTTCATAGAAATACATAGAAACCAGTAGTGTCGCAGTGACACGTCGCCTACTGCTGCTGTCTGTCGTTGGGTAGAAACTCGTACCCTTACCTAAGTAAAACGGAATTATTTTTAATTTTATTGCTATTTTTAAAATTGTAACCCTTCAATGTTAGGTAGGTACTATCAGTGAGTGCTATAAGAATATGGAGAAACTAGCTGTTGTCCGCGACTTCGTCTGCGGAAAATGGATGAAAATTAGCTTATGTGTTTTTCCAGGTCCTAGGCTACCTCTATGCCAAATTTCATCCAAATCCATCCAGCCATAACAAACACACACACACAAACTTTCGCATTTATAATATTAGTGGGATATTAGTGGGATACTAAAGGCATTATTTCACGTAGCTAAAAATAGTACAAAAATAAGGACAACGCCCGCGGCTCTTTTAATTTAAAATCACTATCGTCCCGAACAATAAGGGTGGTACTGATTGCAGAAAAATTATGACAAATGAATCCGGTCGTCGGAAAAATAATCTGTATTTAATGTTTCTGTCTGAGATTTTTTTTTATAACTTAAGATGTAGGTCAAAGAATTTTGGCTGCAGATTGATGTAGGTATCTTTTTTATAGCATATTTTTTGTGGTAACATTAAAAGTTAAAATAGAAAAAATATTTATTGTGTTTAGTTTTCTGGGCGTACCTATGTGATGATGACATTCACACACATGAAAATTACATGTTGTGTATTGTATAACACATTTCTTCCTCATAGGTGGCGTTGGTCGGAATTTCACTCAAAAACATAATATGTTCACAACTTGTAGATTTCCACACAGTTTGTACACATGTTTGACAACACATTGCAAAATACTCGGGTTCGATGCTCTTGACAAGGCTATTACCGTTTCTTGTAAATGCTTAAATATCAATTATTAAATTAATACTCGAGAAGAACTCAAACTGGGTAGCAACTAGCAACCTAGCTTTATTTTTAGGAAAGAAAGAAAGAAAAAGGTGGTTCAAAAGGGCTATGGCCCAATATTTCTATAGAATTGCTAATTGATGTAACATTTCTTTATACAATGTCTTACGTTAATCATCAACTTATGGGTATTTCTTTTATGATGAATGATAGGTAATAATCGGTTACATAGTTTACGCAGCCATTTTGTTAACTTTTATGAGAGGATTTGACCTTCCCTTTTATGTTCCACATACTTGTTGACGCTGCCAACGTATATACTACTTATCTCGTATACCCAGGTCATCATACATTTTCAACATGAAATTAATTACGAATTTATCTGCAAACCGTACGCGACAGAACAAATATTAGCACAAATCGTGCCCCAGCGCGTTGTAATTTATTAAAAGCGTCATGCTCCACCTCAGATCATAGAAACAAGGAGATATGCCATCATAGCAAATTAGTACCGGAACAACTGATGCCACTTTTAGTATATTTTTCGACACAATTACGCGCATAATTAAACGCTCCTTGTGAATAAAAAGATCTCCCACGCATTAAACATTTCACACACCCTTAATCTAACACTGTTAATCGTCACTCAACACTAGCACTAAACTAAAACACTGTATTTATACCATCGATCGTGTACGGTTCGTCGCCAGCGCGTACGTTTTTAATATGAGCAATTTGCTCAAGTTCAGGCATCAAGCTCGATAGCGCCTTGGCACATCTCCCTTGTTTCTATGATCTGAGTGCTCCACGGTCTGATATCGAAGTAACAATGAAAAATGGACCGAATTGCTTTATGTTGGTTTTGGATGCATTTTATGATCATACTGTACCTATTATTGTTTGTCGTCTCAGTTGTTCGAATAATGTAGTCTATAAATATTTGAACTGGAAGAAAGTGATGGGAATTCGATTCAGATTGAGTAGACTGAATAGTTGTTTACCTTTGCTCCACTTTTTTGTGTATACTACTGGACTTCACATGAAAAGGAGTCATTATGACCAGCCGGCCTAGCATGAACACGATAGAAACGGGTTTTGTCTACATAGAAATAGACAAAGTGACAGATTTCATTCATAAAACGTAGAAATGTTTCTACAATCTGTCACTTTGTCTATTTCTATGTAGACAAAACCCGTTTCTATCGTGGTCATGCTAGGCCGGCAGAGCGTCTAACATGCGCGCCGCGACAAAATTTTGTCGACGCTTTTATCGTGCATTTGTCTCGTATTCGTACGAGTAAGAGCGAGACAAAACAGTCGACAAAATTTGACGCGGCGCGCATGTTAGCCTAGCCCTGCAGAGCGCCTAACATGCGCGCCGCGACAAAATTTTGTCGACGCTTTTATCGTGCATTTGTCTTGTATTCGTACGAGTAAGAGCGAGACAAAACAGTCGACAAAATTTGTCGCGGCGCGCATGTTAGCTCGGGCCGGACATTTTATTTATTTTGTATTAGCAATTATGACGCGTAATTTTAGGCGTGGATGGTATGTGAATATGATAAAATGTAAATTCAGCTGCCGAATTTCGGTGACTAATTTTTGCAGGCGTGTTAGTACCCCTAGTCTGTTTTGGCACCACGCAGATGTGAATGGCGAAAGGTGAGAGGAAACCGGAACCAGAAAATAGTTACAAAATTATAATAATTCAGTTTTACTTAAATCATAACTATCGTTTATTCACTGTATATAAATATTTTGAATAAGCAAATAATTCAATTTTACTTATGTCATGCAGCCTCAGATCATAGAAACAAGGGAGATGTGCCAAGGCGCTACTAAAATTGACGCTTTGATACGGTCACATTGACCGTATATAATATGTACACGCTGGCGACGAACCGAATACGATCGATGATATAAATACAGTGTTTTAGTTTAGTGCTAGTGTTGAGTTGATTAACAGTGTTAGATTGTGGGTGTGTGAAATGTTTAATGCGTGGGAGATCTTTATCGTGGCATATCTCCTTGTTTCTATGATCTGAGCATGCAGCTATTGTTTATTCAGTGACTGTATTTACATATTTTGAATAGGAAAGTAGGTATGATATAACTAAAGTGGAATTGTTTATAATTTTGTAACTATTTTGTTGTACCAGCTTCCCCTTGGCTACTGATGGTCCAGTGGCGTGGCAAGCCAAACGCATTTTTTTTGGCTTTATGTCCATTTTTCATAAAATTAAGCGAGTTGATGTCGTTATTAAAGCAATATGTACATTAAATATCACATACATTTATTAAAAATTAACATAAACACTCTCTTAAATTAGCTGTCATGACGCCTACCAGCTCAGTCGTACTGCGACCACGAACGCTGCAAAGTATTCGAAACGTCAGGAAAAAATTGTAAAAAATCTGTAATATACGCGATTTAATCCGTCTAAACTTGTTTTATTATATTAGGTCTTTACCTATGAAATTGCCGTTCTGCAGTACTGGCCATTTCAAATCAAAATAATTTTTGTTTGGCTAAGAATTCTAATTTCAAATTAATTTTATTTTAAAAACATGGTTTTTTTTTTCCAAAAGTAGTCATTTGTTTATTGATTAGTGTTACATTTTCATCGCATTTCAATCTTTTTCGTCATCATGGATACGTTAAAAATTCGAGTAATTATGGAATACGAGTACCGTCGTGGCAGCAACGCGCACAAGCGGCATGCAACATCAACGACGTTTACGGAGCTAACACTACAAACCAACGCACCACCTGTTATTGGTTTGCTCGCTTCCGTTCTGAAAATTTCGACCTGAAAAATGAACCTCGCGGTCGTCCGAAGACTTTGGTTGACAATGACGAATTAAAGGTGATTGTGGAAGCTGATGATACACAATCTACGGCTGAATTAGCAGCAGCTTTCGACGTTAGCGTCAAAACAATATTGGTCCATTTGCGTCAAATTGGCAAGGTAAAAAAGCTTGACAAATGGGTGCCCCACGAACTCAATGATCGCCAGCGCGAAGTACGCGTCGAGACGTGCCTTGCACTGCTCAACAGACACACAAATGAAGGAATTTTGAACCACATTGTTACCTGCGAAGAGAAATGGATTCTGTTTGATAACCGCAAGCGCTCAGCAAGTTGGTTGGATCCTGCTTCAGCACCTAAACAATGCCCTAAACGAAAACTTACCCCTAGAAAAGTGATGGTCACTGTTTGGTGGTCTAGCGCCGGTGTGATTCATCACAGCTTCTTACCAAACGGGGTGAGCATTACTGCAGATGTGTACTGTGAAGAACTGAACACAATGATGAAGAAGCTGGCACATCTCCAACCAGCATTGGTCAATCGCTCGTCTCCACTGCTCCTGCACGACAACGCGCGACCTGATACTGCACAGCAGACGGTCTCCAAGTTGCAAGAACTGGGGTTGGAAGCTCTCCGTCATCCGCCCTACTCACCAGACCTTGCGCCTACAGACTACTACTTTTTCCAGAATTTGGATAACTTCTTGGCGGGAAAAAAATTCAATACCCGAGAGGCAGTACAAAATGCCTTTGAAGCTTTTGTTGCCTCCCGTCCAGCTGATTTCCTTAAGAAGGGCATCAATAAACTGCCACTGCATTGGCAAAGATGCATTGATTGCATGGGTGATTACTTCGATTAATACAAATAAAAAATACATGAAAAAAAATAGTTTAAATTTTTTCATACAAAACGGCAATTTCATAGGTAAAGACCTATTATTTTATATAACTGACATCAGAAAATCTTGTATGAATACCTACTGATCGATTGCAAGCCACAAAAAAAACATGTTGACTCGCTCCTAGACGCGTGGACTTGTATCACCATAGTGAGACCAATAAGGTCAAGTTAACTGGTCAACTAACGCGTTTGTTTATTATATAATATTATGTATATATTTTAGTAGATTGAACGGTAATAATAGATTTGTGTGAGAGCATCATGAGCCTTACGTCTTTAGGAGATTAGTTTTTGGCAGCGACTTCAGTATCACGTGGAAATTTCAAATCCGGCCTTATTTCTTGTTTCCTACTATAATAATCCCATTAATATTATAAATCCGAAAGTTTGTGTATCTGTGTGTGTTTGTATTTTTGTTACTTCTTCACGCTGAAACGGCTGGACGGATTTGGATGAAATTTGGCAAAGAGGTAGCCTGGGACCTGGAAAAACACATAGGCTACTTTTTATATATTTTCCGCAGACGAAGTCGCGGGGAACAGCTAGTATTACAAATGTGAAAGTTTGTGAGGATGGATTATGTATGTATGGATGTTTGTTACTCTTTACGCAAAAACTACTGAGCGGATTTTGATGAAACTTTACAGTAATATAGCTTATACATCAGAATAACCTTTTGTTCCAGAAAACCCGGGTAAAACCGTGGGCGGAAGCTAGTACATCATAAAGGAAACCTCTATCCAAAATTTTAACTTTCTAGGTCCACGAATTTAGGCTGGTCGTATGAGTCAGTCAGTGAGTCAAAACTTTTCTATGTTTAAGTATAGGTATTGATGATTTAGGTGACGTCATTTAGGGTGTTTTTATTTAAACAGTTGGGACTGGTCATCTCTGAACTGCTATGGCCAATATTTGGAGTTGTGTTTACTATTATTCTAGACTTTTACATTGTTCTCTCATATTTGTGTTATTTCCGACAAAAGCAATGTAACCATGATATTGTAATCATTTGATTTAAAAGAGTAACCATGGAGTTTCTTGCCCGTTCTTCTCCATAGGAATCTACGCTTTGGAACGGGCATCTAGCTTCATCATTATGACTAACTGACAGACTCCTTGACAATTCAAAAGTACCTGTAATTGGTCAAATTGAAATAAATGCTTTGACTTTGACTTTAACTACCTTCGACACCTCTCCTTGTGTTAAATACTAACATATAATCTACTAGCACACCCGCGATACACATGCTGGTAGCCCGCACTTACCAGTATCTCGCATGCTTTTGAGCCAGGCGGGCTTAGGTACAAAATTCCTACAAAAGTTACCATAAAAAAACTTGCTTGATAGGTAGCTTTACATTCGTACCGATAACATCACGAGGCAAGCAGAAAAGCTGCTCAATGAAGCGTAAGTCAATTTAGTATAATGCTTAGCAGACGATGCATCAATGTCGCCGCAGTTCACTTATATCGTGACAGATGGCGTTGCCGTCGATTTTAAGCGATATAACTTGCAATCAACGTAAGATTGATCGTACAAAAAAGAGGAATTATTTAAATTGCTAACAATACATTTAAAAGGATACGTTAAAGTATCAAGAATGTATTTATTTCTTTGTTTATGTTAACACAGAAATTGAGAAACATTTTGTTAATTGATTTAACTTAGAAATTAGAGTCCTAGAGGTCAAAGGCACATTTATTTAATAAAAGCTTAATTTTATCCTAGATTAATGAAATTCTTATCACAATGTAATCAAAATTTAGGAAGCAGTAATATTTTTACCATCCTCTGTCTATGATGTTATGAAAAACCGGCCAAAAGCGAGTCAGGCCCGCACTATTATTTAAGGTTTCATACTAAAACAAAAAAAAAACATTTTATTAAAATTATAATTATAATTTTCCTGCAACTATTACCTACTTACATTGTAGGAGACGGGAGTAATCTAGTAAGGGTTCCGTTTTTTCCTTTAATGTACGAAACCCTAAAATCACAAAATCAAAACAGTACAGTCAATCTACAATCCCTTACCCTCAAAAATTTTAAATAAATAACCCCAAAAAATCACGCAAAAGACATCCAATCTGAAAACCAAAACAGACTTTATTGCCACCAAACCTCTGCTAATGCATTATTACCAGCGTTAACCTACATTTTTCAACTGAAGACTATTTCTGGTGTATAAAAAAAGGGTATCTTTACCGCAATATTTAGGCAAAAGGGCCCAAACGATACTTTTGTGGCCCTTGAGTTGCTATTTACTCCGTTTGGATAAATATTATCGTTTTATGGTACAGCCTTTATGGGACCTTCGAGAACCGCGTGGTAAATATAAAAACACCATAAGTAGTTCCAACGGCGCATCTAGTAGGAAAATTGGAAAAACAGACCCTTTTTGTTAGTGTCATAATCATTTAGATAGAATACTGGAGCATGGTAAAATCTGATGCTTGAATTGAGAGCAGTTGGTCCGTGTTCAAAGAAGTTTATTAACATTAATGAATCATTAACTAACAATTAATTAAGGGTAGTTGATACCTTGGTACACTGACGACCACCAAAAATATTATATCTACTCGTAATTTTTATGGTCAAACTAGCAAACCCGGCGAACTCCGTTTCGCCACCAGATTTTCCCGCTTTTCTATTGAAGTTTTCCTCAATTTTCTTTGCTATAAACCTCACGAAGCCCGAGACCTTTCCAACGAATGCAAAACCGTGGAAATCGGTTCGTCCGTTCTGGAGTTATATCGTCAGGAAGGAAAACCCGACTTATTTTTATATAGTAGATGATAAAAATGTTATATTTTTTTATGTTTACAATTTTGACTTCTTAATCTGCATCTGGCAATGTACATTAGGTACCCATTATTAAACTTAATAAAAATCTGTGAGTGCGGATGTAAGTTAGTCATACTGTAAATCAAAGAGGTAGTTTTAACCTTTGTCTATCTATGATAATGCCAATGACGTGATCAAATAAAGAATAGGTAAACTTTTTTGTTTGATGTGAGGCAAAACGAAAGAATTTTAACAGACACCCAAGAATTTAATAAACAATGAGAATATCAGGTTTCTCTAATATAAATACTAAGTAGGTATCACATTTTTAACAGCAGCCGCTCTGAATAATTGGAACCCAGATTTTTTCGAAGATATCCTGCTTGTTAACGTGAATCTTCTTGAAACTTTTATATCTTGATACTTGATTATCAAGAAGATCGAAGGACTACTTTTATGAATAAAAATAACCCTAACTCATCTTAAAATAATAACTAAAAAAAAAATTTACATAAAGGTTTTAGGACGCATCTTTCAGCCATCCAAAGGGAGCTTAAATAATGGTGGGTTAGAAATTAGTATTGGTGCTAATTTTGATGTATCGCATCGCACTAAACTAATTTTAGTCACACTTTATGTCCTTCTTACAAATATCATTGAAAAAGGACAGAAAATATTTAAAACTGTTAAATTAGTCGCTCTTATCATTTACGGGAAAATAGTCGCGTCGCGTCATATATGGCAATGGCGACTAATTATTTTACGTTAAAAAGAAAATATCAATTTTACGTTAATGTTCATGTTTTTGAAAAAAGAGACTTCCCTATTGAGACTAAGGCCCGTATTACAGAACGATACTTGTTCAATGTTACCTTTGGACATTGACTCAGCACTCGGCCCGGCTGACGCGCGGCCCAGTTAAAATTATGATTTTGCATCTTACACGCATAAAACACAAAAATTTTTGTACACTAGTGTGTGTTAAGAAAAAGTAGTATATAAGCTGTAGCATATTGTAAATAAATCAGATTTGAATTTTATATTCTTGTCTCATTTCCCCTCACTGTGGCCAAGACACCTTTAGCCATCTCTGATCAGTCTCGTGAGTCTGCGTGACTGGCAGTGAGTGTACCCTTCCCGAACCTGGAAATCCTGTCTACTATCCGTCTGTCACCTTAGGTCGCATGGTGCAGACATCCCGAATTTATTTATATATTTATTTATCACACAATAGGTATATGGTAGGTTAGGGCTGTAGGGCTTATAGGGTTTATAGTCGTAGGGACTGTTAGGCTTAGTAGGTCTTAGTAGGTTCCCTTAACTTATCATATATTTTCATGTATCGTCACACCCTTAACAATATTGCGGCCTACCGTGACGTTTGTGAGGGGTGGACGTACAATACTCGAGCACAGATCTCTGCTTGAGCATAGATGTCAACCAATCAAATGGCTTTAAATCTATACGGGCCTAAATTAGTTTAGTTTTTAAACAACAAAATTGACACTATTAAATCCAAACAATGGGCAATCCAAGTAATGTTCTTAACTAAGGCCATGTTGTTTCAACTTACAGTTAAGTGCCCTATAAACGATCAAATTTGCTTGACAAATTTGTTTGTCAAACTTCACGTTTTCATCAAACAATAGCTTAAACGATCAAACCAAATATCAAACAAATTTGTTAACTTTCTAGTAGATTCGGGTTTCTCCTTTCCATGATGTCAATACAACAAGTGAAATCTTGTTTGACAAACACCGCCGTTCACGTTCAAACCTGTTTGTCAAACTCGACATCAATCCAGATTTTCATCAAACACGACAAACACGTAGATTGTTTGACAAACGCCTCAAACACAGCAGTACACTATCAAATAATTTGACAAACACGTACAATTTGACAAACAATTTGATCGTTTACAGGGCACTTTACGTATCTGTAACCGTCAAATATGGCGGCTTGTAAGACAATTTCATACTGACTTAACGATTACGTACTGACTTACGGATACAGATGGTTTGAAGCAACCCGCCCTAAGTCTAACAAAAAACCTGGTTACAATCTAGTCTTTACCCAAACTTCGAACAAGCAAAGGAAATACCAAACTACTGCCCACTAAATTAAAACAAGCGGCAATTAGTAAGTTGTTCGCACAGTGTATCAATGTATTACTATTGTGGCACGCACGCAAGGTCGAATGAAAGGAAAAGGCGCTGTCTGCAAAAACTTTGTACAGAGTAGTTTATAGACAGAGGCGGAGAATTAATTTTTTATTGTTTTTTTTTTCTTTGAGATTTGGAATTATGATAATTATTGTGTTGGTGTGTCTTTAACCGCAGTAATATTGCTAGGTGTTACTTATATAGTGTAGGCACAGTGACTTTCGATATTCTGGTTTAAATACCAATCTATTTTAGTTTTACATTTAACTAGGCTTTTGCCCGCGACTCCGTCCGCGTGGAATATAATGAATCGACCATTTTAAATGACCTCTTTAGGGTGGCTAGTACTACGAAGAAGTTAAGCTCTATCTCTGGTTCTTTCCACGGGAATTAGATGAAATGTGGCTTAGATTTTAACTTGGACTCCAAGCTACCAAACCGCGAAAATCACATCAAAATCCGTTAAATACTTTTTGCATGATGAGCGCACAAACAGACATACAAAAAAAATAGGCATCGTTATGTCCCAGTACGTAATCCCGACTGTTTTTTTGGGAATATCTTTAATGTACAGATACGGCGTTATTACAATTTTCTAATTACACCTCTACCAACCTATAGATATCAATTTTCTGGTAAATAATCTAAAATGCATTGTCATGATAGAATTATTTATTTTTTGAGTAATATATTATTTTATATGAATAACTGCGCTTTATAAAAAAAACAATTTTCTTTATAAACTTATAAATAATCAGGCAATTTAGCTCTACAAAACACTCAATAAAATTAAAAGACCAAAGGTGAAACCAACGTTTTTAGGGTTCCGTGCCAAAATGGTAAAAAAGGAACCCTTATGGTGCGACTTCGTCTGTCTGTCTGTCACACCTGCTTATTTCACTACTAAAGCTATCGACTTGAAATTTGGAACAGTTATAAAAAATGCTTGTCAAACTTTATTGCAAATGAAAAAAGTCAAAAAATATTTTTATTTTCATTGCAAAAGGGGCCGGAGTGGGGGTCCGAAATTTTAAAGTGGGGTTACTAGGTCAAGTGACATACCATATGAAAGGACTTGATTTGCACAATTCAAATTATATTTTTATTTTATTTTATGTCTCACAGTTTTCGACATAATATGATGAAAAATGTCTGAAAAAATACCATTCCCCCCCTTATCTCCGAAGTTTGCGGAGCGAAAAATTTGAAATAATTAGAGTTGAATTGACCCAAATATTGCACCAAAAATAAAACGATGTTCCTAACTATTACGGTTTTTTCAAAATTATTAAAATTCCTTTACAAACAAACTTTGTTATGCGGTCCGGTTTTTTTCACTTTATACGTCCAAAACTGATACGGAACCCACGGTGCGCGAGTACGACTCGCACTTGGCCGGTTTTTTTTTATTTGTCCTTTAATATCATTTGAGTTCTAGTTGCTGAGGAAAAAATTAAGTAAAGAAAAAAGCTGGATCGCTTAAAATAATCTGAAATATGCGGAAGCATGTAGTGTCGTGAGTTCTTACCGTGGCAAAATAGTGGCATAAGTTGTAGGCGTCAAGTGAAGAATTCTATAGCGATTTAATTATTAATGAGTAGGTATTCTGATTTAAAATTCATAAAAACACTAATTACTGACACAAGCGGGACTTGAACCTGCGAACTCTGCCAAACAGTGGCATTATTTTGATTACTGAGCTACTGAGGCCTACTAGCATCAGTTGAATTTTTAGATCCCTTTTCAATTACGCGTTTTTAAATCTCTTACTGACATAATATTTAAAGAACCTCCTTTTTTGAAGTCGGTTAAAAATATTATAAAATATTCAAACATCCTAACAGTTTCTTATTCGTTCACAATCGAGAACCAGTAAATGTCTGTAATATCAGTCGGGAGGAATAATAATACCGGGCTGCTGTAATTACCTATTTCTCTACAGTCTACAGGTTAAAGATCCTTACTCTAACGAGAAATTACCATCCTTATTTACAGCGTATTGGCAAAACTGATAACATTATGGCCTTTTTGACAATGATTGCGTAAATAACCAAGTTTCTCAACGCACATAAATATTTTATTATACTAAAATTAAAAACTTTAAATTATTATTAAAAATATTACCACTTTTAAAATTACTACATCAACAGAGATGACTATATAATAACCATGAACTCCAAACAAATCACTTTCCCCAGGAAGTTCGTACAATGGCCAATAAATCTGCGTCTCTCATCTCGTGAGCGTTTCCAGTTATTTGCCAGATTACCTCTTTATTGCCTGCCGACGATTGTGTCATTTTATTAGCCATTTATGTAATGTTGAACTTTTGATTGTTAGAAGCTATTGTATAATGTTTGGCATGGTAATGATGTTTTGAAAAATGCTGTGATTTGGAGATGAATAAAGATAGCTGTCAAGTTTTGGCCGCAGTTACAATCGAGTACCTATTTCAATTAATTTTTATCGCTATACTTTGGTAATTTTGGAAGGAAACTTTATACAAAAATATTTAAAATACAGTGCGGTTTTTATTCAGTTAATAACTTTTACACATTTTAACACGTCTGCTGGTCAGTATTTAGAAACATTCTCTGTTTTAAACTACTCTGTATCGGCCAGTAAGGTCACACGCTGTATCTTAGATAAGCCGTCTCATAAAAATTATAACAACTGTATCTTGTGGCATGCGATATGGTCATTTCTATATTGCTCAAAAATCAGTTGTTTTTGTAACTCCTAGATTTTGGTTACTTGAACAAGCAGATATTTTTTTACATGTGTAGGTGAATTAAAGTGACCATAAGTAGGTAACGATATCACATTATTTTATTTGTAGATAAGTAATTTATAATTGTTGTAATATAAATTTATTTACGGTTGTTTTCAGACTTGGCAGTCAATCCACAGAATTTACATAGCTTATTATATTTCTAATAAAATACACAAGATTCAACTACTCCATTAAAAAAATCAAAGAAATCTATAAAACTTCACTTGTTTTTTTATAAAATTGTGGTCGTTTCTAAGCATAAAAACAATACTCCGTCATTTAATTGACCTTAAAACTGGAAACTGAGGTCAAAAACACAAGGTTCTCAAATGTCTTTAGCTATTTTACCTAAATATTGTACAAAAAGATTCAAAAAAGTTCGTTTATTTACATGGAGTTAGTTTTACAATGACCTTTATTTTTTTACAAGATTTCAAAATAGCAGGTGCAAGGTTACTATACTACTTAATAAAAAACTGTAAACTGACTGTGCATTGAAGATATTCCTGAAAAAAAAACAATATTTTTGGAATATTTGTCTGAATGTGCGCGCATGACGCAAAGAACGAATTTTGATGTGATTTTCAAAGTTTGGCAGCTTATGGTCCAACTTAAAAATCTAAGCCATATTTTATCTGATTCTGGTAGGATAAACAGCAGTATTTTTAAGTTGTATCACTGTGCCGAGAATTGGGTTGCGTAAATTTAGTTGCCGAATTTCAGCGACATAATTTCGGCAGGTGTGTCAGTACCTAAACCTTGTACCAGTTTTTATGTAAGTTACAATATAATGATGTATCGTGACTATCATAATTAAGATATTTTTACATGACTTTGTTCCAACCTTCACCGCTACACTAGATTTATGTCTCGGAAAAGCTAAGGTCTAAATCATTACACCATTTGTATCTAGAGGTAAAAATATTTACCTTATTATGGCCAATGACCTTGCTTTCCATATGTTCAGTCTTACGTACGTTATGTGAACGTAAATAATTATAATAGGTATGCTAATGTTGAATGTGAAGGAAAAATATCGAGATTGAATTCTCTAATTAGAATCTTTTGTGATATTTTGTTAATAGATCTTGCTATTTTAAACGGGGAAGCTCAAATTCATCGAAGCTTACAAAACCTTGCTCTCTAAAAAAATATTAAACCAGCATAGGTTCTTCTTCTTCTAGTGCCTCTCCATCATTGAAGGTTGGCAGTCAGCTCTTTAAACTTTTTCTTGTTCATGGCTAGTCTGAATAGTTGTTTTACAGTTTTGATGCCGGTCCATTCTCTTATGTTTCTGAGCCATGATATTTTGCGCCTTCCGACTTTACGTTTCCCAGCGATTTTGCCCATCATGATGGTCTTGAGGAGGACATATTGGTCGTTTCTAAATACATGGCCTAGGTAAGCGACTTTTCTTTGCTTGATTGTCCGGATAAGTTCTAGTGTTTTGCCCATACGCTGTAGCACTTCAGTGTTTGGAATTTTATAGGCATAGGTTACAGCAGCCCTATTGGACCAGCATATTAGTCATTACGGTAGCATGCGACCACAGCTATACCCTGGATGTACGTTTATTTTTTTACAACAATGAATTCTAAGTCTTGAGAAGAATTTCAGGCTATCGGACAGGAATATTTTCCTGTTTCATGAATTCAGTTCGATTTTTGTCGTAGTCTAGTTTTAATTAGTGACTATTTTTTTTATATTTAATTATGTAGAACAAACATAGGCGTCTTATAAACTTAAAAATAAAATATAAACCAATGCAACGTGTCATATATACCTCTTCTAGATACCTGCTCCTAAGACATTTGCATAATCACAACGTTGGTATCTATACATTTAAGAATACAAATTGCAGAATTAGCCTGTTCTCTAGCAACAGACAGGTTGACATCTTTCTTCCAAGATGTTTCTAATTACCATCAGCGTTATGACACGATGGATGTCAAACCTGTTTGTAATTACAACACTATTTTATATCGAAACTGTTGTTGCTCATGATATGCCGGTTAGTGATGGGCAAATACATTTCGACAATTTTCGATGAAACATTATCATCACATTTTTTTATTTTTATCTGTTTTGTTGCAAGTACATTTTTAAAGAAGCATGATTTTCAGCATAGGTTTACGATCGTCAATACTGTTATGAGGGATGTGTGTGGTGTTTCACGAATGGATTAAATAAGAAATAGGTATGTGAGAGGAAGTCTGAAAGTAGAGCCGGTGATTGAGGAGTTGTGTGGCAATACTTTGTCTTGGAATGACCATGTGATGCGGAGGAATTAAGAAAATATCGCAAGAAAAGTTTTGAGTATGAATGTGGATGGTTATATGAATAGAGAAATACCAAGGAGATTGTAGATGGATTGTGTGAAACATGACATGACTAAAAAAGGGGTGAGTGCTGAGAAGATAGCTGAGATGTTGCTCCGATCACAAATGAACAAGATATGGGCAAATACGCAGTAAATAATTGTGGTACCTAAGCAATGATCGTTGCTTCCCTTTATAAGAGAAATTCATCATAGCCTTCGATGACCATTCCGACCTCGCCGACGAGGCCCGTCGCGACGTCCCCATCATGACCCGAGTCCGCCGCCGAGTATGACTCAGTCCCCTAACCGACCCTTGCTCGAGCCAGCCCGCGCTGAGCCTGTAGATTTAAATTCGACCCAAAATAATGAACCGATCCAGCTAGTAGTCCCTCCCTCTAGTTGCCCTCCCCCCAGCGACGCCCTAAGCCGAGGCCCGTACCCTAGTAGGGGGTGCCCCTAGCGTGTGGTCGCTTAGTTTGTAGTTTTATTTAGTTTTAAGCCTGGCTGGAGGCATTTGTAAGTCCTCACCAGATGACCGGTTAAGCAGTGACGGCTGTTAGAAGCCAACTGCGAGAGTCCATTCAAAAAAAAAAAAAAGACGTCAAAGATAGCACGTTTAGCAATACCGCTCTAGAATTCTAGTTACAGTTATAATTTCATTTAGTTATTAATTTTGTTAGGTTAAATGCTATGTGGAAGCAAGTCTCTTTATATAAAATGTTTTAATACAATCAAGCAGAACTGATAATGCAAGATAATGAGTAGGTACCTACTGTTTCTTTATAATGAAACGAGTTTTAACAGATTACATCGCGTATATTATCGATTGTTGTTTTCTTGACGTTTCGAGCACTTTGCAGCGTGGTTGCAGTATGACTCTTTCAACAGCTTTTTATTATCTATTACGAAATAATTTTTATAAATGTATTCTATGAACGTACGACAAAAGTACAAAAAATACGACGATATTGATGTATAAGCACTCTTGCTAATTAACTGAGTTTGCAAAGTTCCGGTACGGTACTTACTAAATACTAGTTTGAAAAGAAAAGAAACCAATCTGACTTCACCATCAAGTTAAACCATCGTCAGAATTAACTTTCTTTTTTCACAATGCGCAACCCGTTAAAACGTCTCTCATTTTTCATTCCCAAATCCAGAACGGCAATCAAAAACACATTTAATTCAGTAAAGTTTTGCGGAAACTGAAGAGATTTTTTCCAACATTTGGAATAATTCGGACTGGAAATTAAACAGTGCACGAAAAAATGTGGTCGTCGAATTTTCATCAGTGCAGAGCTTTTGCAGTGCAACAACATTAGGTCCAATGCCGCGACAGATAAATATCCAATGAGACTTTTTGCTGGACTCTGCAGCTTGAAATTGTCGTGGGATAGTGATGGGCTAGCTATTTTTGAATTTTTGTTGTCGATAGGTATATTTTTTGTAGGTAATCCGTATAATTCCATTGTTTCAAATTTCATTTACGAATTAAGAACCAACTTAATAAATAATGCTATAAATTGCTTTTCAAAGCTAATTTTGTGCAAGTCTAAAGAATATTACATAAATGAACTAGATTTTAGATTTAAAGCAATTCAAGCCAAAAAATTAAGTTGCATTAGAATATATAATAAGCCATTGTGATTCTATGTTTTAGTCTAGAAAACTTTAAATTATACACTTAAATAATTTTATCATAGTAAGTTAATATACGTTAGTATATTGTAAGTTAATATAATATACGCAGATAATATCAATATTTCGCAATGAAAAATTTTCACACCACTTGAAAAAATTTAACTAATAATAGAAGTAGCATTTTTATTTTTTTTATTATTTGAATGACAGGTAATGTTGCGGTGAAGGCTAATGGCAGACAAAATAAAGAAATAATGTATTTGATTTCTCAACTATGTAGAATAAAACTCTTAGTAATTGTTATTTAAGCACTTATTGTAATTTTTACTTAACACTTTTAATAGCTTCTAATGTTGCTTTGTTAATTATGGTGTAATTAACTACGTGTCTTGGCTAATTTGGAGTATGGGTTTTCATTAACTTAACACGCTATACCCCTTGGGATTGCCTTTTGTAATACTATTGCAAATTGTAACTACGTGGAGCTATTCATTAATAATGAGGTAATGTGTTGTTGAAAGAGCTGTATTATGTTTTTTCTTTTAACTTAAATGAACCAGTTTAATTAATAATGACTGATAGGTAAACAACCAGCATTATTTTTGCACAAAAAGTTCAAAAAAACGTAGCACTTCTCATGTATCGATATATTTTTTTCATGTTTAACGACACTTTCCCGTCACTAATACCACATTTGGCCAAAAAGCATTGCGGAACACTGCAGTGTTGCTAATTCAAAATGTTCTGTCTATGAAACATTCAGTAGGTGGTCTAATGACTGCACTATTTTAGGTAGCCTAGCCTTTTTTGTTACTAATTGAAATGGAGATGAAAATGGTTCCATTAATATTTAATAAGAAATTTATGATATTATGATGGAAATGCAAAATATAATGCGAAAGTTTGTGTGTGTTTGTTACTTCTTCACGCTGAAAAGGCTGGACGGATTTGGATGAATATTGACAAAGAGGCAGCCTAGAACCTATAGAAGCACATATACTTCTTTTCATCAGATGTCGCGGGCAATAGCTAGTCTGTAATAAGTAAAGTCTAAACTAGTGGGAATTTTACTATTAAATATTAATCGTAGATATATGTCTCCGACAGTGCCTCATCGCTTTGGAGATCACGGGCTTATTATGGCTGTGATGTATAAAAATAGTCGTAGTAGGTACCTACCTAAGTACTTTTTATCACGGATTGCGGAGGACATAATACACTATGCGTAAAAACATCGCAATATCGGCAATAGACCTTGTAAAGTGGTCTGCAAACGAAGCATAGCAATAGGTCAGTAAATCACCAGCTTAAATCTTTTATTAGGCATCAGCACGCCATAAAAACGTAGTTAATAACAAAGTCTATGATTACCACCATAATTCACTTCCACCCAGTTAATTCAACGATTTTGCGCCAAGATGAGTTTTACATTTTTCTTCCATCAGCAAGGTTCAAATCATTTTTTAAATTAACGCTCCAACTAATTGCCTCAAGATAGACATCGGGCATTTCTTTTTCAAACGCATAAAACATAAAAATGCACGGAGCAATTAAAAGTAATTTCCAATTAAATGTGAAATTTTCCATTTTGCTAATAAACATCTACAAAAGGTAGGCATTTGAAATATTTACTTAGAAATTGACAAGTGTTACAATTGTGGTAAGTAGAGCGTGGTGGATTCCGACACGCACGGGGCGGCGCACTGTGGTCCAAATCGTGGGCGGATGTGGACAAAAACATTATTTAAACCAAATTTTTTGTATCCACTTTTTTACGAATCGAATGATTTGTTTTTTTTTTGTAAAAATAAAATTACGCGGAACAGAAATCATTGGTCTTTTTACTTTTGCCTGAAAATTGTGTTCACGATTATTTGTTTTTCTAGGGCAGAGAAGGTATTTTTACTTAATAAATCGTATATTGTGGCAAGTTTTGTATTGATGCAACTATACCACGATTATGGTTTACTTCCATGAGGCATCATATTAAAAGAGCTTTTGGGTCACTTACTTACTAAGAATAGTTCATCTGTCGAGCAAACTGATTCAGGTTGAAATGCTATGTGTTAACATAGACTATTATTGAAGTCCCTTTAACTAATACATTTGAGAGACACTATTGATTAACTATAGGACTATAGGACCTATAATTGAAAGCGATAATGTAAGACTAAACATGTACCCTTAGTAATATTAGGGCACAACTCGAAATTTTGTGTTTTTGTGCTAGATGGGCTTAACAGTTGATATTGAGCCCATCTAGCACAAAAACTCTAAAACACAAAATTTCGAGTTGTGCCCTTACATTACTAAGGGTGCGATATACCTAATTGTACAAGGAATAACAAAAAGATAAAACTTTACAAAACGTGCTAATAAATTTAACTCACAGTTTCAAGCTAATCAAACCTTTTCTCGTTTATTCGCATAACTTGGACCGACATGAGTGCCGTCAAGTGTAGTTATTAACTTAATCGAATGTATGCAAGAGGCGCATTCGTTTCCATATGTTCCGTTGTCTTACTTTTACGTCTTTTTATACTGTACTCGAGATAATTTACAATCGCAATTTTATTTTTAGCTTTTCAGATGTTTTTGTGACTACCGATTTGATTTTACTTTTAAGTGCGGTTAGACTGTCATAAAATATCAACTTTAATCAAGTTTTTTCATATTGCTTATGTTAAAGGCTCAAGGTACTTAGCTCAACCTTTTTAGGGACAAAACTCATAAAACAAACATAAAGACTTTACTTACAAATTTATTTACTAAAAACCTCCTTATTTTTTATTATTTTTCCCGAGAAGATGCCTAAATTGATCACCATACCGCGAATACCCAGCCATTATACTTTGTTTACGATTCGGAAATAAGACACAAGGGCTCACTGGCATCCCTCCTTTTTTTCTTCCGAACCGTTTGTACTACAATTTCATTACTCGGAAAAGTATTCGAATTTCCGTAACGTGCCCTTTTTGTCCTCATGTGTGTGTTTTTGCACAGTGTGCTTTTGGGTCTTAGAATGTAATTTGTTTTAATTTTTTTTAGAGAAGACAGGGGACTGACGGATGTTTTACGCTAGTAGGTACTGCTTACTCATTTTACTTAATTTAAAGATAAAATATAAGAAAATAAGTGATTAATAAAAATAAATGAAATGTACGGATCATTTTTATAGGTTTGCCAAAGGAATACGTAGATCAGTATTTTTAGGGTTCCGTACCAAAATGGTAAAAAAGGAACCTTATGGTGCGACTTCGTCTGTCTGTCTGTCTGTCTGTCTGTCTGTCTGTCTGTCTGTCTGTCTGTCTGTCTGTCTGTCTGTCTGTCACACCTGCTTATTTCAGCAACTACTTATGCTATCGACTTGAAATTTTGAACAGTTATAAAGAATGCTTGTTCAACTTTATTGCAAATGAAAAAAGTCCAAATATATTTTTATTTTCATTGCAAAAGGGGCCGGAGTGGGGGTCCGTAATTTTAAAGTGGGGTTACTAGGTCAAATGACATATCATATGAAAGGGCTTGATCTGCACATTTCAAAATATATTTTGATTTTATTTTATGTCTCACAGTTTTCGACATATGATGAAAAATGTCCAAAAAAATACCATTCCCCCCCCTTATCTCCGAAGTTTGCGGGGCGAAAAATCTGAAATAATTAGAGTTGATAGAAATTGACCCAAATATGGCACCAAAAATACAACGATGTTCCTAACTAGTACAGTTTTTTTTTAAATCATCAAAATTCCTTCACAAACAAACTTAGTTATGCGGTCCGGATTTTTTCACTTTATACGTCCAAAAATGATACGGAACCCTCGGTGCGCGAGTACGACTCGCACTTGGCCGGTTTTTTTACTATGTAAATCTAGAAATATTTGAACCCTCAAAATATTCGTTCATAAAATTCTAGTCCCCGTGCAAGACTGAATATTCAACACTTGAATATTCCCTAGGCAATATAATTCATATCAGATCTGGTAGACTTGGGCAAAATTTTTGCCTCTTTATTGCTTTGCTAGTGTAACCAGGGGAATCGAGTTACAGTCTCCGAAAATACCCTTTCATCTAAAAATTCTGAGATTTCTAAACTTTCTGTTCACGTTCTGAACATTAATCTGCGGCATTCACTGGAAAGAATTTCAGGGGCCAATTTTCAGCAGTCACTTTGGTATATTTTACGTATATTTCTTTCAGAAAAGCTTTTTTATTCAATTGCTGTTATGACGGGCGATTTATTTGGCAGGCAGTTTATTGAGTGTTTTTTTCTATACTTTTTATGAGATAAGTTTAGGGAACAATATTTTTGGATTGATGGATGGAAGAAGTTGTTTTAACTTTTATTTTTTTCAAAAAAAGCTATGTAAAGATTTTTATTTTAACATCCGTTTAAATATGAAACAGTTTTTTTGAGTTTTCTGGTGGTCACCAATCTATTGTCATCGCAGGCTTTTATTAGATGGTGCCGGCATATGTTTTTATGTTATATCGATTCTACAGAAACAAATATCTAAGTTACATTTTACGAGAATTACTCGATTTACCTAGCATCCGTGATAAACATAAACAAGGAAAAAGCTAAGTGTTTTTTTTTTATTTTAACATCCGTTTAATGAAACAGTTTTTTTTTCCGGTGGTCACCAATCTATTGTCATCGCAGGCTTTTATTAGATGGTGCCAGAATATGTTTTTATGTTATATCGATTCTACAGAAACAAAATATCTAAGTTACATAGTACTCGATTTACCTAGCATCCGTGTTAAACAAGGTGACTTACTAACTTACAACTTTGTTCACTGCACTTTTTATTACCATTTCATTCAAGTCCATTGTTCAAAACTAACTTCTACCCGTGACTTTGTCTGCGAGCATTCCGGATATGAGCTTACCAGCTGATTTACACTTTTTAAGAGGCGTTCTCACAAGGCAGTTTAAATCAGTCAACTCGAAATTCGTTTGCGAATTGAATAACAATCGTATTAGAAGAACACGCTTTCAATAAAGATGACATTTTAGTGCAAAGGACACGGCAGACGCCCATAGAACGCTGGGCTTCAGATTGTGTATGTCGGTACAAATATGAAATTAGTTTGGTGTGATCGAGTATTTCAAGAGTCTTTAAATTCATTTTTTATTTGTTTTTGTACGTAATTGGATTAAAGAGAAATTATCGTATTTGTGACAGTGAGGTTAAGTATGGTGTGAATGATCCAATGAAGTACAGCGCGACTAATGAGTTCTCAATTCAAAGGTTTTAGTTGCTGTCGACATGATATTCTGTGGAGGCACGCGCCAGCCAGCATGCACCCGTTTTTGTTATATTGGTTTTTTCAAAATGTTAACGGCATAATCATTTTATTTCTTATTTATTTCGATTTTTGATTTCAATTCTTAATCTCTAAGATAAATTAGGCAAAGAACAATTAAAATATATTGTTATTTTTGGTTAAGCTTTTATTACTGTACCATATCAAGCCCAAAACTGCCAATGTCCTTTTCCATATTACTTGATCAACTAAAAGTTGACCGAGGGAGAACTTGCATTAGCGGTTGTTATAAAGGTTCTTTCATTTATTTTAACAAGTTTATTTATCTACGGTTTTTTGCTTTGTGGAACTTAATGATCTTTTAAAGGACATAATTTTCTTTTAAACATAAATTTCTACTTTCACAGGTTTAGGCTGTGCGTCGTCTATTGTTCTATCAAATACGGAACATATACATATTATGTATCATAAAATAATACTATGCACTTTACATACGTACATGAAACTGTTTCACGTAACAGTATAGAGACTGGTACATTTGGCAATAATATTCGCAATATACCAATTATCTGTTGCAGGAACCTGATTGGTTGTGCGCTTTTTTTCCTACCGATGTTGTTTTCTACAGTTTTTGTGGAATTTGGTATCTATTTTATAGTCAGGTAAAAGAAAAGTTCTGCTAAATACCTCACACTTTACCTTTTGCTGTAATTATTTATTAATCATGTGCAATTACTGGTAGCAATTAACACTTTATTAATTAAAATAAATACCTTTTTATTATTTTAAACTCAAATAATAACAAACAATGTTGAGCCGATCGCAATAATTAAAGACGTAACTTTCATACTTCTGAAAAACTGACAAAATCTCAATCCACGAACAGATTAACATTATGCAATTTAGTCGCAACTACAACAGCACAACAATTGCATTGCCAAAACCACTTTAACTTTCGGTACTTACACGAAAACGTCGACTGTCTTTTGAAACAGCTTGAAGCTGCTTTCAGACTACGCTATAATATAATAGCATATAGCTCATAGCACAACAATTTCGCGCACCATACAAAGCCAATAATATATAGTATAGTACAGTGTGAACATGTCCATAACAATGTATGGTGCGCGATATTGTTGTGCTATGAGCTATATGCTATAATGCTATTAGTATACTGTATAGCGTAGTCTGAAAGCAGCTTAAAAGGAAGCGAGTAGTACCGAATGAGCATCAAAAAGCAGCCATTTTAGAGGAACAAAACAAACTTACAAACCTCTTCAACGCAAAACTATTTGCGGAAGAAATTTCAGAAGCGCAAAATTGTTTCAAAGTTGTTGTTCCCACAGTATTTTCGTTTTCCCAAGGTAATCTGTTGCCAGTTTCAAAGCAATTTAGTACTGTTATCCAACCTGTTACTCGGCCTGGTCTTTTTGAAAGTAAAAGTGTTACAAGTAGACTTATAACTGTTATATAATGTTTTGGTAGCTTAATGGAGTAATTAATAGTTTTAAGTGTTTTAGTTTTTGTTTAAGTAAGAAGATCTTAAGCTAAATATGGTCTGCAAGTTACTTTAACTGTATGAAAGAAAGATAATATTGGGCAAAGTGTACGGCCACTCCTTTAGGTGCAAGACACGTGCTAAGAAAAAGCTTATTGTGAGTGTGACAAATTCAAATGATTGAGCATGCTAATAAACATGTACCTATACAGGCCTTGATTGTGAATTTTAGCTCATCAAAATACTTAATATTAATAAAAAATTAAGGGTACAGGAAGAGGTTTAACCCTCTGCGACTGACGCGGTAGTATCACAGACACCGCAAAATTGAAAATTGTTTTCAGTATCGGTATTTTTCATGTTACGAATCCCGGGTTCTCAGTACCTTCCTGTCGCACTCCCAGGCATCAATTAGTGCTCTGAGAGGAGTCCCGGCAAGTGCATGGGCAATTTTATGAGGGAAGGTGTCTACCACACTACCACGTCAATGTCTGGGGTGGTTGTCTGATAGACAACCACCTCAGTAAAATAGTTATATTTTCATAGTGTTTCCTAGACAACACGTCAGTAAAATTGTGTTCTAAGTTTCAGTTGCATACATTATTTTCTAGATGACTTCCTCAAATAACAACCTTTTGCCCACACAGTCAAAAAGAACGTTGGCTGTAACTTTTGAAAGCAGTCACCACCTGCTAAAGACGTTTTTGGCCGAAGAAAATGAGCAATATTGTATATGAGGGTGATGACCAGAATTAAAAAAAAATGAAATTCGATATTGCTATTGAAAATGACAAAAGAATTTGTGCTGAATCACTTAAACGCCCGTATATTTCGTACTTGAAAATTAAAGATTGCTTAGAGAACTGCGCATGAACATAGGTGACTTTTGGGTAAAGACCTCGGACCCTCCACCTCTAACAACACGATCCCTTCTAGCAAGCGGAAGAAAACTATGTCATATTACCCAACAAAAATAAAATGGGTAACAAAATATTGTTGCTGTGATTGTGTGAAGCCAAATTGACTCTGTTACTTGCAATTTTATAAAGATTTTCCTAAAAACTTAAGAGATTTTGAGGCCCAATAACTTTTTATTGAACCACTGAATATTTCGCAATTTTTCAGGTCTAATTAGTACAAGTATAAACTTTAATAAATATAATACATTACATCAAAAAATGATACTATTAACGTTGATTGTCACATTTTATGAAGTTACATATTTCTGAGGCCTGATTTACGATGTCTAAATAAATGTAGATAAACTGTTCGTTGCTTTTTATTTTAAAATATCTACTAAATTAAAATAATAAAGGATACTCTAAATATATAAAAAAACATCATCATATTGGAAATCAAAAAGTATTTATATACATTATGACCAGTCAAAGTGGTGTCTAGTATACTACCACCTCAGTAAAATTGTAAAAATTTGGGCACGTCAGTTGCAGAGGGTTAAATTAATGTTATGTTATACAGGTTGACAGGTCCTGATAAATATTGTAGTTTTGGTGTTGTCTTCTTAATGCTGTATTAAGATTGTTTGAATCATCATCATCATCATCATCATCATCAGCCATCATCATCAGACATAGGCCTCTCCAATTGCACGCCATTTAACTCGATCCTCGGCTACTCTCATCCAGCTGCCACCAGCCACCCTGCGAAGATCATAGCCTACAGAATAAGCAAGCTGAAGTGGCAGTGGGCCGGCCATATCAGTCGTAGAACCGATGACCGTTGGAGTAGACGTGTTCTAGAGTGGAGACCGCGAATCGGCAAACGAAGCGTAGGACGCCCTCAGGCTAGGTGGAGCGATGATCTTCGCAGGGTGATTGTTTAAATAATTTTTTAAAATAAATAGCTTTGTAAAATTATCAAAGGTTTTTAATGTACCCAGAAATTGTCATAACAATGACCTTTCTTTCCGTAGGTACCCTTCGAACGGGAGGCATTGTTGTTATAAAAATGCTCTTCTGCGTCCTCCTCATGCATTCCTTGCTAGCTATCGCGCGGAGCATCAAGTGTGTCATGCCATCGTCAGTAAAGCCCATCCCACTTTTCCTTATAAAAAAAGACGAGTAAAATTATTCGAATCTTAAACTTTTCTCAGCGATTTTATAAACTGATAACTTCACAGTGCGAAGCCAATTCACGAATCAAGCGCAAGTGTAGTGACTATGTCAGATGTCAACCTACAAGCATTTAACATCCGCTATTCGCACAAGACAAACCAGTTATTATGTATTTGGTGTAGCCGTGGGATGTATCTCATGTAAATTACCTATAAATTAATTTAATGGCTTCTATGACCATCAGTAGCAGTGATAGCCTAGTGGTTTAACCATGTGTATCCCTCGGCGAATGGTTTGAGTTCGATCCCGAGGCACGCACCACTGACTTTTCGAAGTCATGTGCGTATTAGAAATTAATTATCACTTGCTTTAACGGTGAAGGAAAAAATCGAAACCAGCATATCCTAGAACCAAAAAATCGAAAAACATGTGACGTCCTACCAACCCGCACTGGGCTCGCGTGGTGGACTACGGCCCACTCCCTCTCACAGAGGAGGCCTGTGTCCCAGTAGTGGGAACATTATAGGCCGATTATGCTTATGCTTATGCTATGACCATTTATGAAAGTATTATTTTATATGGTCAACCCAATTGATCTGTCCGCGCACATCAAAAATATCCCGTATACAACCATCTTTTGTTTATCACCAGGAGCATTGCACTACTAAAATTATAACAATTTCAGAACATAGCCCGCTCGCAGCAAACGGTCGAAATAGTTCCACATCTGTCACAAGTTTACGCAACAACAAGTAATGCAGCCATAGTGTCAAATGTCAGCAGCGGACCAGCAGTTGTCAAACCAGAAGTTCCGTTGCACACACAGTCTCACAGTCCCAGTTTGTGAGTAGGGTTGCAAAATTACGTAATTTTACCGAAAACGCTGGTAAAATACGGGTATTTTACGGTAATTTATATAAATTACGGTAAAATTACCGGGTACTTATGTATGGTGAATGGTGGTATGCGCGGACCGCGGTCGCTGATGATTGGCAATGAGTGACTGTGGCTCCATCTGTTCCCCGGACTCGGAACCTTTCTTAGTAGTAGTTTAATTCGTTTTTTACCCAATCTTATCGTATTTTACCGTAAAATATAATATTTTACGTAAAATATCGTAATTTACCGAATTTTACGAAAGTAATTTTACCGCTTTACATCCCTATTTGTGAGTATGTTTTGATCTTGTTTTGATTGTAACTGTATTTTGTAGCTGCATTTTTCGATAAGGATGATAATATAATTTTTCTTTATTGATTAATGGTTCTGGTGATAGTGGGTTTCTTAGAACTGTGTCGTTATTCGAATTCGGTCTGTCGTGGGATCCGTCAATCTTGTTGTTTTATTCTCATAAACTACTCACGCAAAAAAAAAGAAAACTCTGAAGGCCTCTACAACAGAGCATAGCGATAAATCAGTATGATTTTTTTTCTCAAAAATGACGTTATGAATCAGATACTAGCACACCCTTTTCCGTTGGCACTTTGTTCAAATTATACCTAATTCCAATTCCAACAGGTTTGAAAGCCTACGCCTACATAATAAATTATTCTTATTCAACTTCCGTGTTTCAATATTTACGACACGTGATTATTTCTAAGTTTGCAACCGATTAATTTTAATTCACTTTTTATGAGAAACTGGAAAGGTTATGTCAATCACCATCTGTTTCATTATGAATTTATGGGCTCATTGTATTAAAACTACAAACTTCTTGTGTGCTCTTTTCCATAAAAATCTGATTAACAGGAATAAAGTTTCCACTGTCTCTAAGATAGGATTAAAAAATATACATCTTCAATATTTTCTTCTACACAATTTTTGCGTTTTTGTTGGACCCAGAATACATTTAGCTCAACGAAAAAGTTTACATGTTTTTCCTGCTATACAAACGTATGAGCTTAAGCAGAATCAACTTTATTATACTTACCTGCATTATTAAGTTGTTATAAAAATGCTCTTCTGCGTCCTCCTCATGCATTCCTTGCTAGCTATCGCGCGGAGCATCAAGTGTGTCATGCCATCGTCAGTAAAGCCCATCCCACTTTTCCTTATAAAAAAAGACGAGTAAAATTATTCGAATCTTAAACTTTTCTCAGCGATTTTATAAACTGATAACCAAGCATATCCTAGAACCAAAAAATCGAAAAACATGTGACGTCCTACCAACCCGCACTGGGCTCGCGTGGTGGACTACGGCCCACTCCCTCTCACAGAGGAGGCCTGTGTCCCAGTAGTGGGAACATTATAGGCCGATTATGCTTATGCTTATGCTATGACCATTTATGAAAGTATTATTTTATATGGTCAACCCAATTGATCTGTCCGCGCACATCAAAAATATCCCGTATACAACCATCTTTTGTTTATCACCAGGAGCATTGCACTACTAAAATTATAACAATTTCAGAACATAGCCCGCTCGCAGCAAACGGTCGAAATAGTTCCACATCTGTCACAAGTTTACGCAACAACAAGTAATGCAGCCATAGTGTCAAATGTCAGCAGCGGACCAGCAGTTGTCAAACCAGAAGTTCCGTTGCACACACAGTCTCACAGTCCCAGTTTGTGAGTAGGGTTGCAAAATTACGTAATTTTACCGAAAACGCTGGTAAAATACGGGTATTTTACGGTAATTTATATAAATTACGGTAAAATTACCGGGTACTTATGTATGGTGAATGGTGGTATGCGCGGACCGCGGTCGCTGATGATTGGCAATGAGTGACTGTGGCTCCATCTGTTCCCCGGACTCGGAACCTTTCTTAGTAGTAGTTTAATTCGTTTTTTACCCAATCTTATCGTATTTTACCGTAAAATATAATATTTTACGTAAAATATCGTAATTTACCGATATGAGCTTAAGCAGAATCAACTTTATTATACTTACCTGCATTATTAAGTTGGGTTTCATCCTTATCTCATTCAGAACAGCCTCTCGGTTACTTGTGGGATCATAATGTCACATAAAACCTGCTTAAGTAAACTTTAACCTTAAGCACTTAATTGAACTCTGAGAAATACAGAAAATGTTGTATAATCTATCTTAATTGCTGACTGAATCAATTCTATACGAGTTAATCAAAAGATAAAATGCTGGATAACATAGTTGACATTAGCCAAATCTCCGTCGCCATCACGTCCTGAATTCATGGAGCGCCGATGACTAACGGTGTACCTTGGATGTATCTTTGTACTTATCTGTACTCATCTATCGATGGTGTATTTCTGCTTACCTGTAATAAGAGAAAAAAATATCATTAATATAATGTGATAGATATTATTATGATGTTTTATCAAAAAAGTGGAAACTTTATTACCACAATCATATTGGGACACGTAAGTACGTGAATAGAATACCAAAGTGTTTTCAATTCTTTTATTAATATAAATTTAAAAATCTTTTAAATTTTTAGATCGCAATGGAAGATTCCTAAAGACATTTGCATCAATTATTTTGACTTCTTCCTCCCACAATATTTCCATTTTCTAACCAGAAAACACTTTGACATTAACTGTGATATAATTTTAAATCGATAGATATCCGTAATTGGTAAGGCTATTTAAATTATGGTCACTTCTGACTCACTCCCGGTAACCTTGATCGTGAGGTATTTTGCAATATCCAAATGACGTCAACCTATCTAAAAATATCATAAATTTTTGTCACTAGTTAATAAGCGGTTTTAATTTGGAATAAATAAACTAAAATCACTCCGAAAACAATTTAAGAAGAGCCAAAGTCTAGCAGAGGACTGTGATAGCTTTAGTTAGTGATACTAATGGTCCAGAGGATGTTGCAGTAATCATGGTAAAACTATTGTTCCACATGTCAAGATTATTGTCGGGGATTTAAAAAAGATTATTAAATAGGTTGGTCTAAGTATATGGATGTATATGATATGCAGTGATAGCCTACTGGATTAACCATGTGCCTTCCACGGCGAATGGTTCGAGTTCGATCCCGAGGCACGCACCGCTGACTTTTCGAAGTCATGTGCGTATTAGAAATTAATTATCACTTGCTTTAACGGTGAAGGAAAAACATCGTGAGGAAACCGGCATGTCCTAGAACCAAAAATTCGAAGACATGTGACGTCCACCAACCCGCACTGGGCCCGCGTGGTGGACCACGGCCCACTCCCTCTCACAGAGGAGGCCTGTGTCCCAGCAGTGGGAACATTATAGGCCGATTATGCTATGCTATGCTATATGCTATATGGATGTATCTACTTTGCAAAAGCGTGGCCAAACAAAGTGTGATGCTACTGGCCAGCCCTGTGATCTTGTAAGACGGACACGGACAGGATCGAGTTCTTGCCAAAAGTCTAGCTTTTGGCAAGAACTCGCTCCTGTGGTCAAACACGCATAATGAAATCAAGAGGCTAACTAAGTACGGAAAACAGGTGGTTTAACTAACTGGGTATATCCTATATCCTACAATAATATTTGTCATTGGTGTTAAAATAAATTAATCGCAAACCATAATGCATAATATAATTATGCTCACTTAAACTGTATATGCTCTGTAACTTGTTCTTGTTGTCTATGATGCCATCTATGCCCTAATGTAAAAGAAATAAAAATAAATTCTCTCTGGTTTTTGTCTTATACACCGGTGTTTCATTTCCAAAACCTTTTATCATTATATTACAATTATTAGAGCACTAATCCGTAAATCTCTGCAAAAATCATCAATGTTTGATATAATTGTAAAGCCATAACAGAATTCGATACGGACTTTGTTCTCGTCAATCTCTTGCCTAAAAGAAAGGGAAGCATTAACAGTAGCAGCAGGTAATGGATGTAATAACATTCTAATTATTAATAATAAAGAAGTCAATAATTATTAATATAACACTCAATTATTCAGACTATAACAGTTTTCGTACATTAATTAATTAGAAATTCAATTAACACCATTTCGACAGAACATTTAAAGCTTCAAAACATAAGAATCCCATTACCAAAGGCCAAAAATTACAAAATTAACATTTACAATCACAAAAACGACTATTACCTTCAAATAATTCTAGATTCCGCGAGATATGACAGCAAAATTAATTTGGTAATCTAAATTCATGTTATTTTTAACCCACTGATAATTAAGCTTTATAATCAGCACCATACAACTGAGTTTTAAATAGCAAAGCTAATACTTTCAAAGTAAGAACCAAATTAGAATTTGTAATCTTGCTAATGGAATGTGATACCTAAGCGCCATAAGATAAAGTCTAAATTGATAGTAAATTTAAAATGGTTGATGTTTCCGGTAGAAACAATAGTGAAGGATATTGTCCAGCCTGTAACAGAGATCGGAAGTGATATGATTATCTTCACGGCTCGTTGATTAGGATTGGTAAGGACAGGTTTTGATTTATTTTATGAGAATAATTCTGTTCAGGAAATAATAAACATAATTATCTATGTTTGTGTCTAGAATTTGCTACTATAATATCAACAAAGATATATTTATTTCAGAATTTGGCTGGACGCTACAACTCATAACATCACATAGGTTATCATTTTCTCAGTCTCCAGAAAGTCTGAAATCAGTCTGCGTAAATACGGAACTAGTAGAACCAGAGCTATAAAAACTAGTAGGTACTGCTTTTGATCTTTCAGCCAAATCTTAAGAGACGTTGGAACTGTGTATAACTAAAAGTTTTAAACCAGCGAAGAAAACAAACAAAAGTTTCGGTGCGGAATTTTATAAGTTTACAACTCACGAATCAGCTGGATCTTCTATTGCGGTCAAATAATTTCCTAGATCTTCACAAGCAAGGAAACGGAAAGAATCCCACAAAGCAAGTATTACATCATATTTTGTTTATTGTCCTTTATTTACTACTATGTCTTCAAACCCCCATTATCCTGTGTTATCCGTTCCGGGCCGAAGAAAAATAATCTCGGAGTAATGTCAAAGGAACCGATGTTAGCCCAAAGGGGTCGAGGTCAATAAACTCTCGAAGGTCCCTGTATGGTCTCGTTTTGAGTCTTCGAGCCTTTGAGATGGTTTTGATTTGACGATTTTATGGGTCGGAAGGTAGTCGTTAGGTTAAGTGAGCAAGTGGGTCAAAGGAAAAATTCTGAAGAACAGTGGATTACAAAAAGTTTGTTGTGTTTTCTTGTAGTTGGAAATGAAAACAAAGTAAATGTGTTACTTCTATCATTAAAAGTACGCATAAATTGCAAGTTTAATCTGAAGGACTTGAAACTATTTTCCATTTTTCTACGTATAGAATAATTTTGTCTTTATTGATTAAAGAAGTATGTTTTGCAAACCATGACATTTTTGCTCATATATAACTCAATTCCAGTGACTATTTATTCAGTAGAACAAGAATAAAATCCAATTTTGATTTCGGATCACATCATCCCGTTGTTCATAATAATGCTACCGTCAGTATTTAACACCAACAGCATTTTCTTCATCCCCATCATTTATTACAAAATTATCATCACCTAGTTTATGTGCTGTACAATTACGTATATTTTTTTACGTATAATTGCCAGTACCATCGCTTTTCCACGATAGAATAAAGATGGTCTTAGCACTTTACAGTACGGTTGTTGAGTTTTTAAACAAAATCGTGTAGCAATCGTGTCGTAAGCAGAAAGTCGTCCACCCGTCCCGCATAATGCATAAGTTTCGACTTTTTATGTTCTCTCCTTAACTCGCCGGAAAGAAATTGAATGGAGCGTTGCTGTGGAAATTTTAAAATTATGTTTTGACACGTTGTGAGTTGCTTTTAGAGTTATTATTATTATTTGTCTTCTCACAATGTGACTTGCTTTTTGAGTTATTATTTTTTGTATTTGTCTCGTTATGGCTATTAAAATTACTGGGTGAGTAAGGATCTCTCATACGTTAAATGAAGCAAAGAGTGTTTTTTTTCTGTTCGTTTTATCTCTTTCAATACCTGCATCTGCTCTTTCTTGGGTTATTTTAGTATGCTATTATTCGTAAAGGAAATAATATGAGAGATGCATATAGGAAGACGTAGTTGTTATAATATTTAATGCGATTATCATTGTCAGGTTAGTGTTGTTAGTTAATGTTGTAGCTATCACGTCTACCAAGGAAATTAGGTATGATTTTTCAAGACCATCAATTATTATATTTTTATTATTTATCGTTTACTGTAACTACTTCTTATTTAGTGTACCTACCTACTTGATGTCTTGTATATTCAAGTTTGTTTAAACACAGCATGTCTGTAGGTTTAGACTTTTGAATGATTTAGTATCCTTGGTGATTCTTAGATATTATAGATTCAGCTTAGAAATAAAAACTTCCGTGGCCGTTAAACCGCAAGTTAATTATAGACATTAGTTTTGTTATATCACTATTTATTTTTATTAGCTTTTTATAAATAGGATGCCGGATCAATTTATTATTATTTAAATATTTATATTTTACCGATTCATTCGCATAATATTGTTGTGAATTAGTGATTTCGTCATTTTGTTGGCTAATGGCTATTAATAAGTCTTATTACTTATTGCAATCAAATGAATTGTCGAATATGAATTGATTTGGAACAAAATAAAGTAATACCTAGATCCTAGAACTTAAATCAGTTTTTAATTGAGCTTTTTTTTCTGTCGACGTATTCCTTTACAGATAAGTTTGCCAAAATTATGACAGATTGGTATAAAATACTTACATAAATAAGTACATGAATTCAGAACGGAATTTCAGTAGCACATTTCCTTCTTCCAACTATTACAATTTCCAAAGACCCACATTTCTAGAAATCACGAATTATGCCACTTCAATTGGGAAGTCACCATCATGAACCTGTTTACATCTACAAAAGATAGTTTAGGTGACAATCAAATGATATCAGTTATAAAGCAGGTTAAATAGCAAGCAGTCCTATCCTATAACAATAATTGCAAGCAATTACAATTTCTATATAAAGAGAAATGCTACGTTACTAAAATTAATTCTTATTCCTTAGTGAAATTGCATGGACTAGTTTTCTTCAACTTTCTTTAACAATTGATTTAAGAAATGTGATAAATGCAAGCCAGTATCGTGAATCACGTTCAAGATTATCTTTTCCTGCGGCTTCATTGACTTTCAATACGGTTCTCTGCACAAGAAGTATACTTTTAGGCAGATTTTATCCTTGTACTCATTTTCATACATGTATATTCGCTAAGTTATCATCGATGTATAATTTATCAAGCATTTTCATATTTTTATCATTTTAAGTAAGTTAACATTTTAGTTTTACATAGCAGTGATAGCCTAGTAGTTTAACCATGTGCCTCCCACGGCGAATGGTTCGAGTTCGATCCCGAGGCACGCACCGCTGACTTTTCGAAGTCATGTGCGTATTAGAAATTAATTATCACTTGCTTTAACGGTGAAGGAAAACATCGTGAGGAAACCGGCATGTCCTAGAACCAAAAATTCGAAGACATGTGACGTCCACCAACCCGCACTGGGCACGCGTGGTGGACTACGGCCCACTCCCTCACACAGAGGAGGCCTGTGTCCCAGCAGTGGGAACATTATAGGCCGATTATGCTATGTATGCTTATGCTAACATTTTAATTAACTTACTTATAGAATAAAATAAAATCTAGAATAACCAGACTGTTGATGAAATTCACGTTAGATACCGAAGTAGGTACTATCTTGTAAGTGGGCAATGATAGTGGTAACTTTTAACTTTGTACTAATTACATTTCCACAATTTAAAATCTAATGTTGAACTGTTTCCGTGTCTATTATAATCTAAAACCTTGAGAAAATTAGATAATTTCATGATTTCTCTAACAGCCTCATCATACTGTTAATTAAGTATATTGCAACTTTCTTCTGAAATCAAGTACCTATTATAAACGTATAAAAGTATTACTAATATCTTATCCATTATATTATCACTTCTTTTATTCCGAAATCAGCGTGAAATTACATAATTAAGCAGCTCATTCAAAACACTACACTTCATAACCGTGGCTTTTCACAAAAGACCTTTTGTTTTTTTTTTACACTAATGTAAAACCAATTCTTAACCGTGGTTAAATCATCAGCTGACATCCAAAACAAAAAGTCAAGCAACCGTTAGGAAGATCGAAATGTCCTTGAAATGGCCATGGCACTTTCTTTTTTCTTCAAAGTTTCACTGTGTCAGTGTGTCAGCTTATTTTTTCTAGGCCTACTTAAATAGATGTGTTGAATTAATATTTGTTGTCATAGACATAGCAATAGTAAATATGTAATAGCTACTTACTTAAATCAAGTCTAAAACTGGTAATTTTCTAGTTCACAACCTCCTTTATTTTAGTTCTGCTCATAAAGTTTATTGGCCATATTATGATAAAAAAGCAACCAGATTGCTTTTAAACATTTATTGAAAATAATTATTCTGTTTTCAGTCCAACGTAATCCTATGACAAAAAGTGTTTAGTACCTATTTAGTTCCTGCTTCCACCAATTAAGTATGTCGTGGTCTTAGATAAAACAAGGGACTTGATAATCATCAAATGATTTTATTTTGTTAACAATAATTTGCCTCTTTCGGCATAGTTGCCGTGATTCCCTTCCTTTTTAAATATTCTAATGAAAAACTATCAAATTATGCTTCAAACTAAACACGAAACTGTCAGTCTTTCCTTAAGACTTATAAAAGACTTAGGGCGGGTTGCTTCAAACCATCTGTATTCGTAAGTCAGTACGTAATCGAAGTCAGTATGAAATTGTCGTACAAGCCGCCATATTTGACGGTTACAGATACGTAACTGTAAGTTGAAACAACATGGCCTTAGAAGCTAAAATTAAAATCAAGTCTTAACATTTCGAAGGCAACAAGAAACGTACACAGCCTACAGTTAATCGAATACTTAGAAAACGATATTCTTTAGGATACCCGATATTTGATGGGCTCTTCATTAGCAAGATGTTAAAGTTGAAACAGAAGTTTTAATTCGTTCTCTTAGTGAAGAAAAGTTGCTTTGTAATTAAGGTAATGTTAATATGGCTTCTTAGCATCTGCCCTAAGTGATTTCCGACAAATTGGATTCAGAAAATACAGTTGGTGCAGAGTTACTGCTGGGAGAGATGCAATTGGCTGCTGCACTGTGTCATGCAGCTCGATTCCCGCATAAAGTTCAGAATCAGGGAGCTTCTGTATATGAGATATTATATGTTTGTATCACTTACGATACAGGAATGTTCTGGAATCTTAGTGCTTACAACTTTGTTTTGTAAAATATAAATTAGTTTTGTTCAAACGATGCGCTGCACAGGGATATAAACAAAATAACTTGCGATGCATATATATTTTGTAGCAACACCTTTTCATGACGGTGGGGAATAACAGGTTGACGATAATGATAATAGTGTTCGTTGTAAGAGAAGTCGGTTAAAAAATAGTGTGTTGATCAAGAGCCGCAGATGTGGCTGTTTGTAAAGCTCAATGAAATAAGTTTTGCAATAAATAAACTTTTTTTCATAAATTTGCGTTTGACCGCCTTTTGCCGGATATTAAGCGGTTTACGATGGAGCAAGCTTACCTAGAAGAAACCGATTCACTTGCACACAGATTGTAACTATCGAGAGTAAAATATGATTAAAGGTTGTAAGTAGGAGAGGCCTATAATAAAATACTGCGATTTACAAGTACCGAAAAGGACACTGGCAGTTATATTTTCAACCTACCAATAGCAGCATTAGATAATGCCTTAAGCACTCTTTTATAACAATTCAAAGCAGATTTTCCATTATTGCTTCCATAAGATTTAGTAAACAAAGGCCAGTGAGACTTGAGCACACTCATTACGGCATCAAGACTGCCAAAACCAACAACTTCTACAGCTAACCTGAACTGTTTGCAAGCAGCAAAGAACGCCATCACTTGAGAACCTTGCTTAACATCGTGATGTAATAGGTACACGGCATACATTACCATGTCATTCGGTTACATAAGGGTTGGTACTCTGTCAATATATAAATGACACACTTTTTTTGTTTCAATTAGAGTATTAACATTGCTTATGTAACTGTGGGGTCAGTGTACGGAATGAATGCAAAAATAAAGGGAAATTATTGTTAAATGGTAATAGTCCTTGAAATTCAAATTTTATATCAGTTTTTGCTAACTTTACCTGTTTTTTACGTTGAATGTTGCAAAATACGATTCGCAATTGTAAGGATGATGTTTTGCTGAATAAATATTCAAAATCAAATCAATTGTCTATCAATCAATGGTCTCAAGTATGAATATTTTATGAAATATTCATACTTGAGACCAATTAGAACTTGAGATTCGTATTGATGATTTTAATGATTGTTATTCTCCAAATACTTAGGTAACCGTTACTGTCGCGGATCATATTTTGATAAATTTTTATTCTGATGCTGAGCTGCAAATTGCAAAATAAGTAAGAATATGAGAAATATAGCCCCCAAAATTCAATAAAGTGTTACGATACCTGTAATATAATGGATCATATACCTTGCACATGGATTTAACCTTGCAGTGGCTGACATTGAAGGGTGGTTTCAATTTTCATTTAGACTACAAAGCCTCTGTCCTATTTTGTTTCTTATACGGGTATTGAAATAGTTGACTGAGTGATACCATAGTATATTTTCAAAAATGTCCCAAAAATTGTAGGTATCACCATAGTATAAATAGGGGAAGTAGGTTATCTTCAAACAAACGCACCGCGCGCGGCTTGTATGTGTTCGCCAAAGTATATATGCGTCGCCGCACGCACACTTAACAAAATCTCTACCCGGGTCGGGTCGAGAAGATAACCTACTTCCCCTATTTATACTATGGTGATACCTTCAATTTTTGGGACTAACTAAGTGTAAACGACGGGCTCATGAATTCTCTTGTGTGCCAACTATACCTAATACGGGAATCACGGGCATACTTTTTTGAGATGAAATGTTCTCGAGTCAATAAATCCTAAGATTTCCACTACTCAACGATGAAAGAATCGACTTACGACCAAACCTTTTAGCCAATCCTCGCAAAAAGCCGGACAAAGGAAACAGGGACCCCACTTTACTAAACCGTAACACTAAATAGTAGTATATACGCGGCAGTTCTATTAGCCGAAAATCAAGATAGAAGCAGGCCTTAACTTCTGTCTTTAATCTTCCTTACACCCAAAGGTAATTAAGTCAGCTGTTTAATCAAAAAGTCGGATGAAGTTTGCTTAATTAGCCGTAATTCGGGGGTTAATTGGTTCTTTGATATAAAAACATAATTAATAGCGCCATGATGTCAGGGGGCGTTTCGAGGCTTCAAATGTACCAAGGAGTTTGTCTTTTTAATTAGAGGTTGTCTATAGGCTTCTTGTAAGAAAGTCAAATGACTTTTCTGAAAGTCGTGTTTTCTTTGGAAATTATTGTCGATCGAGGAATAATTACCCGACTGCTTAGGAGAGTAATGATTTTTGAGTGTGTGTATGTATGTTTCTTTGGCATGCTCTGATAGACAAAACGGCTTGATCAATATTATGAGGTGTTATGGTTAAATTCATCTTTATTGTGGGGGTGAGGGACACAGTGTATAATATTTATATAACGCAGTCAGGTTTTATGTTTTTTCTTCTATTTTAGTGTCTCTTGTTTTGCTTAAGATTGTCATAAAGCCATGTTTTTAAAACTTGAAACGTTGTTGGCCTTGGTTTGCTTCTCAGTAGCTATTGTGAGGTCATGTTAGGTTTCGTAGAAATCTCAATAAAAAAACCTTTATTAAGTAAATTATTATATGTAGTCAGTTATCTACTGTTGTCAGTAAAGAACTTGATTTAGTAAATACAGAATGATCGAAAAATTGTCAGCCCTTTTAAATTATTTATGAAGATGATGTTAGAGATGTATGAAAGAAATAATGCAGCGACACTTAGGCCCGTATTCCAGAACAATACTCGAGCACCGATCTCTGCGTGAGCATAGATTTCAACCAATGAAATGGCTTTAAATCTATGCTCAAGCAGAGATCTGTGCTCGAGCATCGTTCTGTAATACGGGCCAAAGTAAGTTGTAGAACGGTGATGATGATTTAATCATTTACGAACTATAGGTAAGGCTGTGTACCCAATAGGCAAACTGTGAGCGGCCGACTGAGTTTGCGCTAACAGTTTGCAGTAGCAAACTGTTAGCGCAAACTAGCGAGCTGTGGACACTCCATCCCACTTCCCACTAATATTATAATCGCACTAATCCTACTATACTATTATAAACGTGAAAGTTTGTGTGTGTGTGTTTGTTACTTCTTCACGCTGAAACGGCTGGACGGATTTGGATGAAATTTGGCAAAGTGGTAGCCTGGGACCAGGAAAAACACATAGGCATTTTTCATCAATTTTCTAAGTCGCGGGCAGCAGCTAGTTTCAAATATATGGAATGGAAGGGCGTACTAAACCGATACGCCGCAAACTCAGTAGGCCGCTAACAGTTTGCCTAATGGGGACACAAGTATGTAAGTAAAGACAGCAATAGTGAGTGTACAAGCGAAAGTTGAATAGAGGCGACGCCATTTTCAATCCCATTCTTTGTCTGCGGTTGTAAATACACAACCAGGTTTTAGTAGAACTTGCAAAAATTTACTAAAACCACGTTTTAAAAGATTCATCCGCTCAAGTAGGACATCAACTTTTGAGAAAGGCGAAACCGAAGCCTCATTGTACAAGTGAAAGTATACTGAACCAGGTCACCATTTGATGTTTTGTTTTCGTAAATTAACCTTAATTTAATTTTAATGAGTTTGCATATGCATAAATTGCCTGTTTTTGTGTTAAAAATGCAAGAGGTCAAGTTATGGTGGTACTTGAAGAAAATGTGGAGGGGCAACTATAAGTTGAGTGGTTGTGAAAAATATAAGTAATTGTATGCATATCTGCATGGTACGTGTGTAACACTTTCAGAGAGAATGCTTTATGATGTACATATGTTTAAGTGTTTGTGGGGTGAACAAAACGTGTAAAATAAGAAGGAGAAATATAAAAAAACCGGCCAAGTGCGAGTCGTACTCGCGCACCGAGGGTTCCGTATCATTTTTGGACGTATAAAGTGAAAAAAAACCGGACCGCATAACTAAGTTTGTTTGTGAAGGAATTTTGATGATTTTGAAAAAACTGTACTAGTTAGGAATATCGTTTTATTTTTGGTGCAATATTTGGGTCAATTCCTATCAGCTCTAATTATTTCAGATTTTTCGCTCCGCAAACTTCGGAGATAAGGGGGGGGGAATGGTATTTTTTCAGACATTTTTCATCATTTATGTCGAAAACTGTGAGACATAAAATAAAATGAAAATATATTTTGAAATGTGCAGATCAAGCCCTTTCATATGATATACCACTTGACCTAGTAACCCCGCTTTAAAATTTCGGAACCCCACTCCGGCCCCTTTTGCAATAAAAATAAAAATATCTTTTGACTTTTTTCATTTGCAATAAAATTGGGCAAGCATTCTTTATAACTGTTCCCAAGTTGATAGCATTAGTAGTTGCTGAAATAAGCCGGTGTGACAGACAGACAGACAGACAAAGTCGCAGGGTTCCTTTTTTACCATTTTGGTACGGAACTCTAAAAAGTAAAGTCTATATTTCGCGCATTGTTGGCAAAATATTATTTTAAGCAAGTATCCTCAAAACTTCCCAAGCATTATAAGTTTGGCAAAAATCAGAAGTGTAGGTAAGTAGGTATAGATTTTCTCAAAGATTTTGGTCATAATCACTTTATATCAGGGACCGATTAATCGGGTTAAAAGGTTACCGGTTAAATCTCTAACCCATATTATTGGTTAATCTTAATGCAGGGTAACCGGCTAACCCTTTAATACGGATACCGTTACCGGTTAATATTGCTGATTAACCCGAATGAAATAGAACAAAATTGAAAAAAAAGGAACAAAAATGAACTCTATGCGTGAACCGGTTATTATTAGGCTGATTAACCCAGAATACGGGTTAACCTTTATGCAAGGCTTTTCACCTAACCCAAAAAAAATAACCCGGGTTAATCAGCAATAACCCCTATACGAGTGACATTTTCGGTCCCTGCTTTATATTATAAATGCGTAACTTTGTGTGTGTGTTTGTTACTCCTTCACGCTGAAACGACTGAACGGATTTGGATGAAATTTGACAAAAAGGTAGCCTGGAACCTGGCAAAGCACATAGGCTACTTTTGGTCCATTTTCATGTAGTCAAAGTCGCGGACAACAGCTAGTATTTAATCAGTAAATTTTATTGAGCTTTTTGTTTGCCGGTTGAATATCTCAGACTTACTCCATTTACAAAAAAATAGCATCAGAAAAATAACGGTGAAATAACTATAGTTATTGTATTATATTGTTGTAATGACTGCGTTTTTGTGTTTTTTATTTGCAACTACTAAATAGATTACCTAGCTTTAAATATATCGTGAAATAACGATGCTTAATAGACGCCTACATCCAAATAACGAAGCAGGTATAACCGTTTTTTGTCTAATGTTATACTAAATGGAGTATAGTAGACAAACAGTTATATAAACATGTATAACAAAAACACAAAAATATTGTGTTCACTTCAACAATAAAATATTTTTGAGGCTTTGCGCCACATTTAAAATGATAAAACATGCAAAAAACATTAAATATTATTACGCTATAACATTTAAACCTATTAGATAATCGCCTACTACCATTATGTCTTGAACAAATTAACATTTGCAGTCATAATCACTAATATAACACTTATCGCCTACGCAATAAAAACTAATACCTACGGTAGCAAAATATAAAAAAAAAACAACAAAAAATATTGCTAGTCAAAAATTAAAATTTGCTCTAATTTGAACTTTATTTGATTGTGATAAGAGTGTTGAGTTGTTTTATGAGTATAGTTTGTATATCGCAACCTATGGTCAATGTAAGTATAGACTGCTATTTATGGGCGGTACACACAATGTGCAATGTCCGTCGCATGGCGTAATGTGTGCACGCCTTTATAATTTTCTATTTGTAAAACTATTGAAGAGTCATGTACTTTGCAAAATGGGATAACGTGTCGCTGGTTCGATTCCCACACTGGTCTGGCTGTTTGTGTATGTGAAATTTGTGTTCGGAAACGCACGACACAGGAGAAATTCTAGTGTGGGGCAACGTTTTAAAAAAATATTAATATAATAATTGACTTTCATTTGGGCATCATAATCATGTCTATGAAAGTGAATTAAAGGAAAATCAATAATTGTTACACCATTGATAAGTAGGCGACTTACCTGATACCTACTTATTTTGACTAAGCAGAAAATGAAAGTGAACATACCTGGAAAGAGAAAAAACAAAGCATTAGATAAAATAAAGGTGTTAAAGATACAAAACAAAGAAAAAGTTCCGTACAAAATGTGTGTAGCCGCAAAAAAATGTTTATGTGATACAGCTACAAAATTAAAGATTTCGTATTTTTTTATTTACTAATGCTGTGAGACCTTGCTTCTTGCGAATTTTCATCAGGGACCGAAAAGGTCACCCGTATAGGGGTTAACCCGGGTTATTTTTTTGGGTTAGGTGAAAAACCTTGCATAAAGGTTAACCCGAATTCTGGGTTAATCAGCCTAATAATAACCGGTTCACGCATAGAGTTCATTTTTGTTCCTTTTTTTTCAATTTTGTTCTATTTCATTCGGGTTAATCAGCAATATTAACCGGTAACGGTATCCGTATTAAAGGCTTAGCCGGTTACCCTGCATTAATATTAACCAAAAATATGGGTTAGAGATTTAACCGGTAACCTTTTAACCCGATTAATCGGTCCCTGATTTTCATGATTCTAGGTCCACTGGAAATACCTACCCTACAGCTTTTGATTTATTTGCGAGTGTCAAAATATGCGGAATAAACGACCGTTTTACTATTTGATATTAATTTCAACTTGAAACCTCCACGCATTCCTGCCGGCCTAGCATGACCACGATAGAAACGGGTTTTGTCTACATAGAAATAGACAAAGTGACAGATTGTAGAAACATTTCTACCGTTTCATTCATAAAACGTAGAAATGTTTCTACAATCTGTCTACAATCTGAGAAAAAGGGTCTTGACAGAAAAACAGACGGACAACGAAGTTATTCTTTATGGGTCCTTTTTTTCTTTATGAAGTACGGAACCCTAAAAATAACAGATATTGTGAAAATCTCGTATACAAAGTGCAAAGGCAGTGTTTTCATCCTTTCTAAGAAATTAATATAACTATTACCAACCTATTTCCACATCAATCCACTTCCAAACCTTATCGAAGGTTGCTTAACCTCAACATTATTCAACACACGGGCTCTTGTGATAATTGTTACCAATGGTAGAGCTTAACGGCTATCAGTAACGGATGTGATGTAAACATGTAGAGGTCACTCTGTAAGCTCTTGAAGGTGACACTGTAGAGTATGCCAGTGTCTCCACAAATGTTTGGTAGAGTTGCCACCTTCGTGGGTAAGCGAAGTCGACCCTGGGCCCTTAGCCAAGTCACTTTTCTGTTAGCGTTAACGTCAAACGCTACGGATAAAATGTATGGAAGTGACATTTGTGAGTCACGTGACTTTTCCGCAGGTAATGTCATTGCCATACATGTTGTGCTTAACGTTTGGCGTGAACGCTAACAGAAAAGCAACTTGGCTAGGGCCTCTGTCGACTTAGTGTAAGAGCCATAAGGAAGGCCTATGTTCTACAGCGGATATTAAGTCTGATATTATTACGTTAATGGTACAAACTTTACCTACCAATTGCAGTGCCTATCCTAGGGAAGTCCGTAAATTAATGTATGTGAGAAATAGTAATAATTTCGACCGTTTGCGGATATGGTGCAAACGGCTGAGGTCGATGTATCGTATTGAAGGTAACATTTTATACGAAGGTGAAAATTATAATGTACTAGCACTTTTCCCGCAACGTAGTCCGCGTGGCTCACGGGAAATATACATTTTTTTGGGATAAAAAGTAGCTTATGTTACTCAGTGATAATGTAGCTTTCTATTGGTGAAAAAATGGTTAAGATCGGTCCAATAGTTTCCGAGCCTATTCGGTACAAACAAACAAAAAAATCTTTCCTCTCGATAATATTAGAATATAGTATATAGAAGACTAGCGCCCGCCCCTGCTTCGCACGGGTGCAATTTACTGATGTAGCGACATTTCAAAACATCGGAATTTCTTTGCTTTATCTAAGTTAATAAAATTAACTTCTAATGATAATGATAAATGATATTTATTTTGTAAATAGGTTAAAAGTAACACTTTTACACGTCAAAACATTTTTTTAAGCTAGATGAGTTCGGTGTTTCCTATATGACTACCTTTGAGAAGAAACACCGAAACAAACTCAAAGGTTGATGTCTCTTTTAAAGTCTAGACAATTAAGATAAATTGTGTAAGAACCATGCAGGTTAGTCTGAAATGGCCTTTAGAGGAAGGAGCCATACAGATTTTAATGGACCTGACCTGACTGTGCACGCATGTGCCGGGTATCGTGGTAGCTCAACCCAGACTTAGGGAGCTCAACGACCCGACGAACATTACCATCAGAAAGGACATTTGGGTAGGTAATATACAGGTACACTTCATAAATAATAAATTCTCTTTTTACTAAAGTTCTAAATTGACAGGCATGTTTCTATTTTACCTATAAATATTTGCCTATTTTAAAAGTTCAGGGGTCAATTCATTTTTATGTACATAATATAATAGGTACCATTATTTTCCTTATAATTATAATAAAACAAATGTTATTTTTATCATCGATAATAAATTGCTAGTAATAAATAAATTGTATTGTGTTATAAAATACAAATTAACACCCACTTATTTGTAAAGATTTAAATAAAAAATCTGTACCTACCTAAATATTTGTAAATATGGAATACTAGCATTTTCCCACGACTTCATCAGAGATCAAACACATATAGGTATTTAATGAAATTAATATCAGTTTCTACCATGTGGTTTAGGCTGTGTTTTGGCCACTCATGGGACAATAGAGATTAAAAGAATAAAAAACTTGTTTCCAAATATAGAATTTACTGGGCAACAACATAAGTACCAATAAATTAGCCAACGATTAAAATCAACAAAGTCTGCTAAGTCTATGTTTAAAACGGACATGTTACAAGGCTTCCACAGCTTGCGCAAGCGCAACACGTCAAAACTGTCGTCTTGCCTACAAATTACAGTTGCGCCACACACGAACAATCAGTTTTGTCCGTCGGCTTGAGTCCTAATAAATTCTGATTCTAGATTGATAGGTTCCTATCCTGTCTGGGGACAGCCTGTATTTCACCATAGGTACAAGTACTCACAAGATTGTGAGGGTAGGTACTAGAATAAGTCCGCGTGGACTACAATTAATTAACCATTTGAAATTACCTCCTTAGTGTAGGGTGGCCGATACTACGAAAAGGTCAAGCTGTATTAGGTGAAATTAGATGAAATGTAGCTTAGATTTTAAGTTAGATTCTAAGCTACCAAATTGTGAAAACCATATCTAAATACGTCCAGTACTTTCTGAGTTATTGCGTGATGCGCGCACAAACAGAGGAAGAACAAAATTGAGCATCGTTACATGTCATCCCAGTCAATTTGTTTTGGAATATCTTCAGTGTATAGACATGGTTTTTTACAGTTTTATAAATGGTATGTACTAAAGCCTTATTGATTACAATAGGCTTTCTTGGAAATAGTGTTTGTAGTCAGACGGTGCGGTCATAGTCTGGTGTCAGCAATGTCCGGGATGTTACCTTTTAAGTGTTAAATTGGTAGTAGCTGAGATACAATCGTCATAAGCAACGATACTATTTACAGAAATGGTTCCTATTATGAAACTCATTTTAACGTAAATCAATCTGGGTGTCTTCAAGTCACGAGTGAATCGGTTTCTTCTAGGCAAGCGTGCTCCATCGTAGACCGCATCATCGCTTAACATCAGGCGAGTTGGCGGTCAAATGCAAGCCTATTTACAAATAAAAAAAATACAAATTACGCATTCTACTAAACGTTAAAACGGTAAAAAGTTATTTTTGCGGTTGGATTTACACACAGAAAATATATTCTACAAATATACATACATTCTACATCCTTTGACAAGACCTGTACCCGCTCCTACGGCTTTTTACCCTTTATTTGTCTGAAAACAACACGGCACCGGAGAAAGTGACTGACACATACATAATCGAAATTCAATAACCTTATGTAACATCTCTCTCGCTGCTTAGACGTTGATAAGTAAATACATAAATACGGCATTTACTTATATAGGTACCTATGCAGTGACCTTTAGATAGCTGAACTTTGGGCCAGCACTTTAAGACTGGACCAACGAGAATCAAGATGGCGACGTGTGAAGAGAAGGGAAATATATGAAGATGGTATTATTAAATGTTAGGTGTATACCTCAGATCATAGAAACAAGGAGATGTGCCAAGGCGCCATCGAGCTTGATGCCTGATCTTGAGCAAATTGCTCATATTAAAAACGTACGCGCTGGCGACGAACCGAACACGATCGATGGTATAAATTTTTGAGAATCACTTATATACAGGGTGACAGGTTAAACAGTGGAAATATTTTAAGGGGTCATTGTACTCATCATTATGAACAACTTTTACTGTGGGACCAACCCTGAAATCGCGAAAAAAAAATCAGCTGTTCCATACATTTATGTTCAGATAACTCAACAAAATGTATAGAACAGCTGATTTTATTTTCACGATTTCAGGGTTGGTCCCATAGTAAAAGTTGTTCATAATGATGAGTACAATGACCCCTTAAAATATTTCCACTGTTTAACCTGCCACCTTGTGTAATAACCTGATATACGAGTATTTTTAGTTCCTACAACTAGATGGCATTAATGTAACGCTGAATCGCGATGTTAAGATTTTCCGCCCAAACATGACCCTTTGCGAACGTCGTAGTTAAATTGTCTTCGTCAAAGTAAACATTGGTTTTATTCAATAACTCAACTTCAATAACTTTTTTTACACGCAAACGTCAACAAACACTGCTACGACATTAAAAATCGTAATACAAAGTGACAAACTAACATACAGTGTCCTTACTAAGACCAGGCGGCCTTGTACTCGCGTGCGCAAGCTTTCAACATCCAAGTTACCCAACAAACCACCAGTATACTAAGACCGCTGAAACTGTTTTATTTACTCTGTGGCATGGGTCAAATTAAAATGGTGTTTATAACCAGTGTAAACTGAGCTGGGCTAGTAGATAATTTGGAGCAGTTGGATATAATAAAAATCATGGTTATGTTTCTTAATGGATTAAACAAAATTTTAACTAACAATGCTTAAAAATGTAAAGGGTGTTCGGAGCTACGTGTAGAAAATAGTGGTTTTCCGTTTCGAAAAAGAAGAAGCTTGCGATTTGTCATAGCGCTTCAGCCTTAAAAACTGGTAAGTAACTTTTTTGCTAAGCCATTAGGTAAACATTTTTCGAGTTCATCATTGAATACCATTGCATGACCAATGTCATCATTCCAAAAAAAAAATATCTTGTTATATGTGTATAAAAAGTTTCTAAAACAAAATCTATTAAACGATAATGACAGTTCATTTTTTTCTGTCAGACAAAAGATGGCTGACACATTCCAGATTGTTCTTTTCCTTCTAGAATCGAAACGTATCCAAACACTGGACATATACCGATAGAGGTCTTATTATATTGGTCGTGTTTGGCTAGTTTCGCGCGCAGACAAGAAGGTTGGCATTTCAGTAGCCGATTGAATAAATCTCAATGGCTCATTGTTTTGGACGTTGAACGAAATTATTATAACTGCATATTACTGGTAAGGATTTATAGCGAAAATAATAAAATAAACTTGCTTTACTGGAAATATTGATTTATATCGTTAATTTAATAGGTATTATGGTAATTTGAGTGTGTATCTAAATGTTAGTGAACCCCAAAAGAAGCAAAAATTTATTTTATTTTATTTTCATTTATGGCGCATGATTATTTTGTGCAAAAGTTCATAGATACTAGTGCAGTGGCGAAGGCGAGGGAAAATCGGTACAATAAAATAGTAACAAAATTAAAAATAATTCCATTTTACTTATGTCATATATAGGTAGGTACTATAAACGCGATCAAATAAATAAAATGTTATACAATAATCTATAACAATAGTGGGACAGACCCACAAAGCATTTCTCAATAATAACGAAGTACATTCATATTTTTTTTTGTATTGTTAGTTTTAGTAATTGTGTTGATTTTACAGGGCGACGTCATCGCACAGCGATAAAGCCCGAAAAACAAAATATTCCGATTTCGCACGCAAAATACACGTTGAGTCGTTGAGTTGCGAAAAATAGCCCGCTCTCATGATCCACATCCACACACAGTAACGACTTACTAGGGAGTATATTCCACCACTCCTCTCCATTTGAAATACTAGGACAGCTACCGTTTAAGGGGCCATAAGTGACATTATGTAAGAATAGCGTCTAAAAAACACAGTCCATTTTGAAAATAACGTGGTTTGAGTAGCCACGACAAGAGTTATACAAGGTGGCAGGTTAAACAGTGGAAATATTTTAAGGGGTCATTGTTCTCATCATTATGTACAACTTTTACTATGGGACCAACGCTGAAATCGCCAAAAAAAATTCAGCTGTTCCATACATTTATGTTCACATAACTAAACAAAATGTATAAAACAGCTGATTTTTTTTTCGCGGGTTCATATCCCACCTATGTCAGTTGTTTTTTACATCTCATATATAATAGGTCTTTACCTATGAAATTGCCGTTTTGTATGAAAAAATTTAAACGATTTTTTTTCATGTATTTTTTATTTGTATTAATCGAAGTAATAACCCATGCAATCAATGCATCTTTGCCAATGCAGTGGCAGTTTATTGATGCCCTTCTTAAAGAAATCAGCTGGACGGGAGGCAACAAAAGCTTCAAAGGCATTTTGTACTGCCTCTCGTGTATTGAATTTTTTTCCCGCTAATAGTTATCCAAATTCTGGAAAAAGTAGTAGTCTGTAGGCGCAAGGTCTGGTGAATAGGGCGGATAACGGAGAGCTTCCAACCCCAGTTCATGCAACTTGGAGACCGTCTGCTGTGCAGTATGAGGTCGCGCGTTGTCGTGCAGGAGCAGCGGAGACGAGCGATTGACCAATGCTGGTTGGAGATGTGCCAGCTTCTTCATCATTGTGTTCAGTTCTTCACAGTACACATCTGCAGTAATGCTCACCCCGTTTGGTAAGAAGCTGTGATGAATCACACCGGCGCTAGGCCACCAAACAGTGACCATCACTTTTCTAGGGGTAAGTTTTCGTTTAGGGCATTGTTTAGGTGCTGAACCAGGATCCAACCAATTTGCTGAGCGCTTGCGGTTATCAAACAGAATCCATTTCTCATCGCAGGTAACAATGCGGTTCAAAATTCCTTCATTTGTGTGTCTGTTGAGCAGTGCAAGGCACGTCTCGACGCGTACTTCGCGCTGGCGATCATTGAGTTCGTGGGGCACCCATTTGTCAAGCTTTTTTACCTTGCCAATTTGACGCAAATGGACCAATATTGTTTTGACGCTAACGTCGAAAGCTGCTGCTAATTCAGCCGTAGATTGTGTATCATCAGCTTCCACAATCACCTTTAATTCGTCATTGTCGACCAAAGTGTTCGTACGACCGCGAGGTTCATTTTTCAGGTCGAAATTTCCAGAACGGAAGCGAGCAAACCAATAACAGGTGGTGCGTTGGTTTGTAGTGTTAGCTCCGTAAGCGTCATTGATGTTGCGTGCCGCTTATGCCGCGTTGCTGCCACGACGGTACTCGTATTCCATAATTACTCGAATTTTTTACGTATCCATGATGACAAAAAATATTGAAATGCGAAGAAAATGTAACACTAATCAATAAACAAATGACTACTTTTGGAAAAAAAATCCATGTTTTTTAAAATAAAATTAATTTGAAATTAGAATTCTTAGCCAAACAAAAATTATTTTGATTTGAAATGGCCAGTACTGCAGAACGGCAATTTCATAGGTAAAGACCTAATATTTAATAAAAAAAAGGGAGAATTTAATTTTTTGCGAGATCTACAATTTATTTTTTTTTTTTTTTTTTATTCGATGATAGGCTTGCGCTTGACCGCCATCTCGCCTGATGTTAAGCGATGATGCGGTCTACGATGGAGCACAAGCCTAGAAGAAACCGATTCACTCGTGACTTGAAGATACCCAGATTGTAACTGTTGGGAAACACCCACTCGGGCAGCGCATTCCACTGCTTGGCGGTTTTCACAATTTTCTATTCTCGTTTATCCTCATCTCGCCTCGCTTCGCTAATGGAGAAGCACCTTAAGGAGTTGCTTAACGTTAACGCCTGATACTCTAATAGTATCCTTTCACTATTTACAGATAATGATCTTTTCTGATCTTTTGATCTTTGAGCTGCAGCTTGCAACTGCACCTAATCAAGAAGGACTAAGTACGTAGCTTCAGTCTGCATTTATATCAAAATGTATTATTACCTATAGCGATAACAAACACGTTTAAGTGATCGGTTTGAAATCCAGACAGATTCAAGCGTGTTTTAGTTTACCTATATAATAATTTAAAAAATATAATAATATCCGAGTCAGTCACAAAAATCTTAATATCGCCGAAGCTATAACTTATTTACATAAAAGTTTATTTTTGCTGCAGCTAGTAGTTAAACTCAATTAAGCCTTTTTATTTAAGTACACACGGCTACACATCAAGCCATACATTCCCAGTTTACACTGACCTCTCACTGTAAGGAAATCCTATACAATGCGAGATCAGCTTATACTGGAAATGTATAGCTTGATGTGTAGCCGTGTGTACTTAAATAAAAAGGCATACTTAAGTTTAACTACTAGCTGCAGCAAAAATAAACTTTTATGTAAATAAGTTATAGCTTCGGCTATATGAAGTCTATTTATTATAAATAAACTTCATACAGTTTATATGAGTACTAAGTTAGCATTCATATTTTCAGTGATATTAAGATTTTTGTAAACGACCTCGATTCAGTGCTCTCGAGTGTATTTTCTAAACTGGTCTTTTAAAAACCTGATATTCTCATTATTATTAAATATTTTGATGCCATTAAACCGTTTGTTGTTTCGTCAACAGAAACACTTAAATGTTAATTGCAATCAACTATAATAATTATCACCTCCACAATTCCTTTACAACCTATATTACACCTCAATGTTACATACCACTAAATCAATCGTTTCCTAATTACACCAACCGATCAACCAACCACTCGACACTCACGTAGATACCCAATCAGCATAATTCACCGATAATAAAACAGTAAAAACACGACACAATTTAAAACTTCCTTCAGAAAAAAACCGCATCACAAAATTGCCCACGCTGCGTTCGTCCCCGTTATTGGCTAAAAACGGCTACGTCTATAGGTGTATAAGGAAGCCAGGCTATCAATGCGTGTCTGTGACTTTTACCACGGCACCTGCACTTATTGTCACGTAATAAATACGTAATGAGTTACGCGATAGTTTTGCGGTGTCATAAAAAATATGCGAGTGACGTGGAACAAGATAGCAAGAGGCTGTTTACTTACTCTTAAAGTGTTTTTAATAATTCTTAGTCGTAAAGGTAGCAAGCAAAATATGTATCAATGGAAATATTTGTATAGAAACAGTATCAGATACAATTTACGTGTATCAGACACAAAAAATATATATTTTTGTTTCTTATACAATATTTGTTGTTTCTGATGATAATGTTTCATAATAAATACGTAGCATAAAATATGATAGAAAAATGAAGTTACATAAATTGCAAAAAATATTTATCGGTTTTTATGGAATCAATTCGCAGAATTTACGAAATAAACCTATCAATAAAGTGAAAAAAGTTCAAGTCTAGTTAACGCTATTCATTGTATGAAATATTATATTTAATAGAATGAAATCGGTTAAAAAGATGAATTCACCGACATTATTATAAAACTAAGTCGAATAAGAGTAATACAAGTGTCAAATCAATTCGTTCTAGTTGTAACCGCAAGATATCATTGAGAGACACTCAGACAGTCTTGATACTTGGCGTGCATCTCAAGATACTGGTTATCGATATTTTATTTATTCTTCATAGTTTGGTCCTATAATATATGCATTGGCAGACTACAATTTCAAATGAGCTTGCATCTGCAATGCATCTCTTCATTTAACATTCTTAAAAATACGAGCGAGACAGGTCACAAAATGTAATAGCCCTCTTATTAAGGTTCCGTAGAAAAATGTAAAAAAAAATATTTGCACGCCACATTATGGCAGGATATGCTAAAATAAAATCTAAAATTATTGTAAGTAACATCTATGTTATTCAATGGATTTGATTTAATTTAAGTTTAGTCGAGCCATTGTTTTGCTATCGATAAATCTACAGTACGTTTGACATTCAGGATGGTTATTAATTCATCGGTATGCGATTTTCCTATATACCTACCTACATAATTCATTTTATACGGAACCATTAGGGCGCGGGTTTTACTTGCACTTTTACACTTTCACATTATAAAGTTGTTTTAATCTATTATTTCCTTTTCTAAATAGGACGATATAATTATGACAAGTTTATTTTTAGACCAACAAGAAACATTTTTTTTTCTATTAAGTTTCCTTGTTGCTCAATAAATTGTAGCTATAGACCCGAAGCCACAGTATAAAATCAATTGAGAATATAATAATATTTTGGAATACATCATTGAGATACACTCCAAACGGTTTCGATATCGCTGAATCTCAAGCGCTCGCTTATTATAAAAATCTATTCAGATATTTTGTTATTTATTCAAGATCATTTCTAGAGCTTTCGAAAAGATCGATCTTTTAGTACCTAGTCAAAGTTGAATATAAAATTATATTCTAGACTTATTTTGGCGCGGCATGTTGGTCATGGTGGTAGGTATCCCTAAAACTATTGAGATCTGTTGAGCGGTTCAGGAGCCTATTCGAGATAGACTAAAATTCTAAAAATGCATTGACCTATATGTCCCTAGACAAGCAGTTCCGAACAAAAATCATGCCCCACACGCGGATACTTGTTTGTTGCTCACCGCATCAAACGTCAAAGTGAATGTGAGGCTTGTGTTGTGCCCGCACAACACTTGAGTGTGACATGTTTAATGTTCGGAACTGCTTGTCTAGACATATAGGTCAATGTAAAAATGGGTATTTATGATTAGACAATTAGACATAGTGTTTTTAACAGTTTTAGTTTTACTTACAGAACAGTGTTTTTGGCATTTATTTTGAAATCACAGACAGACCTTTAATTTTATTCATTGTTTTACAAGGTACAGCCAAATATGGATTTCTATGTTACGGTGTGAACTTTTAAAGTCATGTGGTACCTAGTACGCACGGCTAACAGATCAAGCTATACATTTCCAGTATAAGCTGATCTCGCATTGTATAGGATTTCCTTACAGTGAGAGGTCAGTGTAAACTGGGAATGTATAGCTTGATGTGTAGCCGTGTGTACGTTCTATTTAAAACAAATAAAAAGTGTCGTAATAAAATGCGTTAAAAATAACGTTTGTTCTTTGTAAATTGTTTTCATTATTTTTTATTTACACCATATTTTTTCAGAATAAGTAATAATTTGTTTGCAAGTTAAACTAGTATTAATGAGATACTTTGTGTTTCTGAAAATATTTGGCTACTAAATTATTTATTAGGTTCAATGTCATGATCCAATTGATCTTTGAGGAATTAGTCAAAAAATACCCACATTAACCACGTTTTGGGAAAACACAGAAACATTTTGTTCCATTAACAAAAAACAAACAAGAACATAATGAAACCCACCACAATTAAACACTTCACCACATAATTCATCGTCATTATGTTCACTTTATTTGACATCAAATAGTAGGTAGTCAAACAAGTTTACCTAATTTGGCAAAATCAAGATTGAAGAACGGTGTTATAATAGGAAATATAATAGAATAAAGAACATTGGCAGTTTTGGGCTTGATATGGTACAGTAATAAAGGCTTAACCAAAAATAACAATATATTTTAATTGTTCTTTGCCTAATTTATTTTAGAGATTAAGAATTGAAATCAAAAATCGAAATAAATAAGAAATAAAATGATTATGCCGTTGACATTTTGAAAAAACTGATAAAACAAAAACGGGTGCATGCTGGCTGGCGCGTGCCTCCATAGAATATCATGTCGACAGCAACTAAAACCTTTGAATTGAGAATTCATTAGTCGCGCTGTACTTCATTGGATCATTCACACCATACTTAACCTCACTGTCACAAATACGATAATTTCTCTTTAATCCAATTACGTACAAAAACAAATAAAAAATGAATTTAAATACTCTTGAAATACTCGATCACACCAAACTAATTTCATATCTGTACCGACATACACAATCTGAAGCCCAGCGTTCTATGGGCGCCTGCCGTGTCCTTTATGCGTTGTAGCTCTAATTAGTGGTTCGTTTCCTTTTCTTTATTAGCTTGTTTATTCAGTCTAGCATCGTAAATATTAATCTTTATTAACAAAATTGATTAGAATCCTTTTTTTATAACTTTCTTGAGAATTCCCGTTTTCACACTTTTTTTTGGAATTCACGTGGAGATGTCGCGACTTCGCGAGTCGAATGAACTCATGACTTCGCTACGAACTTCATTCGGTTCCGAAACTAGTCAGGCAATTCCGAAACAAACACGAGATAATTTATAGCTCTTAATTATACTGAACTTCCATATAAAACTAAATTAGAACATTAAAAATTGATGATAAAATTCATCAAAGAAGACTGTCAGATCTATAACCAGAGCTACTAATTCAAAAGGAAACAGGTTATTGCAATGACGCAATTAATTTTACTGCACAGTAACAAATAACTGGTTCATTGCTAACCAGTTTCCAAATTGTCTATCAGACAAAAAATGCCGCAAAACACCCGGTAGTCTTCTAAACTAATAGCTCACGATTTAAAACCATAATCACTCAAATATTACACAATTAAAACAACATTATTAAAGAAAATTGACAAAGGCATAACCAAATTGTTGAGGCAATTATCAAAATTGAATCACGTTGTTATTTGTAAACAGTTATTCGTTATGTAATAAAACGCAGAACAACCATAGTTACTGCAAAACGTTAGCTAACAGGTGGCGATGGCGAAGCATTTTTATATTTTACCACATAAAAACAAAATGATATTAATGATAATTTGGTTTTACGAAACGAAATATAAAATTAAATAACTAGAAATGTTCAAACGAAATTCTGATGTTTGTTAAACAAAATTCGTTTATGGTTTTATTGGGTAGGTAATAAATGATATAAAAGATTATTTTTAAATGAAAAACTTGTCTTCTTGTATTCGATGTCAAACACCTTTTCACACATTCATAATTATTATGTTTTTAGCACTAAGTTTGAATAGGTATCGAAACTTGTAATCTTCAAGAATTATGTTTATTTTAAGCCTCTGAATTAATAATGTCTATTATATTCCTTTTAAGCTTTTAGTCAGATACAATAAAAAAATCAATTGTTTGCAAATTTTGTTAAGTAGGTACCTACGTGCACTGCGATGAATATGATTTTGGATTAGATAATAATTGTGTAATAATAGTAATTAAACTACAGATTGATGTTTTACTAGCTGCAAGCAACCAATGGCATTTTTTTTATTCGAAAGAAAATTTTAACGCTTTTGAATATCCAATTAAACAACATTACAGCTACAAACAACAACCATTATCTAGATGCCATCGTTACTAAAATGTAAATGTCTGTCTGTATCGTACATTTTACGATGGACATTCTGACATTTGCAATCATCGGTAGCCCTATGAGTAATTTGAATACATTATCAATACAAAGATCTACCGGACATCTTCGTTAGTAAAAGGTCAAGCTTTTGATGACGTCATCATGAACTGACTGCTGCTTCCATACTTCTAGAAGCCCTGGTTTTGTTTAAAGGATTAAAAGCTACATTATAATATCAAATTTGAGCTAGCGTGGTAATTGTGTATAGTGTAAAATTAAGCAGTTAAACAACGCTCTTGTTACTAGTGCAGTACAGTTAAAGTGCAATCCAACACTGCAATTTTGATAGTGTAATGCGGCTTTGAATCTACTTTCCGTCTTACATCAAGCATAACTTGGGTTTCAAAAATAATTTATAAATTTATTTTGAGAAGCTTTTTTGAACTTATTTTAGGTCAAATGACGTAAAATAGAAGCCTTTTTTTTGTCAGTTCGTAAAATCGTAAAACCTTTTGGGGCTTCTGGGAAGATTAACGATATTACGATTTTCCAAAAAACTTAATACCTAGGTACTTGGATGTGAACATCGAAGTATTAAGTTTTTTCTCTGTTAAATGCAGCATCTTATGTTATTAAAAAAATGTTAACAAGGTTTTGACTCTTTTCAAATTTACAAAAATATACATTTATAATGCAGCAACATAATTACAGATACTTAACAAATCTACCAATTACGTTTATTAACAAGACTCACGATAGAAATCAAATAAAAATGAACATTTTGTAACGAACCTGAACGCCGTGACATTTGGCACACATGGACATTTCATATCTGTCAAAAAACTACTAAAATGATCAACAATGAAAATCTAACTTTATTTTTATGGAGATAAAGTTGAATTCTGATGTTCGACTCAACATTTGGGAGTAAACGAGTTTTGACGAAATGGTATGCGATACCGTGGTGGGTGCTCTTATGCCAATTGGACAAAAAGTATTAAGCTAAAGGTTTTATGTTATTTAATCTTCTAGAGATCTAGACTATAATATTGTTAACACTTCCGCTGTCCGCGAAACAGACACAATTAAATTAAAATAGCCGTGTACCATATGTGACTCATTGTAGTGGGAAAGGTTTAAGTTGAAAAAAATGGTCATTAAATGTTATTTATTTTAATTATTGCTGTGCCTTTATACCGCAAAAGAAACATGTAGTATTCTATATCAAATTCTAACTTATCATCACTAAAATAAAGTTCGATTTCCATTGTAAAGAGTTGATGAACTTCTGGGTGAAAATGCCTTATATTTTTTTGTAAAATATTATTTTCCGATGTCATGCTAATTAATATTTTCTACCATAATAATTTAATATAGGTAATAAAATATGCCCCAGCCTACTAATAAGTTGCATCAATATATTTTCTTAACTATAAGGTACCTGCAATGATTTGACAAAAAAGTATCTACCATTTTTAGGGTTCCGTACCAAAATGGTAAAAAAGGAACCCTTATGGTGCGACTTCGTCTGTCTGTCTGTCTGTCACACCTGCTTATTACAGCAACTACTTATGCTATCGACTTGAAATTTGAAACAGTTATAAAGAATGCTTATTCAACTTTATTGCAAATGAAAAAAATCCAAAAATATTTTTATTTTCATTGCAAAAAGGGCCGGAGTGGGGGTCCGAAATTTTAATGTGGGGTTACTAGGTCAAATGGCATATCATATGAAAGGGCTTGATCTGCACATTTCAAAATATATTTTCATTATATTTTATGTCTCACAGTTTTCGACATATGATGAAAAATGTCCAAAAAAATACCATTCCCCCCCCTTATTTCCGAAGTTTGCAGGTCGAAAAATCTGAAATAATTAGGGTTGATAGGAATTGACCCAAATATGGCACCAAAAATAAAACGATGTTCCTAACTAGTACAGTTTTTTCAAAATCATCAAAATTCCTTTACAACACAAACTTAGTTATGCGGTCCGGTTTTTTTCACTTTACGTCCAAAACCTCCTTTTTTTTTGAAGTCGGTTAAAAATGTTACGGAACCCTCGGTGCACGAGTACAACTCGCACTTGGCCGGTTTTTTTTAATCTAGAAATTAATACCCAAAACCAAATTCACGAGATTACTGGCAAGATTTAAACATTTTAAGACTGTTTTTTGTTTTATTTATCTAAGAGTTAACACACAGTAGGTGTAACTAATGATTATTGAGGGTCAGACCGATTATCCCCAAAAAAGTGGTTATTATGAAAATGGTTAACTAATCACCTTGTTCCTGACACGGTCTGGTCTAGCATGGACACGGTTATGTTAGATTATTTAATAATAATTGATTTGATTTATCTGATGTTGTTGCATTTTATTGCATGACGTAATCATTTTATTTTCAGATAAGGAGGTGTAAAGTTTTGGGTCGAGAACAGCCGTTTGACCTTTATTATTATAAAAATAATTTAATAATGCAATGTCTAGAAGAGGCAATCAATTTCGTTTATCGGTCTTAGCACTTAGTAAGTCCCAGCTTATTCTGTAAAAATATTCTGAAGGTAATTTACTTGTAAACGCTCTTAGAAAATGAAAACATCTAAGTTAAGCTGTTTTGATACTAGTCCTTTGCCCGCGACTTCGTCCGCATACAGTATGATTATTGTAGCTTTCTATTAGTGAAAGAATTTTCAGATTCGGATCAGTAGTTCCAGAGATTACCGCATTTAACCAAAAATACAAACTCTTCAGCTTAATTATATTAATAAATAAATAGACGAAAATATGATTGTAAAACTGTTTACTAATTTCAATAAATAAGTAGTTAAGTACCAATTTTTAGTACGAAGCAAGTTAGCTGCTCGTTCTGGATAGCTATAAAAAAGCTTTAGCAGCTAGATAGCTAGGATACGAAGAAACAAAATGAACAAAAACACGCATTGTTGTAATCCCTCCTTTTACCTTCGTCATGGAAGCCGGGAATAAACGAGAGGATGATTAATTTATTGTGCAAACGAACAATGACCGAACTAACTATTGTAATACAGACACAACAGAAGTTTGACTTTGGATATTTTTACATCATCATCAAAATAGAATCGAAATCAAAGGTTTTATTTTATGTAGACTAAGTAACATTTACTTAAAAAACGTCAAACTAGGTACACGATTCCAAAAGATGGATGTGAGATGGAGAAGAACCAGCAAGAAAATCCATGAAGTAGTAAAGAGTTTTTGTGAAAAGACTACTAGTACCAGTGGCGTGCCTACAGGGCAAACCCGAGGGTACCTATATCTCTAAATTTTTCATGAATGTAAGTGAGTAGTGTAAAAACACTTACAATCATGAAAAATTACGAGAAATACCCTCAGGCTTGCCCTGTAGGCACGCCACTGCCTACTACCATAATTGATTCAGCCGCTAAGCAGCATTGCTGTGTTCCAGTTTGAAGGGTATGGGTACCGGCGTAAATACAAGCACACAACGTTCAACACAGATTTTATGGCTATTAACATGTTTCTTGCAATTTTAAAATATCAGCAAAATTTCCCGAGAAGTACCTACTCATAATCATTTTTGTTCAGCGTAGAGGCAGTGGCGTGCCTAGAAGGCAAGCCTGATGCAGTTTTTTGTTTAGAGACTATTTATGGTCATTTTTCAAGAATGTAAGCGATTTTTCATTACGTATTGCTTCATTCATGAAAAGTGAACATAAATTAATACTCTCTAAAACAAAAAAAAAATGCGTCGGGCTTGCCTTTCAGGTACGCCTCTGCATAGAGGTAGGTCAGGACTATTATATCTTTAAGCTATTAATGTAAAATTTCAATGAAAACGTCGATATAACTGCAACATTCCCGGATCTCATCACATAATCAGAACACTTTAACAGTGCACAACTGGTACAAGTTGCAAGCCTGGCTGTGCACACAGTAATAACTCCTTTCCTCTTCCGTATCAATAACATGCGGACTATCCAGTATTACATAAGTACCTTCATGAGACTGATAGCTGGTCCGTCTATCGTAGACTGACATGATTACTGCTGTTTCCTATCTATCTAGTACCTTTACTAAACGGTCAATTTTACTATTCTCGTTTTTAGGAGCAACTACTGTTTGGTTGAATTTATCATCGTTTTGTTTTTTGATGTTAGTATTTATTTCATTTCAGTTATTTAAAGGACTGAAAATCCTTGGGCTTAGTTCCCAGATTCTTTAATATTTTCAGTAGTATCAGTTAAGAGTATTATGCAAGTGGCTCATAGTCACTGTTCACCATAATTTGTTTTAGTGTACCTACTAGTGGATGATAGATACAATAGGGATTGAGATATCGATACTACTACTACATATATAATACTACACCAATATCCTCTTCTAGAATCTCATCTTTGGCAGACGAAGATTTTGTAAGCTAACTTTATCTTTTGTTCTGTTTTTTACGCAAGTTGAACTTCTGTTTAATTTCTCTATCATCATCCGTCTCATTTGCATTTTAACAATAAAAATAACAGCTTAAAATTGAGCGTGGCGTATCGTTAATCAGATTAAGCGCTCCAATGAATGCTCCAATCAATGTTTTTTATTGCAAAGACAATATTTTGATTTTCCATGCCATTCTGGGGTCGAAGAAAAACAGGGTGCACGTACTGAGAGCGTACTGAATGCACACAAAACTTGATCATTATTGTCGAAAGTCATTTAACCAGCTTTATGCTGGATTAGTCTAGATTAGTCTTTAGTCTGAGGCTGATAAGCTAATTTTTCCAAAAGCAGATAACTAGACTATGCTGAATAAAACAATCAGGGTAAGTATATCTTTCATAGATTGGCAATCAAGCTGATAACCCACCTAGTAGTCAATAGTAACCACCACCTATCGGCATTGTGAGATGTACAGGCAAAATTTTACCATGTTTTTTGTTCAAGCGATGCATCAACACGCAGGGCATTATCTTCTATGGCTATTACCGACAAGAGTTCTTACTGTATTATCAGGCAAAGTTTTGAAATCAAGGAAATAATCTACCAAAATCATTGTCTAAAAAAAACCATTCATCTTACTTTTATTCCTTCATCAATATTAAAGCTATCGAGAGAATAAAATACTAATCCTAAATTATTTTAATACACCTTCAAAATAGCTTTCCAGTAAACAAAATAAAAGCCAACTCCAGCTGAACCAATCTACTAAATCCTAAGGGGATCATGGATTCCCCAAAATTCCACATAAGGGGGATTCAACTTGAAATTCATTGGTAACAATTCAAACTCCACGATAGTCCGCTATCCTCGGATAATCCCCGGGGAATGGGAAACGTGTTTGATGGGAATCCCAATAAGTGGGCCAATGTTTTTAAAAGGTCCTTTGATCAAATGGTCTTTTTCCTTTTCTGAACTACGTATACGTATGCATGGACGAAGCATGGTTACGAATGGAAATTGCTTGGTAGTAGGTACTTTAACTTAAGTAAATAAATTGCTTGGTAGTAGGTAAGTACTTTCAGTTATTAATTCTCAATCAATCTTTCCATTTTAAGGCTTGTTTTAATTAAACAAATATTGATAATTCGAGCAATGAGTATGTAGGTTTATAAGTTAAATAAAAATGTGTCCAAACGATTCCGGTTTTTTTCCTCTTTTATGCAGTCAGTATATAAATTAGAATTTTAAAGATCACAACTAGGTGATAAAAATATGTACACAATTAAATCCCAAAGTCTTATAAAGCAAAAGAAAACGATGCACTCTCTCTCAATGAAAACTCTGTAACGATAAGAATTAATTTTATTATTGCTCTTTTAACGACGATTATAAATTAGACGAGATTTCAGCGTATGACATATAGGTCATAGGTACAAAAATCTAAAAATTAGGCGCCTGAATTAAAGAACATCCTAGTTGGGATAGCCATAATCAATTAGGACATTTTCATGACCAAATCTTTCAGCAGAAGATCACAGATGCTACAGAAGGAAAAGAGATGAAGGAGCATAACTGGTCCCATCCTCTTGACTTGATAATATGTGTATGCTCATCAGCCTAACCTCAAACTACAACAACTTGAAGTTAGTCAGGTATATGGCACATAATAATGAGCTAGGCTCGTTTTCACCGCGGTTAACGCTTGGCCAGGCTGGCCGACGAAGCGTACTGCTCATTTGTGACACGTATTATTAGATAGTGTATATTTATCAGGAGGAAAGAAGATACTTTTAATTACAAGCACTAACCCTACGTTTTTAAAATCCTGCTGTCAAATATTATGTTCAGTAATTTGATTGCCTGTTGGTATTTTTGTTGACTCACTTACAGTCAATACTTCTGCAATAATCACCATTTCGGTACCGGCGAATACAAAATTGGATTATTTTGTTTACAAAAGCTAAAAAACATTGAGATTAATTCACAAAATCATGGCTAGCTTAGAATTTATGACACAATAATTCTGTGACGAAGCTCGAAATTCGTATTGACAGTTATTCTTCCAAAAAAAGAAGAGAAAATAGTGGCTTAATTGTGCAGTTCTACTAAGCTGACATAAAACATGTCTATATCACGTACCTACAATTTATAGATAAAAGTCCAATGCCAAAAAATACAATTTATACAAAAACCCCATACTGACCCTATAAACACTGAGACCCTTCTAAAAATAAGACAGACAACCTTCAGCATCATTCAGGTCACTATTCGAAACCTAATATTACTATAAATAGAATCGATACTTCTCATCATTCGAATAAACGAGCTGTAACACACGATATCAATCGATACACACATCCTCGGCTCGGTAGTACAATACAGTTGGACGCAACTGTTGGGCAACAGTCGTTACGGTCTCGTTGCGTAACCGTGTTGAAACTATGCCGTAAGGACTGGGTGAAAGGGATGTCGGGACTCGGAAGTGGGGGAAAGAATAGGCATAGACTAATGAAAGAACTATGGACCTATTGGAAGACAAAGGGCATGAGCTTGCTACAGAGCTTCTAGATAAGATAAGATATTTATTTTTGTAAAAACATGAGTAGGTACATCATATAATTTGCATGGTCTTAAAATATAATAAACAGGATCTGCATGTTTTGCCATTTATGGCGTACAAAACAAAGTATTCTTATCGCATGATTGTAATGCCACTGTTGGTATTAGAAGTAATGACGTAGCTTTAGTCAGAAATTGCTGAAAAGAGTAAGGTTGGTACGACAATTGCACAAAAAGTTTTTGTTAAAACCAGAAATGTGATTTTTTTTCTTTTCTTAGCTGGTTAATAAATTGCATTATTTATCTTTCTCGAGATTTCATTACTTTAGTCATTCTGCTGCCCTTCCAAACATTTAGCTTAAAAGCTCCAACCATAAATCTTTCACAACTGCACCTCACGAATTCCAGCCCAGTATCAATAAAGTTACAAAATTTCCAATTATACCAAAAACATTTAGCTCCGATACAATTTAGCAGCTTTACAATAAACCTGCCTTTCTAAGCTGGCAGCCTGATAGCCGTTGCACCATGCTATGCCATAACTGTAATAGCATTGCGTAGCTCACGACACGGCACAGTTTTTAATGTAAATGTCACCATAATCTTAGATGTGTGTGACAATTTTGTTGTTAATCCGTAATAGATTATAGATGTTGATTGATGCTATCATAGTTGTTCATTGGGCAAATGATCTCGTCTAGGCAGAAATAGCATCAATCATTAGCTGACTGTAGTTCACTTCTCGGTGACTAAATATTTATGAAGTAACATGATTTGTTGACAAACCTTGAAAAAGGTCAAAATGCCACCAGAATAATAATTTACTTCACTTGTGATAATGTGTCTAGCTAAAAATATAAGGTTGACATGACATGCATAAATTTTTTACTCGACTGTAGAATTCTCTGAAAACGAGATTTTCTTACTTGCAGAAGATGGTTAATGGAATCACCACAATGAAATTTGACATTTTATCAGTTCAAAATTTTGAATACCTATGAGGAGGACATGCGAAATATCAAAATTTGAATAAAAATAAACCGGTTGAACGCTCTTCACCTGAGTGAAGAAGTTCACTTAAGTTCAATCTTAATATTCAAAAAAGACAACTTACAGAACAGTGTGGAAACAAAGAAAGTTCGTTCTTGAACTAGTTATTTAACTGAATATGCATTAGTTACGCAAAAAGATTCTTAATGCCTTCATTAAAAATTGTAATCAGTTTGCAAACCGAATTATGTTGGACGTGAGCTCTGAGTGCAATGCTTTTAAAAATGTCTCGCGGAATATTTTTGTGACCTTTATCTTTTTATCTTCATACTCAGTTCCTGAAACAATATTGACTGTTACTTTCGGTACGTCATCGTCAATATCACTCATATCAACTTTGCGTCTGGGAAAGGATATAATATCCTACCTATAATTGTATAGATATATATATAATTTCCTCATAGTTTAAAATTGAGATGATCTTTTAAAGATAGGATCTTATAATGTACTATGAAAACATGCTGTTATCCAAAATTGTAAGACAGCAATTTACCTTTACTTATTTAATTTTCATGGCAATCAATTTCATGTAATTCCTTGCGTACGCAAGGTCCTGTTGCGTCTATCCAAACATAATTATTGAACCTAACTTATAGTCAGCTGAAGAAGAAAATGTAAGCATTTACTCAGTATTTACGATTCCTAAATCTTAGAAGTCATTGGTTGACGACGTATTTAAGAGTCAGTAAACCTTTAAAGGACACTGCTTTGAATTCTGCTCATCCTAAAAGTGAAACGTGCATACAAAAGGGTGTAAATATGTCTACGCATAGGTCAACTGGCAAATGACTTGAAAATGACTGAATTTCAATTACTTCCTGATAGTGGTTCAAGATTCAAGATTTTCGTCAACCGATGCCTTCGACAGATTCTCAAAATCTTTTGGCCAAACAAAATATCTAATGTCGACTTGCTAGAAAAGTGCCATGAATCACCAATTGACAGCCAAATTAAGCGTCGCAAGTGGAACTGGATCGGCCATACACTGCGGAGGGCGCCCGACCACATACCAAAGGAAGCGCTGGATTGGAACCCGCAAGGCAAGAGGAAACGCGGCCGCCCTAAGCAGACTTGGCGAAGATCGGTACTGTCGGAGATCAAAGATATCGGGAAAACCTGGAGCGAAGTAAAACGCATAGCTCAAGACAGATCTCTCTGGAAGCTCACTGTGGACGTCCTCTGCCCCACTTGGGGGTCATAGGACATTAAGTCAAGTAAGTAAGTCTGATAGTGGTTACAATATTAACACCCGTGTAGTAATGAATATCGAATATATTGGAAATATTTCGTTCAGACTTCTTTCAAAAGATTAGTCTACCATTATAATTTTTGGACCTACATGTAGAACAAATTCTGCTTTGACATTTATAGAATTTCCTCCGACTTATAGACGATGATTAAATTAAACAGCTCTTATTTTAATTATCATCTCTATTCATTGTCATACAAATGACAAGGATAGTTGCATATTTAATCAGTGGTTAAAGATAAGAGGCGTCTATTAGTCCTGGGGGTTTATGTTAAATATTTTGTTGGATTGTTTTTGCATTAACAGCCTCATACTATTTTAATAATGTTAACCAGTACTTCTCCCTGAACAGCAAAGGTATCTGTATCGTACAATTAATTATAATTATCAGTAATTTCAGTAGCGATGCGTGCATTATTTAGATGAATGCAAATTCGTAATCAATTGCAGGAAATAGTTATTAGTTCGTTATAATTGAGGATAATTATTTCAAATGCGTGGTACACACGGCTACACATCAAGCTATACATTCCCAGTTTACACTGACCTCTCACTGTAAGGAAATCCTTTACAATGCGAGATCAGCTAATACTGGAAATGTATAGCTTGATCTGTAGCCGTGCGTACAGTTCTGTTGGTACTTGAATTTGTTTGTTTATGGTTTGTTGGATGTCCTATCTTACTAATATTATAAATGCGAAAGTTTGTGAGGATGTATGTATGGATGTAGGATGTTTGTTACTCTTTCACGCAAAAACTACTGAACGGATTTTGATGAAACTTTACAGTAAGATATTATAGCTTATACATCAGAATAACTACTTTTTATCCCAAAAACGCAAAGTAAAAGGGCAAAGTAGGAAATAAAGGCCAAAGTGATAATGAACATTATACCAAAAGATTTTTTTTGTTAAATGACACATCTCTCGTTTTTTCTTCTTCTTTTTTCGTGTCGAGCAATAGGCTGTTGATGCTTCAGAAGTTCTTAATTCATTTAAAACTACTGCATTCTATATGAAGTTTAGACTGACTCATGTACCTTCACAAAAACGTTGAAAATATCGTCATGTTTCGAAATAATGAGCTATTATATTCATCTGTCTAACTCTTCACAATCTTCAGTTGTTATTTTCTACCTAATTTCATTATAATAAGTGCCCAGACGATATTATAATATTATATCAGCTATATTCCATGTACCGTAATAACCCAATTCCCTCTATTACGAACAACTCGCGCGCAGAACAGTAAGATTAATGTTACCATCGATCTTACGGCGTCTACAGAAAACCAATATAGACCAACGTCTTAGAATTTACGTCCATTGCTGGACTTGTATGCAATAGAACCTTTAGAGTAGGCGGTGAAGGAGCAATGGATTTAATGCATGTGCCAATATGTGAGGGCAACGTAACAGTACATAAAGTAGAAATGTCTCCAGCTACAGTAAATTCTAGTTAGTGCAATAGTTTGTATGTCGGGTAAAACTTGAATTGAATTAAGATTTTGTCTGAGAATTCAATTCTTACGTTTGATTTATCAAAATCTCGATTTGAGACCAATATTTGGATTATTTGTTTTAGCAGAAAAAATTCTGATCGTGAGGTATTCTAAATGATTAAAAAGTTAGAATTATCGTCAACTTGAAATCTTGCGTATTTTGGTACAACCAGCCAAAATCATTAACCATTTCGAATTGGCCTTACAACGAACCATCTGTGAGCAAACTTTCTCATTCTTTTTCCTTCTCAAACATTATGCTTTCTATATTCCTAACACTATCATAATAGCACATACGAAAACAACTAAATCAACGCTGCACACACGAGCGCCGCTGTGCGAATGCGCCGATTTCTACCAGACCACTGTTCACTTTCACTGAGAGAAACCGAGTCTTTTTGTTCATTGTCAGCGCTACAACCGCTTACCGATTTCGAATAACGTACCGCAAAGGATTTCGAATTCGAATTTAGAACAGAATAGGCGGTATATTTGAATTCGGAGCGGAATGTAGTGAATTTTGAATTAGACGTGCGTTGCTGTTTGAAATTAGAATATAGGATTTTGAATTTGTTTGTATTGTTATTTTTAAATTGAGAATATATTAAGTAGTTTATCGTGAAATTAGGTTGTCTTGATCTAGATATTTTGCACAAAGAACCAGTAATAAAACGAATCAATGTAAAGATTGCTTAAAATGAATGAGGCGCAGATTGTGACATTTCGTGTTTTTATGCAAAAAAGGTACTTATTTACTAAAACAGGTCCAAAAGTTCTCGGACCTTGTTATTTATTTCTGTAAAGTTTAAGGTGATTTAAAATTAAATGGACGTTGAAGGCGATTATAAAATTTGACGCATTTATGTTAATCGGGGTTACAACAAAAAAAAGTAGAAATTTAGTAGTAGATCAGCTTATTTTTAGTTTTATTTAGAATATATGCAAATTAGATATTTAGCATCTTTAAAAACTAAGAAATAAGAAAATATTTTTTTCTAGGTGTTATAATAATTGTTATTATTAAAAGCATAGCAACAATAAACTTTCTAAGAACTTTCTATTTTCCTAAAAACTATTGTATTTATTTCATTTTGAGAATTTCCGTCCAGAAAAATTTTAACTCACCATTTTTCCGAGTTCCCACGAAAATCACAATACAAGAAATAAATTAAAAAACCAAATATCCGCACAACACAGTACCGCACTCAGTACAGTCGGTCACAAAAACACGTGAAAAATAAAAAAAAAATCACAAAAAGTTTTTTGTTCGTTCACTTTGATTTAAACTAGATTCGTATAGACAAATTTATATAAAAATCGATTGATATAAAGACATGTCTGTCCTGTCGTCTGTCCGGTTTGAGAGACAGTCGTGGACTGACCGTGCGACGGAAAGTCTTGCGTTTCGTGGTTCTTGGTTATTCAAAGGTGCGTTCGCGTCGATATGCGGACCTAACTGTCTTGAAGCTTTGTCTTGAATTTTGATTCGTATAAAAACGAGAGTACTTTTTCAATGCATAATTTTTATTATTATTCGTTTTATAGTACGTAGAATGTCTATTTTATTTACTTTGCGATTGTTTTATTTTTTCGGGTTGACAGTATTTTAGGTTATGAAACATATATTTATTTCAATAGTACAAATTAATCTAGGAGAATAAAAATATCTTGATACACTGTAATTATGGCTTTTGAACCATTAATTTATTTACTTGGCATGGTAAATAAATTAAAAGTTCAAAAGCCATAATCTTTTGTAAGTTTTTTGGCAGGTTTATACCATACAACGTTCCCTTGTATTTTTTTTATTAGAAGAGTATGTGATATTGGCATAATTGTGGTAATTCTTCCACAGAAGTCACTAAATAAAGAAATGCAGTGAATTATTTATTACTACGTATATTTTTTCTTATTTACGTGCCCAGACAACCTATTAAATACACTTTTTTTTTCTTAATTCCCGGGTCAACACAAAGACAATATTATTAAATATGACAATGTTACAAATAGTAAAATTATGTTAATAATACAGCCAACTCTGCAAGGTAATTATTCGAAGGTTAGAATGTTCGTTAGACTGAGTGACTATGTTACATTATAATGAACGTGGAAATGGAAGTAAGTTGAATCTACTATTCGCTGTTTTAAACTAAATAGGAGTTACAGGAAATCAAAAATGTTTTATTATGTAAGTGACCAAATTGAAAACCAACACATTTTTGCTTAGCTGAGTTACCAGCAATCTCAGCAATAGCAGCTTAAGTAGCAAAGACAATCGACAATGTCCATCAGTGCACTTCACATTTACTTTATCAAAATCGAGTGATGACTCTTTCCAAAAGTAAACCATAAACACTCGAGTTAGTACAACTCTAAAAATAACATTAAATACTAATTAATTTAGCTTAGGTCTTGTAAGCTCGTTCAAAGTATCAAGATCACTCACGCTCTGAATTCTACACGTTATTGTCAAAGTAAAAATCGTTTCGGTTCCTTTCACCCCTTGCATACGCGCACTGAGTGCGAAAGAGACGAAAAATATCACATTCAAGACACGACTGAAACACTTCATTAGTTCTGTCAATTTACTTAATAACAATTGTAATTTAAATCAGCCTTTACTAAACATTTTTGTATGAGAAGTCTGAAGGGCTTGCCGCATTTACACCGCGGATCCAAAGCCTTTGGTCCTGGGATTATTTTTCAGATTGGATGGTAAGTACTACTAAGTAGGTTTTTATTTAACAGAAAATGTTCAGTAGTAGTGAAGTATTTAAAGTTGTGCCCAGCAGTAACCACTGACTATCAGTATGTTAGTTCCAGGAAATTCGAGACAATGTATTCTGCAGGTTTTCCAATTATTCCAAGATAAAGAAGAAAGTAGTGATAGATTGCCAAAACCCCTATCAACACTAGATCTTGTCAGATTGCCAGCAACACCTACAGACTAATACAATTACAATTCCCCTTGCGTTAAACGACAATTTCCATGCAAACATCATGGAAATGAGAATATTAAAGGCCAGTGCCCACACGATACTTTTAGCATCCGCGGTTTGCGATTTGATCGCTTTTCGGCAGTTGGATGCTGCGATGGAACTCACCATACTTCGGTAGCTATATTAGCGACTGATTAACGGACAAACATACTGACAACTATTGCTTGACAATTTCAAAAGTGCCTGTAAATGGTCTAATTGAAAAAAAATTTCACTTCGACGCAAGTTGGAGCGATCCACTATGGTTCCAAAGGCCAATGTTCGCAACATTGTCCCTAGGGTGAGCAACATACCTGCGATGCCTTTGGTATTGCAAATATCCTTAGACTGTGGCGGCGGTGGCTTATTTTCCAATCATATATCCACCTAGCCTTTTCCCAAACTTGATTGGGGTTGGCTTCCAGTCTAAATAATTGCGAATACCAATATTTTACGTGGAGCGACTGCCATCTGACCTCCACAACCCAATTATTGGGGAATAACGGTATTCTAATGTTAGACCAGTTGTCAGACTTTGGGCTTCTGACTACCCGTAACGACTATCAAAGATATTCCTATGACAACCGGGACCGACTGTTTAACGTGCTCTTCGAGGCACGGAGGGGTCTCGATGTGTAAATAACGGTCACCCATCTCAGGACTGACCGCGGCAAGCACAGCTTAACCTCGCAGATTGATTGATCAGCGTGGCTGTCATTTAGCCATGAGCTCCTCCTTATTTTATTCCCTCCGCTTATTTTCCAATCAATAACATGAAAAAACTTTTTTAACAACAAATAACCGACTTCAAAAATCCACTACAAAGAAAATAATAATTTTGGTTTCGGAAGTCGGTGGCTTTGGTTTTTGTTTCCTTTTTTTTGCCACCGACTTCCGAAACCAAAATTATTATTTTCTTTGTAGTGGATTTTTGAAGTCGGTTATTTTTTGTTAAAAAAGTTTTTTATTTTTCCCTTTTTAGTTCTTTATCCCGTGTTAGATTACTTTCACGAATTCGTTCAACAGTAAATCTTCTACGGAGTGTGTACATTTATGCATATAACTTTGTACATAGGAATGATTACATAATGTATTATATACTAAAACCTTCCTGAAAGTATGTAGATTACGTTAGTGAAAACCCCAACCAAATCGAATCAGTAGTTTTTGAGAAAATCGCGCACATACAAACATACATACATACATACATACATACATACTTACATACTTACATACATACATACATACATACATACATACGGGACGAATACAGAACCTCCTTTTATGAAGTCGGTTAATAAAAAAAATCGTAATTCGTGGTACAACATCGATGCAGCCGCAAATTCGCTGCCATGGCCGCGAATACGAAAAGTATCGTGACTCGTGAGTGCTCTAGCCGTATATTGGCAGTCAACCAAAATGTATTGTGTTTTGCAACGTAAAACAATCGGTCATCGACGTCAAGTGAAAGTATATTTCCGACAACACTCACTGAACTGACGCACCAAACGTGGATACCGGACATAGTTCATGTAGACTAGCAATTACTTCGTAAGTGTATGGTTTTAGGCTAAGAATAGCCTACGGGTTCTATTGCTGGTAGGTGTCGTAAACTGCAACATGTCAAAAAAACCGGGCAAGAGAAAGAACGACTCGCGCCCTGAAGGTTCCGTACAAAATTTTAGTTTGGAATCGCATTTTTTTTTTATGTGATACGATTTTCTTCTTTTTCTCCCTTTACTTGTGTTGTGAGACCTTGCTTCTTGCGAAATTTCATGAGTCTAGGTCAACGGGAAGTACCCTATAGGTTTTGATTTATTTGCGAGTGTCAAAATATTCGGCATAAATGGCCGTATTTTTTTATCGCGTTAACTTAGAAACTTGATTTTTTAGAACTCTAAAGAGCTGTAGAGTATTTGGTAGTAATTTCAACTCGATACCTCCACCCGTTCGGAGAAAAAGCGTCTTGACAAACATGTCAAGGTCCTTTTTTCACATAACTAAAAAAAACTGCATTCAAACAATTTTCAATACTAAGCCGTGGAAACGTTGATTGTACATTAATTACAATATATCTAAGTGGTACTGTTCCTGTACCTCATACCTAATGTAAGAATTTTTTATTTCCCAAATAAATAAAATAAAATACTAATAAATTATCAAAATCATTGCGCATTACTTAATATTGTAGGTACGATATATAATAAATCGTCTAGGGACCGCCTTAGCGAGAAAACAATTTGAGACATAATTTATCACCGACAGAATCTAGAATAACAAGCGGCTCATCTGATACTTCTAATTAAAATGTTCGAGAATTTAGATATTCCTAAGACTAGAAAAATAAGCGTGCTGAACTGTCGACAATGTTAGTTGGAAGTTATTAGCTCACACTGTGACGGCACTCGATCTAACACGCGAACTGCACAATTATGCCGAATTCCGTGGTCATTATTAGTCGCTGAGATGGACCAACTTTCCTATTACAATTTTGCATGTTTGTTCATTGATTACTGAACATGTTGTGTAAATAAATATGGTTTGAAACTCATATCATAGAAACAAGGAGACATGTTATCATACTTAGGGCCGATTTCACCAACGTCAGATAAAATTTATCCAAGGAATAAAGTTGAGATTTGACAGATTTTGTATAGAAAATCTGTAAAAAATTTGAAATTAATCCTTGGATAAAGTTATCTGATGTTGGTGAAATCGGCCCTTAGTAATTTAGTATCTACAGGAACCGCAGCTGTCGCCACTTATATAGCAGTGTGCGTCACAACTACAAACACTCCTAAATAAAAATATAGAGATAACCCACATAATAATATAAGATATTTTTCTTCGCTGAAGAGTCGCGGGCAGTTAGTTTAATTATAAGAAGAACATCAGTCTGTAACGCTTCATCTTCAGTTGGGATTGGGTTGGGACTTCATGATTGGGGTCGACTTCAGTTAGACTGGAAGCTGACCCCAATCATGTTTGGGAAAAGGCTAGGCGGATGATGAGTAGGCTTGTGTTTCACCACCATCTCGCCTGTATGCGATGATGCGTTCTACATTGGCACACACTTGCCTAGAATAAACCGATTTACTTGCTACTGAAAGACACCTAGATTATAACTATCTATCGGGGAATACCCACTCCGGCAGCGCATTGCACAGTTTGGCGGTTTTCACAATATCGCTATTCGTTCGGGTTTTTGGTATATCAACCATAAAATGGCGCTTTTTTGTTCAGACCATTATTTCAGATCATTAACATCGCAATGCTTTCTTTCCCACGCCGTCAATCAACAGGCATACTTGACATTTATGCCTGCTAGTGTATCTTAAGATTGCAAATGGAAGACATAATGAGGTCACAACGAAAGTTCGAGTCACGTTGATTAGTGTTGTTTTCTCATTACAAGTACTTACAGCGTTATGTTCCTCTCACGATCTTGCCTCTGGAAGGTAATGAGAGTAACCTTTGAATATACCTTTACCTCCTTAACTGTCTTCAGTCTGTGAACTGGGAAATATATTTTTTTTGTTTTTGACAGGGCCTCTCGCAGTTGGCTTCTAACAGCCGTCACTGCTTAACGCGGACTTCTGGTGAGGACTTACAAATGCCTCCAGCCAGGCTTAAAACTAAGGTAAACTACAAACTAAGCGACTACACGCTAAGGGCACCCCCTACTGGGGGACGGACCTCAGCTTAGGGCGTCGCTGGGGGGAGGACAACTAGAGGGAGGGGCTACTAGCTGGAATGGATTAATATGATTTAGGGACATATTTAAATCTACAGGCTCAGCGCGGGCTGGCTCGAGCAAGGGTCGGTTAGGGGACTGAGTCATACTCGGCGGCGGACTCGGGTCATGATGGAGACGTCGCGACGGGCCTCGTCGGCGAGGTCGGAATGGGGGAAATATTTTAAGGTGTACCTTCTTACATAGGTATCATCTTATATAATATACCAGTCTGGCAATGTGTTAGCAACATGTATTTGGTCTGGCAGTTTCATAAACGAAAATCAATTTCCTATATTATAAGGTATTAATAATAGTTTATTTCAACTTTTATAAAATGACGTAAATTTCTTGTGTATTCGACAAGTTTAAATCAGTCTGGCACTATCTTAACAAGCAGTAGTCAGGCACCACTTATAGATGATTTGTTACGTTACATATTCTTTGAAAAAAAAACTGTTATTAAATGACGTAATTTTGTAGAATTTTCCCTAGATTGCAACCGCCCCTCCTCCCAAACGCAACGGCACTCAGTAGCCAGACTGACATAATGGTAGTCAAGAAGCATGCCGAAAAACAATTAAAGTAATCTTAATCGTTATAAAATCAAGTGAAATTTACGCTGCTATCTCTCAGTCTAATAGAAAAAATAGATAGCGCGATATCGCACTCAAATTTAGAGCAGCCTAACTGGGGAAGTTCTTTCACCTTACAGAATACCACAGTGAAACAACACTACCCTTCGATAGTATTGTGTTCCTGTGGTGAGCAAGGTCGCTAGAGCTCCTGAGGGTGCTGAGCTTCTGAGCTGTCAGTCGTAGAACCGACAACCGTTGGAGTAGACGTGTTCTAGAGTGGAGACCGCGAGTCGCACGCAAACCGCAGAGTGGCTGGTGGCAGCTGGGTGAGAGTGGCCGAGGATCGAGTTAAATGGCGTGCAATTGGAGAGGCCTATGTACAGCAGTGAACTAATACGGGCTGATGATGATGATGATGATTCGTCATACTCTTACTATACATTATTTGACCTTACTCATATTGATCTCAATCATTCTATATTTTAGATGGACAAGATATCAATTCACGACAATGCAGTACAGTCTATAATCTGGTTTTAGACTTAGGGCGGGTTGCTTCAAACCATCTGTATTCGTAAGTCAGTACGTAATCGTTAAGTCAGTATGAAATTGTCATACAAGCCGCCATATTTGACGGTTACAGATACGTAACTGTAAGTTGAAACAACATGGCCTAAGTCTCTAAAAGGAATGCTGACAACAGCAATATTATTTCATCTTTCATCTACTAATCAGCGTGTAATTGTACATACGGTTTGCTATTCGCCACATAACTACCAGTAATCCACCATGAATAATTGGAATCAATAACCAATGTAATGAAAGTGTGTCAGACCACAAAGATTGTCTTGAACACTGCCGGAACATATTAGGGTCAGGTAACATAGTGTTTGGTGATCGAGTGTTGCTGGTTTTTAGATGAATTATTATGTAAGACTAGAATGCAACACTGTGAGCTTGATGTTTGAGCTAGCTCTGTTTAAATTGCTAAGATAGGTACACGCAGCAGTCAATTCGGATTAGTGATGAGACATGCGGGCATAATTGAATTTGGTCATTATTGGTTTATTGATTTTAATGCCTTACCTGCCTAGCATGATCACGATAGAAACGGGTTTTGTCTACAGAAGAATAGACAGATTGTAGAAAGATTTCTACCGTTTTATGCGTGCAATGAAGTGAAGAAATGTAATTTTTCAGTAGACAAAATTCTAATAAACCAAGCACGGGTCACCGCGTGCTCGAATAGAAGAGTAAAGATTTGATAGAAAGAACTTTGTCTATTCTTAGGTAGAACTGAGATAGAATTGGTCATGCTAAGCGTACTGGGCAAGTAATGGCTAGGCTGTAGAATGTCAGTCTCTTACTGATTAAAAGAATAATTCACAAAGATCAAAACTATCATCAAACATACGTTGCTTTGTATAGAAACCACGCAAATTAGCATTTCCAGTTCCCAACTTTAAAAACTTTTTCACTTAGCTAAAAAATTTATGTACAGTTTGACAAAAATAATTAAGTGACCAACAAGAACGATTAATTGCAATGTTGCCAATTGCATTGTGCACTTATAGAACATTAGCGAGCAAAAACAGGTTCTGTCAACATTGCCTAATGATCTACCGGTACCGTTATCGAAAGAGACACGGTACGAGTTTATTAATATACATACCACGGGTGCATATTAGTGCAAGAGAATTGATTTGCACTTCTGCACGAAGCTTGTTGGATTTTTCAAGTATTACTTTTATAAAAATATATAGAACACTTAGCGATTTGCTTACTGTATTAGATACAATTTTTATGAATGTATAGAATGTAATGTAGGTACATGGTTAATCGATAATTATACTGCATTTTCGAGTAGGTACCTATGTTCGACCAGTTTCAGACTTTACCGGAATCATTAACATCCTATAGTATATATGTTTTAATATTTATACTATAAAATCCACTATTTAATTGGATTCACAAATACATACTAAAATAAACATTAAATAATTAAAATCAAAAAAAGAACCTAAAACTAAAAACCATAGTAGCTAAAATATATTATTAAAAGGAGTCCCTTTAGGCAAGGTTCCGAAGATACTGGCAGCGTTCCCCTTTTGAATAGCTAGACTAATTCTTTGTCCGAGGTAGCTGCCAGCTCTTCGGTCTCCTGTGACGTCGACCAACCTTTTCGTAATTTCATTAAAAAGTCTTATAGCGGTAGGACCCCACGGACCAAGGGTCTCGACACCGAATGGGACAAAATCATACTCGGAGCCTAGACCCCTGTATTTTGATACTTTACTTTTTTCAGCCGCTTCACAAGCCGCACCAGCTCTGATCTGATCTGTTTTAATTATTAAGTTCATTTAGAGACCGTGTTTCTTAACTCATTAGAGGTTAGAAGATCTAATGACCAATTAGTCGTTAGGTGCGAAATCCTCAGAGGAAAAGTGGATGCCCCTGACTTAAACTGCGAGCGAATAATTATTATCGCCGGAACAGGAAACGACGTTCTATGTTCTCCTGGACACCAGACCGGACTGTGATGTGTTTGCGGATGAATGAAAGGTGACCATGTCAGATATTGATCAGATATTTTTTTTTTAAATGCATCTTTTCATTTAACATTCTTAAAAATATGATTATGTGCGAGCGAGAGAGGTGATAGCCTAGTGGATTAACGATGTGCCTCCCACGGCGAATGGTTCGAGTTCGATCCCGAGGCACGCACCGCTGACTTTTCGAAGTCATGTGCGTATTAGAAATTAATTATCACTTGCTTTAACGGTGAAGGAAAACATCGTGAGGCAACCGGCATGTCCTAGAACCAAAAATTCTAAGACATGTGACGTCCACCTGTAACGAGGGGGTCCTTACTAGGGTGATAAATAAAAAAATGTTACGAATTAATAAACGTGTATTGTTTAGCAACCCTAGCAAGTAAGCCGCCGGTGAAGCCGGGCGGGGTTCGAAGAACTAGGACGTTAGTTTCCTTCTTGTGCAGACGGTACTCTCCTGGTAGTCCACAGGAGGTAGGCGGCCGGCCGACGTGAAGCGTAGTCGACGCAGCGCGCGCAGCTCGCGGCAGCTTCGCGAGGTAGGTAGATGCAACAGCAGCTCAGGTGTCCAGCCACACCCGGCAGCAGCGCAGGATGAGTACGCGTCGTACTATATAGAGGCGTAGAAGTGGAACTGGAACTGGAACTGGAACTGGAACTGGAACCCTGGAATCCACATTCACAGGCGTCTTAGGTAATGCTCCAGACCGTCGACTGCATCAACCGGACCGCAACCAATGCGGAACTACCAAGGAGATAGCCCCAACATTAATTTGGTTAATTTGGTGATGCAGTCTCACGGTGCGGTTAAAGATGACAATAATAGGGCACAGCTAATGTGCAGACAAGCATTAACTAGCTATTAGAAAAATAAATTAATTAAGGTAGGTAGCAGAAAAAATATTTAAAATAAATTATATTTGTATTAAGTACTATTGCAAAACTAATGCCACCTCCTTTTGCAAAAGCTAGAAAAATTTACATATTAGAACAAAATAATTAAATTACATGACTAGGCAATATATTTAGAATTATTGCTAGCATCTATCTACCTATAATTGTGTGCATATAAAAAAATTACAAGCTACTACTATTTAAATTTAATAAAAAAAACAAAAAGGTTAACTGAAGTTAATTGATACATGACCCACCATCATGACGCACACATAAATTAACAAAGTTTTATTATTAATTTTGAATTGGTGATTTTCTAGAATAATTACGTTTAATATTTCTAGTACATTATTACACAGCTCAAAGTATGCTGGTTTAGGCACACCAACATTAAAACAAGACCTAGGTTTTGACACTAAAACAATATGCACGTTATTATTGGAAAAAAAACAAGATTAGCAAGGTGAATTTATACACAGCGTTACACAGCTAAATTACACAAAGATTACAATTGTTAGGCACATCTAAACAGCTTTTCAAGACTTACCGATTTTCGGGTTCACACAATAGAATTTACTTTGTTTTTATAGTTAAACAATTACTTTCACAACACGGTAATTTACTTAGTGTTTAGACTTGGTGACTAGGTAGGTCAAAGTACGTAGTCGCAGGCGCAGAGTACAGGTTAGAATGCACCTGGCAACTCCCAGAGGTTTTTTATAACCTCCTGGAACGTTCACCTATTTTGAAGATTACCATATTAGGTGATCTTCGCGAAAGAACGGCGATTCGTTCCAGAAAAATCGAAAGACTAGCCGTCGTCATTGGCTGACACAATAACACTAAGTATTGAGGCGGAGCTTATGCACCTCGACCGGTCTGTTCCGGCGCAATTTGTTACTCGCGCGCGGGTAGGTTTATATTTGCGGCCGAAATATTATAGCATCACCTACATACATAGAAAAAATATTTCTTTGTTCCTACAGCTGATTAGTACGGAGATGTTTTTTTTGTATTTTTGTTGTTTTATTGGTAGGTATTTAATATTAGTAATTGTACAACGTTACAGTACCCCCCTTTTTAGCGTAGGATTTTTCCTAAGGAAAATCCGCTGCTTTCACTCAAGCTTACACCTGACCAAGGCACTCACTCATTCATCATCAATCATAATGTAGACATCCATCACATTCATTCTTCTTTCATCAACAAGCTGACAACACAATTTAGTCTTGTGTGTCTGCCACCTTACAACCAGAGTATTTTATTTGTAGTACATAAAACACTCACTTAGATCAGATGTGACTGGTAAAATCATTGGCTGATATTAGAGTGAATACTAGCTACATATAACCATTTTAATTAGATAGAAATAGTTTAGAAAAGTTATGCTTTATTTGGTATTTTTGGCTTATTTTAGGAGTAACCGACCGCTCCTGCAAAGGCTTACTTTAAGAGTTGCAACCCGCTCTCTAGTATACCAATGGTGTAGGGCCATTGGTACAACATAACCGAAGGGATCAATGGTTTAGTCCCATGATCAATTATACAACCACCGGTGTAGGGCCGGTAGTTATATTTTACTGTTGGGGTAGACCAATCAGCAAAATAGAAGTTAATAACCAACGGTGTAGGGCCGTTAGCTATAGATAGTACTGTTGGGGTAGACCAGCAGTAGGAAGTAAAGAAGGAATGGTTGTATGTAGTAGTAGCAAGTAGGTACTTGTTTTAGTTAATAGTTTTTAGTTAGATTTTATTTAGAAATACTAGGTAGATTATATTTAAAAAAATGAATTTAATTTATTTTTAGTATTGTTTTTATTTAGTTTAGTTGTAGAATAGTTAATTACATTATTAAAAAAAAATTTAGTTTAGCTGTTTAGTTTAGGTGCCATTAGATTATACAATTTTAGTTTCAAGTTTTAATTTAGTTTGATTTAGTTTAGCTGCAATTTGATTGTAAAAACTTTTTAGTTATTTAAACAATTTAGTTAAAATTCTTAGTTTAGTTTAGAAATATTTAATTTAGATTAGCTTTAGTATAGGTAGTTTAAATATTATAATAATAGTTTTAATTCCAAAAAAAATATTTAGTTTAGTTTAGGTTCGACGTAGTTAGGTTGTAAAAACATTATTTAGTTATTTAGAAAATTTTATTTATTTTAGTTTATTTAGGTTGCTATTTGATTGTAAGAACTTATTTAACTAGGCAAGGATTTAAAAAAAATATTTTAAGATTTAGTCAAAATTTAAGTAGTCTATTTAATTTTTAGTCAATTTTTTATTTAATTTATTTAATTATTTAGTTTAAGATTTTTAAGAACAAAGGCATATTATTCGTATAAGCTGATTTATATATTAATCCCGCTAACTGAAAATATTTTAATATTTTAGTATTCATTTTAGTTTACAAAATTGAAAAATTACAGATCACGACTAAAAAAAAATTTTTAGTTAAACTATTCTCCTTGCCATTAGTTAGTTGTAGCCTAGTCTAGATTATAAACTGTCGTTTATGCTAAGCCGATAGTAATGCAACCTAAGAGACGACAAAGTTTAAAAAACCGTCTGTGTGCCAGTAATTTAGGCCGGCACCCACACCCTTCAACCGTACACAGGTAGCTGCATACGGTAGAAATAGGTATGGTGGTAGTACTTCCCCGGGCGAGTCCTTTCACCTAAAACTCTACTACTGCTTTTAGAAGTAGAAGATGAACAAGAAAATTTTTGCTGCCCGAGAGTATGTCTTGAAAAGCTACACAATTTAAGATAATATGACAGGAGAATGTAAAATCTGCACAATGTTCAGTCTACCAACCGTGAAGTAAGAAAAAAAATTAAGTTAAAAAAAAATGTGAGGGTACAAGTAAAATTCACGGTTGATGGCCTGTGATTTCAAACGCACAACCGTTAAATCACCATCACCAAAAAAACCAAAGAAATGCGCAACAAGAAAGAAACCAATACGTCCTAGTTTACCTCTAGTATGGGCGCCACTGTAACGAGGGGGTCCTTACTAGGGTGATAAATAAAAAAATGTTACGAATTAATAAACGTGTATTGTTTAGCAACCCTAGCAAGTAAGCCGCCGGTGAAGCCGGGCGGGGTTCGAAGAACTAGGACGTTAGTTTCCTTCTTGTGCAGACGGTACTCTCCTGGTAGTCCACAGGAGGTAGGCGGCCGGCCGACGTGAAGCGTAGTCGACGCAGCGCGCGCAGCTCGCGGCAGCTTCGCGAGGTAGGTAGATGCAACAGCAGCTCAGGTGTCCAGCCACACCCGGCAGCAGCGCAGGATGAGTACGCGTCGTACTATATAGAGGCGTAGAAGTGGAACTGGAACTGGAACTGGAACTGGAACTGGAACCCTGGAATCCACATTCACAGGCGTCTTAGGTAAGGCTCCAGACCGTCGACTGCATCAACCGGACCGCAACCAATGCGGAACTACCAAGGAGATAGCCCCAACATTAATTTGGTTAATTTGGTGATGCAGTCTCACGGTGCGGTTAAAGATGACAATAATAGGGCACAGCTAATGTGCAGACAAGCATTAACTAGCTATTAGAAAAATAAATTAATTAAGGTAGGTAGCAGAAAAAATATTTAAAATAAATTATATTTGTATTAAGTACTATTGCAAAACTAATGCCACCTCCTTTTGCAAAAGCTAGAAAAATTTACATATTAGAACAAAATAATTAAATTACATGACTAGGCAATATATTTAGAATTATTGCTAGCATCTATCTACCTATAATTGTGTGCATATAAAAAAATTACAAGCTACTACTATTTAAATTTAATAAAAAAAACAAAAAGGTTAACTGAAGTTAATTGATACATGACCCACCATCATGACGCACACATAAATTAACAAAGTTTTATTATTAATTTTGAATTGGTGATTTTCTAGAATAATTACGTTTAATATTTCTAGTACATTATTACACAGCTCAAAGTATGCTGGTTTAGGCACACCAACATTAAAACAAGACCTAGGTTTTGACACTAAAACAATATGCACGTTATTATTGGAAAAAAAACAAGATTAGCAAGGTGAATTTATACACAGCGTTACACAGCTAAATTACACAAAGATTACAATTGTTAGGCACATCTAAACAGCTTTTCAAGACTTACCGATTTTCGGGTTCACACAATAGAATTTACTTTGTTTTTATAGTTAAACAATTACTTTCACAACACGGTAATTTACTTAGTGTTTAGACTTGGTGACTAGGTAGGTCAAAGTACGTAGTCGCAGGCGCAGAGTACAGGTTAGAATGCACCTGGCAACTCCCAGAGGTTTTTTATAACCTCCTGGAACGTTCACCTATTTTGAAGATTACCATATTAGGTGATCTTCGCGAAAGAACGGCGATTCGTTCCAGAAAAATCGAAAGACTAGCCGTCGTCATTGGCTGACACAATAACACTAAGTATTGAGGCGGAGCTTATGCACCTCGACCGGTCTGTTCCGGCGCAATTTGTTACTCGCGCGCGGGTAGGTTTATATTTGCGGCCGAAATATTATAGCATCACCTACATACATAGAAAAAATATTTCTTTGTTCCTACAGCTGATTAGTACGGAGATGTTTTTTTTGTATTTTTGTTGTTTTATTGGTAGGTATTTAATATTAGTAATTGTACAACGTTACACACCAACCCGCACTGGGCCCGCGTGGTGGACTACGGCCCACTCCCTCTCACAGAGGAGGCCTGTGTGCCTCTTAAGAATGCTTCTTAAAAATGCCTCGTAAGAAAATTAATAGTAATACATTTATGTCTTGCAACCAGCTTGTTACTTAATTTTTACATAATTGCTTTTTCAAGGATTCACCTCTATTTCTAAACATTTCAAAATGCACTTCAGACGTATCATTGCAAACTTAATCTTTACAATGACGAAACACTCAAATTCTGTCAAATTACCGATCGTGTGATTATAATGATTAACGTATCATTCATCGAGACACAATCGTTAAACAAGAACCGAGTATTTGCCCAAATATGTGGTTCCCAATACCAATTCAAAGACCTCCAGTTTGTTCTACGTCTCTTTAAAAATGTACTAAGGCGGGAGATCTTGATAAATGGACGATCAAAAACCAGTGCAAAGACCCGTTGTTTGTATAAAGGGGTATGGAGTTTAGGGGTCTTCTTAGCTGGTGGTGTAAAACTACTTTCACTCAGTACATTTTGCAACTGACCTTATTGTGAAGTTACTGGGCAGATTGTGACAATTATATCAGTGCAATGTATGCAGGAAGCGAAGCTAAGTGTATCACATTGATGGCGTCGGCAATATTAAAATGAGGTGAAGAGTATAAAAAAATTGGTGGGTTCTTTAGCAGCATCATAGGTTCGCTAATATGAAGCGTCAAAGTCAAGGGTGGTCCAGTTTCATTCTGTAAAGCTCCATCTTTCTTTCAAACTAGTTGTACCCGCGGTTTCACCCGTCGTTTAGTAAAATGAAATCGGATTATTTACCCCCCCGCGCTATTAAGTAGATAGGTACTGTAGAGGTTTTAATGTGAAGTCTTAGTAGGCTGGTTAACTTTATCGTCTATGAGACAAGCGATAACTTAATAATTTTGAATTAAATAGAATAGGTTGTGATATAGAAAAAACAGTAGAGGCTTGACGTCGGCCGTGATCTAAACTAGTCGTGCTTATCTACTTTGTTTGTAATTTCTTCTTAAATACACGAATATCAAGCTCAGACGCGAGTTTCCGTTCCCCTTACCTCTAGCTTCTACAGTAGGTACCTACTTCGTTTTTTTAGATTGTGCATTTGAAATGGCCTTTACGAGTGAGTATACTTGAGTACGTATGGCCCACCCAGAATTGTCAGGGCGCTTGTAGATGTCCGGTTTTTTTCACTGGACATCGGACCGATTTTTTACCATTGTATGGTTTATAATGAATCCGGCGTAAAGGCCAATGTCCGGTGCGTGTACACACATTCATTATAAACCATACACCACCGCGAATCCGGAAAAAAATCGGTCCGTTGTCCGGTGAAAAAAACCAGACGTCTACAAGCGCCCTCAGGGTCGTCGGTGTCCATCAGAATGGCTGGTTGTCTGTGGCGTTGGTCAATGAGAGTTGATTCAAAAATTGCTACATAATTGCTTATATTTGCTACATGTAATAAATAATTGCTACATAGCATGTATATTAAGAAATCAAATTTTTTTTTTTGACCAGCCATCCTGACGTTTGGTTGGCTGGTCACCTCCTAGTTTAACGTCAAGCATGCAGAGTTTCCCGAAATGTATTGCGTCAATAATTGCTACATATTTGCTTCATTTATCTAGTTTAGTTGTAACTTCAAACATATGTTAAATAAAGGATGTAGCAATTATTTAAATTATCCAAAGGAAAACTGCCTGATAAAATAATAAAGGCAAATAGTTGCAGTGTGTTTTTACTCAATGGTATTGCTATTTTAGGAAGCAGGCGTTTTAAATTGTTAAATGCAGAGACCGATTAATCGGGTTAAAAAGTTACCGATTAAATCTCTAACCCATATGTTTGGTTAATCTTAATGCAGGGTAACCGGTTAACCTTTTAATACGGATACCGTTACCGGTTAATATTGCTGATTAACCCGAATGAAATAGAACAAAAATGAAAAAAAAGGAACAAAAATGAACTCTATGCGCGAACCGGTTATTATTAGGCTGATTAACCCAGAATACGGGTTAACCTTAATGCAAGATTTTTCACCTAACCCAAAAAAAATAACCTGGGTGTGACCCGGGGTGATCTTTTCGGTCCCTGGTTAAATGGCATGTTATGTTATGAGTAGGTAAGTGGATAATAAGCACATTAAAAGGATATCGTAAATAAAAAAACAAAATGTGGGTCGTTCATAAGATTCAGTTTAATAATAAGTAGTACAATTTACTTAAAAAATCGTCACAAACACCAAAACACGAATTAAAAATAGGTTCTACGTATAGGTAGGTACCTACGTTTTCAATTATATCGGGACTTTTCGCGCACAAAAATAATCACAATATAAGAATTTTGACTAACCTCGACGTTTCAATCAAGTTGCATTGACCGTAGTCACGAGAAGACTGAAGTGTGTGGGTATCATCGTCTTGAGCGGCGGGTGAACTACCCGCGCTTGGTTTTGTGAAACGTAACTGCCTAAATCACGACACACAATGCTGACGGTTTCGGCGGACACACGAGCAGAAAAGACACGACGCGAACACTTCCTGATAACTGGATTCCACGAAGACGACAACCTAAATCCATCTTCCCGATTGAAATTTTTGTACTTTTTAATTTCAATCGCTTCACGAACTATTCTTAGGTAGAAATGCCGATCAGTGGAGAGAATCTTCGGGTCGTGCAGCTCAATCCAGTGGTTGGGTCCCGATTCGGTGTACGGCGATGGCCGATTTGTTTGTTTGTCGATGGTTTACCGCTGCGATGTGGTCCTTCACTCTTTCCGCGATAGTGCGCTTGGTTTGTCCGATGTAGGAGCTACCACAACTGCAGTCGACAAATCGAATCGAAAGATGTAGTACCCTTCCAAAAACCTGGGGTTTACAAGCCCCAGGTTTTTGGAAGGGTACTACATCTTTTGCCGTTCTGACCTTCTGTGCTACTTTGGATAACGGAGTATATACGTAAGTTGTTCAATCATCATCATCGTCACACAGTATGTACAATCCGACGTTTGATGTTAAAACCGAACGATAGATTGTTGCGATAATCGCCTCATGGATGGGCATCTTTATGGGACTTATCTGAAATCCTCTTTTCTTTTTTCTACCATGTTGTTTCTAAATAGACTATAGTAAAACAAGTTACTTATGCCCTTATAATCGAGTGTTATTGTACTGTAGATCTGCAAGAAGTGACAATATTGCATCAGCGCATTGAATACATAGCGATATCAAAATAATATTTTGAGTTGGACTTAATTAGTGTCGACAGTTAGATTTCCGGTATGGGAGGGTACTTAGATCATAGAAACAAGGAGATGTGCCATTGCGCTATCGAGCTTGATGCCTGATCTTGAGCAAATTGCTCATATTAAAAACGTACGCGCTGGCGACGAACCGAACACGATCGATGGTATAAATACAGTGTTTTAGTTTAGTGCTAGTGTTGAGTGACGATTAACAGTGTTAGATTGAGGGTGTGCGGAATGTTCAATGCGTGGGAGATCTTTTTATTCACAAGGAGCGCTTAAATATGCGCGTTATTGTGTCAAAAATGTACTAAAAGTGGCATCAGTTGTTCCCGTACTAATTTGCTATGATGGCATAATATCTCTTTGTTTCTATGATCTGAGGGAGGGTAGGTATCACACTATCAAAGACGATCAAAGATCTTTGAGTCATAGAATAAACACCTAACAATTTAATATAGGTAGACATGTAATGACGTAATATCGTCTTCAAAGATTTTTAAAATCCTACAAAACATTGTATATTGATAAAATTATAATCATATTATATATCTACTTTGATACTATATTTTCCCCCATCAAAATAAAGGAATAAAGATCGTTTTCTACTAATCTTAAGAGCGTCAAAGCATTATGCAAAGCAGCATAAACAAAGTTACGAAAGTGAGAAATTTTGCATCACAAAAATCGACAAGGAACCCTAAAATTACACGTGCAAGATGCCACAGGTGTTAACGTCTTTGAACCAGAAACGGGCGCACCTGTTTCTTAAACGTTTTATGTAATAAGATTTAAATATGAACTTCAATGTGTTTAATACACGTAATAATATTATGTTATGTTTTAAGAACGTTGAAATTGTGTCACAAATACGATTAAGTTGTGGTGCTTCTTTTATAGAATGTGTCTTTAGTGGACTACTACTAAAAAAGTACAAATAAATTATTTTATTCCAAAGAAGGAATAGGAATAACAAAAAAGTAAAAAATAAAATAATTTATCACAAAATGGAAAACATAGACGCTTTTAAAGTTTTTGGAGGGAGTATCGCTCCATCTTTGTCGCGCGAAGCGGACATAGGTGGTGTTACGTCATGCATGCCGTCCGTGTCTAGCTCATTCATTAAAATCATTTTAAAACGCTTATAACTTTGCCAGTTTTGTAGATGTTTCATCGGTTTTTTTGGTGTTAATTATCGTTTTTCAAATAGTTTACAGATTCACAATAAAAAAAAAATATTCAACATCCCTTATGGCACGGGTGCAATCAACTGATGTGGCGACATGTCAAAACAACGAGATTTATGTGCTGTATTTAAGTTAAATTGGTTAACAAATTAAACACAAAAACCTGCCGGAATAAATTCTTTAAATGGTGGCGAGAACCATATTAAAATCCATTGTGTAGTCTATAAAAAAGAACGAAGCAGACAAACAGACCGAAAACGACTTTGTTTTAAATTATTATCGCTGATTAATGATGCGTGGTTAGTTTAGCCGTTGCAACCGTGACTGCTGAGCTTGGGAATCCTGGGTACGATTCCTGAGTCGGACAAAGAGTTATTTGGATATTTTCCAGATTTAAATCGAGTTATTGGCAATTGGTTCAACAGCTACACTTATTCTTACCAGTCAGATTCGAAAAATTCTTTTTGTTTAAGATAGCCTGGTTCATGAGAAATAGTACCTATAGGCTATTTAACATCACGCTACGACTCTTAGGAGCCAAGCGACTTCCTCCGTCTCTTTGGCGGAATAAAGAAGACGGGGGGCGCCGAGGCTGCACGCGATTGGTTCGTCAGTTGATGCTCGTCGTCTATTGGACTATTCTCTATTACGTATTGTCAACTGTCTATTGTCTATTGGGCCAAAAACATACATGCGCGATCTGTGATCAAGATCCCTGCCGATACTTATACCTTCCTTTCACCCGACATAATCTGTCATTTGCCTTCAACACCAGATGCACCGAAGACCTTATCAAGCGCTTTAAATCATAACGTTGAATGCAGTCGACATTTAACAACTCGGCTAGTAGTTCACCTTGAGGAGTTAAAGACATATAGGTAAAAACTTTTCGACGAAGGCTGATAGATTATAATAGATGTAATTGGAGCTCGGTTTGTGGAGCAATAGTCTTGAGTTTATTGTTATAAGCACTCTGTGACTCGGTCCGGTTGGAAGTCGGGAAACAATACGATGTCGTTATTATCTTCGCGCAAATTTTACCATCCCTTTAGAGATGGAATTTCAAAAAATCTACTCAATCCACTCAAGGAATTTCGGCATCTGTACACGTAGTTAGCTGTGGTAATATTAAGTTTTTGTTTAGCAAACATGAAACGATAGGCTATTATGACCTTAAACACGTCTGGCGCCAGCGTTTCATTTCTATAGGTACCTACTCTTTATAATTCTTATTATATCTACTCGAGAGCAATGAATCCGGGTCAGTCACAAAAATCACTTGCACACACCTTGCACTCTGTTCCCGATGCCGGTGGAGTACCTACCTACTATTTTTTATATTTTGTTTTTTTATAGGTATCTTGTATAATGAAATATTTAAAAATGTAATTAATGTGCCTATACAATAAATAAACGACATTAATTACTTAATTTAATTGCTGCAGCTTAAACTTAAACCTTTGTATTATTTTATTTTTTTAAATATATGGTACAAGACCATCCAACCACAACTTCCAGTATATAATTAGATTGATCAAAATGTGCTGAGTAGAAGTAGTCTAGTTATGGCATTGAGACTTCGTTCCGGTCATATTCCATCAACAAAGTTTGGTTTTCTGATGAAAAAGGTTACGTCACCCAATTCTGAAGAATGTGGAATAGTCGAAGATGTTCAACATGTTTTGATGGAATGTGTTCGGAATGAAGCTCTGAGATATAGCTTACTCGGATCAACCAAAATGTATGATGTTGGAGAATGTAATGCAATCCTAGCCTATCCTTTATCGGATCAAGCTAGGATATTATACAAATTAGCATCCTTTGTTTTAAAGTGATTTTTTGTTATTGTTAGTGTAGTCTTTTTGTTGATTTTACAGGGCGACGTTATCGCTCAGCGATAAAGCCCTTAAAATAAAGAAAAAATAAATAATAGACTTCATATTCATATTTTCAGTGATAGGTATTAAGATTTTTGTAAACGACCCGGATTGATTTCTCTTTAGTGTACACAACTGCCTACAGTGTAGAAGAACTATTCGGATCTGCCGTGATGTTATCTTTTTATATACAGGGTGGCAGGTTAGACAGTGGAAATAGGAAAAGGGGTCATTGTACTCATCATTATGAACAACTTTTACTATCGGACCAACCCTGAAATCGCGAAAAAAACAATCAGCTGTTCAATACATTTATGTTCACATAGATGTGAACCTGTATAATTCTTCTGTACGTGTAACTGTGTATGTCACTGAAGTCTTTTTTTTTATATTATAGGAGGCAAACAGACGGATCACGTGATGGTAAGTGTACCGCCGCCCATGGACACTCGCAACACCAGATGAGTCACAAGTGCGTTGCCGGCCTTTAAAAAACTGCTCTTGCGTTGGGCATTGTTGTGCGCAGTTTTGCCCCCCCCCCCCCCCCACAACAATGGATTTATCAACTGCACCATCATGGGGGGGGGTTGGGCCTCCGGTACCCTCACTCACTCGGCGTCGTTTCACGCCGGCTTTCTGTGAGGCCGTGGTATTGAGCCGGCCCGTTCGTGTCGAAGCATGGCTCTCCCACGGTGAGAGTGAGAGGCTCTTCCTAAACGGTTGAACCGATTTTGATAATTGTACGGTGGTTTGAGGATGGCTTTTTTTTCTTTTGGGTATCGACAAAGACTGTCGGATCAGAATCGTCAGCAGTGTATTCCTGTCTGCTAATTATATTATTAATTACAACTGCAATCAATAATCTGTCTGCTAGAAAAAGGCCAAAGCCTTGAAAATAAATCCTATTGCTCTAAAAATATCCGGTTCATAATATTTATGACTAGCGCCCGCCTTTGCTTCGCACGGGTGCAATCTACTGATGTGGCGACATGTCAAAACATCGAGATTTCTGTGTTGTATCTAAGTTATACTTTTATCGTACTACCTAGCACTTTGCCCGCAACTTCGTCTGCGTGACATACACGTAGCGCCATCTAGAGTCCTAAAACAATTTATTGTAACCGTCAAAAGTTATTGTTCTTTCCCTCTGGAACAGTACCTACTTCTGTTCTGGGTGAAAGGTACCACGTCCTTTTCTGTACCCCTGACAACGTTGCAAAATTGCATGATGAATGGTTCAGTTTTATAGGCATGAAAAAATAAAAACAAACAAACTTACCTTCGCATTTATATTAGTTAGGTTCGGATAGGCAACATTTAAAACCTTCCGGAATCAATTCTCTAAATGTTGGTGAAAACCACATTAAGATCCATTCTTTAGTTAAGAAGAACTAAGCGGATAAACAGACAGAAACGAAAAGAGACTTTGTTTTATTCTATCTATACTAATATTATAAAGCTGAAGAGTTTGTTTGTTTGTTTAAACGGGCTAATCGCTGGAACATCGGATTCGAAAAAATCTTAACATGTGCAGATGGGGTTTAGGGATCCCGACCGTACCGAATGTGACTGCGGTGACGAATACCAGTCGATGTCGCACCTTCTGGTTTGTCCACTGTGCCTGACCACCTGCACAAGAGACGATCTCAATGTGGCCACACCTAGTGATGTGCCTACTTTTTACTCCAACTATATTTAAATTGAACCATTGACCATTGACACGAAAGAAGAAGAAGGTACGTTATTTTAAACCTGCTTTTGTAAAATACGCAACACGTTTTTAGACACCATGTTTTTAACTTATTTTTAGACTCGCAATTAATAGGTACAGTTATGAATTCATGATTCATGATTGTATTAATTTTGAGTCACAGAAATGATTCAAAAACAAAAGTCTTTCATCTACAAAATATAGTATGATTCATCAAAAGAAATTGTCTGCCAGTCATTTTAGTGTTATATCTCCGAAATCTTAGTGAAAGTACGTTCACTGTGATTCATGTAGGTTATAAACAAGTGACCTTTAAAGCAGGTGTATTTCCTTCCTGAATCTTGCTCTTTAGCGAACTCGTTTATCATGTAGATTTTTATATGTAAGCAGAAGTATAGTTATTTATCTATATTTATTTATTTTGTTGTCTATATCTATCGTGAACGATAGATGTAGACAAAATTAAGACGGTCATAAAATACTAGATAAATAACTATAAATATAAAAATATATAAATAACTCAAAATTGAGATTTCTACCAGCAAAACTTTCAAGTTTTGCTGGTAGAAATCTCAATTTTGAGTTAAGATCTTTTTTATATTTATCTTAAAGTTAAAATAATTAGTATGGTGTAATTTATTTTAGTACCTACAATATAATTATGTAGTTTAAAGAAAAAAATAGGTCTCAACTAATCCTGTAATTTGAGACTTTTTACTTCTATGTCAAAATAATTCTGCATAAGACTTTTTATTTTTCTCACTTTTAGATAAATTTAGAACAGTTGACTTTTGGTCTCATTGTAAAGCAGAACAGTTACAGTATACCATGTTCATAATTCACTTTATGTCTACTCATAATGCACTTTCCCAGTTCCGATCGTAAGTTTCAAGTGTTTCGATTCTAGGAATAACTTCTTTAATCATTCAGTGAAAGTCATTGTTGGGTCCTACCTACTTACTAATGACCATTTGTTGTTCACATGTTTTTGACAGCTCTCTATTTACATAGATTCTGCATACCTCGTCAAGCAAAGGAAATTATTGGAACGCTAACTAAGCGTTTCAATAATTTCCCACATTAAACTAGTACAACCATAACGCAGCCGGTATTACCCACGCCGGCGAGGCTTTCACGGCGAACCGGTACTCTTAGCTTATTGGTACATTTCCTGCACTAAATGCCGACCCATATCCGCCTACGATACAACATTGGTAGGTATAAGTTGTTAAATATTGTTGCACGGTTTAATTGAATTTACTTGTGAGAAAAAGACAAAATGTTGGCAAAAGATGGTGTACCAAGAACGAAAGTGCTAAAATAACACCGGTTGTGGATATAAAAGATGGTGAATAATATATTAATAAACAATAGGTATGTCATGGTAAAACGGAGTTATTCTTAATTTTGTTCCTATTTTATTGTACCGGCTTCCCCTCACGCTTCGCCACTGGTAGGTACCTACCACTCCAAGATATAATTAGTATACAAATAAGACGACTGTATACAGATTGGTTTTGACATTCTTGAGCTCGGACAAGCAAGCAAGGTCGTTCACACAAAAAATCTAGTCACCGACAAACATACAAAGAATTTTTATGTAGGTACGTGGCACGTTGTCCGCAGCTTTTTACATCTATCAGTAAAAAGCTGCGGACAACGCGACATGTTTGGTTCCTTATGATTGCCATTTATCTTGCAGCATAAGCATAGCATAATCGGCCTATAATGTTCCCACTGCTGCGACACAGGCCTCCTCTGTGAGAGGGAGTGGGCCGTAGTCCACCACGCGAGCCCAGTGCAGGTTGGTGGACGTCACATGTCTTCGAATTTTTGGTTCTAGGACATACCGGTTTCCTCACGATGAAAGAAATTAATTATCACTTGCTTTAACGGTGAAGGAAAACCTTCACCGTTAAAGCAAGTGATAATTAATTTCTAATACGCACATGACTTCGAAAAAGTCAGCGGTGCGTGCCCCGGGGTCGAACTCGAACCATTCGCCGTGGGAGGCACATGGTTAAACCACTAGGCTATCACTGCTGCGTATATGCAGCTGCTGCTTTATGGGTATAGTTTTAATAAAATAAAGGTTCACACGAACCTCTCTCTTATTCATTCATTGCCGCAAGTAATTCGTTTGTCAGACGGATTGGAAATATCCTGCTCCCTATCTTCTGGACGTAAAACCTGAATCTTATTTTACGAGTCCACAGGGTCTTAAAAACCGGTAGCCACATTCTATGTTTTATGTAGGTAACTGGGTATTAGATAACAGTAGTGTCCCTTCTGAGCAGAATCAAAATTGATAAATAAACTAAACAAGAGCTCAATTGAAAATAAAAAAAGTATTTATTTCGATTTAAGTAGGTACGTAATCTCGAATCTGCTTTATTTTGCTCAGTGAACCAATAAGGCTGTGTCCCTAATAGGCAAACTATTAGCGGCTGACTGAGTATGCGGCGTATCGGTTAAATACGCCTTTCTATATATTTGAAATGGAGTATCCACAGTTTGCTAGTTTGCCCTAATTGTTTGCTACTGCAAACTGTTAGCGCAAACTCAGTCGGCCGCTCACAGTTTGCCTATTGGGGACACAGCCTAAAGCCATCTAAAAAATCATCTTTGCCTGGATAATAAAATCTTCATATATGTTGTCTACCACATTTACAGTACCGTAACATTATTAGGCACTTAATATATTTGACCGATGGCAATTTTAAAAATGTGCCAATATGTCAAACTGACAATATAATAAAATAATTAGCTCAATATTTTGCATAAATATCCCAAAATGTCTCGAAAAACTTTGGATAGCATGGGAAAATCAAATGTCGTTATTGAAGTGGATCCTTTGGAGTGTCCCTTTAGAGAATTCCGTGATAATGAGTTGCAATCAGATGTATGGGGCTTGGTAAGTCTTTTTAATTTGCTATTGCACTTTTTTGTGGTTTTTTTGTAGAGTGCAGTGATAGCCTAGTGGATTAACCATGTGCCTCCCACGGCGAATGGTTCGAGTTCGATCCCGAGGCACGCACCATGACTTTTCGAAGTCATGTGCGTATTAGAAATTAATTATCACTTGCTTTAACGGTGAAGGAAAACATCGTGAGGAACCCGGCATGTCCTAAAACCAAAAATTCGAAGACATGTGACGTCCACCAACCCGCACTGGGCCCGCATGGTGGACTACGGCCCTCTCCCTCTCACAGAGAGGAGGCCTGTGTCCCAGCAGTGGGAACATTATAGGCCGATTATGCTATGCTTATGCCATGCTTTTTTGTGTAAACGAGTATGTATTTCTTCCGTGTTTTTAACAGAGGCTCAGCTATGATGTGGAACTCCCTACCGGAGTCTATGTTTGCCAATAGCTAGGTATAACCTAGGAGTCTTCAACTCTAGAGTGAATAGGTTACTTCAAGGTAGCGTGCACCATTGTTGACCACATCATCACTTACTATCGGGTAAGAGAGTGGTCAAATGCGAGCCTATCAATTTAAAAAAAAACCGGGCAAGAGCGTGTCGAATCACGCACAGTCTAGGGTTTCGTAGGAAGAAGTATTTCAGTTTTCCAACTGCAAACATAAGTTTGTATTTCCTAATATTATAATGAAATACAAAGTCATTTTTGCGGTCAAAACTGAAAATAGTGAATATTTCAAAAAGTTATTAACGTATCTTGTTCAAACCAATTTTAATCGTGATTTATTAGATGCTATTAGCTTGATTTTTTTCAGATTTTTTGATAACGTGGTTGGAAAATTACAGGGGGGGACAAATTGTTAACGACTTTCGAAGCTTCTAGATCACTAAATATGCACTTAAATAAAGAAGTAATTTAGAAACCTTAATCTTATTTTCAAAGACCTATCCAACGATACCCCACATGAAGGGGTGCGCGAAAATATTTTTTTTCATCCTTCAGTTTCATGTAGCTTTTAGCAGTAGTTTTTATAGCGGCTTTCAGAAGACATCTGTGAAGTAGAACATATTGGTTATGAACTGTAGATTTTACGAGGGTGTGACAGACGGACAGACGGACAGACCGACAGACAGACAGACAGACGGACATGATGAAACTATAAGGGTTCCTAGTTTTACTACAGAACCCTAAAAATGACTTCTTTTTTATACTACGAACATTATTTGCCGCGAATTGAACGACGACGGCGGCGCGAGGACGTTACGTACACGCGGCGAATACATCGCGCACACGAAGAGAGCTCGCTTGACCAATCGCCTTGCTCGAAACATGTTCACAAATCGCTGATATGATCTTAGTATACTCTTAGTAATGCTATTGTTTTTCATTCAAGAGTACTGCAGCCTTCAGAGCGCATTCGCTAATGGTGAAGATGCCTACAAAACCACCTCATGACTCACCCCATCCCTGGGTTGATGATCAGACCCAACCACTACCTAGGTCAGTGCGTCACTACCTCCACGGTTGGGTCAGGGCAGAGGCTCTGGCGTTAGACAGGTGGAATGCCGAAGTTGTTATATTTGAGGTGCGCAAACTTTATTATACAGGGTTGCTAGTTAAACGAGGGATATAAGGGGGTAATTAGTATTCGATACTGGTTTGATTAACTACGTAGGAACCAACCCTGAATTCACGAAAAAAAGATTTTAAGTGATTTTAAAGTTGATACCGGGAAGGTCGCGAGAATTTACTGGATGCGAGTAGCGCAAAACCGATGTAACGATTCTTGGAGAGACCTATATCCAGCAGTGGCTTACGGCTGATATGATGACAAGATTGTTATTGAAGATAATTGCAGTAACTAACTTAGAGGCATATTTTAGGAACCTTTCTTTTTCCCCCAAATGAATCCACAATTCAGGTAACTTCCAACCAGATTATATGACCTTATCATAGCCAAAAACCTATGTAATCACAATAAACCGGAACCGATTAACTTAATTTCAATATCTTCAAGGCAACTTCCATGTAACACCGCTTTGATTGGATATAATAAATCAATGTCATGATTCAATGTGAGAGCATAACGCACGATATTTTGTTGGAGAGTCAATATACTGATTGTGTCCTTTACTGTATCTATATATGGCTGGTTTCACAGTCATGCTGACCGCCAGCGCTGGCGGCCAGCGCGGCTTGTAAAGCCGTTCCTTCGTACCTACACGTTTTGTACGCGTTTCACTATGAAACGGTACAAGACACATTTATCTCGTACACCGCGCTGCTGACCACACGCGCTGGCTAAGCGTGACTATGGAATCACCTTATGCTTTGATCAGGCCGTCATCTTACCAACCCACTAATGTCCTGCTCAATAGACCTAAGAGTAATAGGTATTATAGACATTCAATGTGAAAATAAGTTAAGAATGCCTTAACGAGTGGAGTAGATGTGGCTTATTTTCTGTGACAGTCAACAATAACAGTACTGCAAACTATCCACAAAACTACTAAATATTAATCCAATGGCAGGAGAACGGCGGAGGCAAGATGTCAATAGGAGATATACAGCTGAGTCACGCTCAGGTGTTGTTCAGATCCTCATTCTGCAGAAAGGTGCTGTCCGCGTGTTTTATACTAGAACGAGTTGAGAGTTTAATAGTAAGTCTCTTTAAGATGTTTTTTATATGACAATGGTGGCGTACGGCCTGATGGTAAACAGTTACCCTAGCCTATGAAAAGCTTGCAACATAGAGTATCACATGCGCGTGACCCTTTAAAATGAGGATACACTGTGCCGACGGCTTAGGAGACAAGCATGTCCCCCGCTGTCAACACAAGCGCATTCATAGGAGCTCTGGTGACCTTACTCACCACAGGAACAACACTACTGAAGAAGCGTCATTTGACTGTGGTATTCTATAAGGTGGTGGTACTTTCCCTCAGATCATAGAAACAAGGAGATATGCCATCATAGCAAATTAGTACGGGAACAACTGATGCCACTTTTAGTACATTTTTCGACACAATTACGCGCATAATTAAGCGCTCCTTGTGAATAAAAAGATCTCCCACGCATTGAACATTCCGCACCCCCTTAATCTAACACTGTTAATCGTCACTCAACACTAGCACTAAACTAAAACACTGTATTTATATACCAAAGATCGTGTTCGGTTCGTCGCCAGTGCGTACGTTTTTAATATTAGGTCTTTACCTATGAAATTGCCGTTCTGCAGTACTGGCCATTTCAAATCAAAATAATTTTTGTTTGGCTAAGAATTCTAATTTCAAATTAATTTTATTTTAAAAACATGGTTTTTTTTTCCAAAAGTAGTCATTTGTTTATTGATTAGTGTTACATTTTCATCGCATTTCAATCTTTTTCGTCATCATGGATACGTTAAAAATTCGAGTAATTATGGAATACGAGTACCGTCGTGGCAGCAACGCGCACAAGCGGCACGCAACATCAACGACGTTTACGGAGCTAACACTACAAACCAACGCACCACCTGTTATTGGTTTGCTCGCTTCCGTTCTGGAAATTTCGACCTGAAAAATGAACCTCGCGGTCGTCCGAAGACTTTGGTTGACAATGACGAATTAAAGGTGATTGTGGAAGCTGATGATACACAATCTACGGCTGAATTAGCAGCAGCTTTCGACGTTAGCGTCAAAACAATATTGGTCCATTTGCGTCAAATTGGCAAGGTAAAAAAGCTTGACAAATGGGTGCCCCACGAACTCAATGATCGCCAGCGCGAAGTACGCGTCGAGACGTGCCTTGCACTGCTCAACAGACACACAAATGAAGGAATTTTGAACCACATTGTTACCTGCGAAGAGAAATGGATTCTGTTTGATAACCGCAAGCGCTCAGCAAGTTGGTTGGATCCTGCTTCAGCACCTAAACAATGCCCTAAACGAAAACTTACCCCTAGAAAAGTTATGGTCACTGTTTGGTGGTCTAGCGCCGGTGTGATTCATCACAGCTTCTTACCAAACGGGGTGAGCATTACTGCAGATGTGTACTGTGAAGAACTGAACACAATGATGAAGAAGCTGGCACATCTCCAACCAGCATTGGTCAATCGCTCGTCTCCACTGCTCCTGCACGACAACGCGCGACCTCATACTGCACAGCAGACGGTCTCCAAGTTGCAAGAACTGGGGTTGGAAGCTCTCCGTCATCCGCCCTACTCACCAGACCTTGCGCCTACAGACTACTAACTTTTTCCAGAATTTGGATAACTTCTTGGCGGGAAAAAAATTCAATACCCGAGAGGCAGTACAAAATGCCTTTGAAGCTTTTGTTGCCTCCCGTCCAGCTGATTTCCTTAAGAAGGGCATCAATAAACTGCCACTGCATTGGCAAAGATGCATTGATTGCATGGGTGATTACTTCGATTAATACAAATAAAAAATACATGAAAAAAATTCGTTTAAATTTTTTCATACAAAACGGCAATTTCATAGGTAAAGACCTATTATGAGCAATTTGCTCAAGATCAGGCATCAAGCTCGATAGCGCCTTCGCACATCTCCTTGTTTCTATGATCTGAGGCGTTACCCTTTAAAATGAGGATACACTGTGCCGACGGCTTAGGAGACAAGCATGTCTCCCGCTGTCAACACAAGCGCATTCATAGGAGCTCTGGTGACCTTACTCACCACAGGAACAAAACTACTGAAGAATAGCGTCATTTGGCTGTGGTATTCTATAAGGTGGTGGTACTTTCCCAATCGGGTTGCTTCAGAATTTTTCGTGCATGTGAAAGTAATTATAAATGAGGCTGTGAGCGCCAGAGTGGCCTATCATTTGCAGACACAATTTATTGCCAATTGTGTCTGGAAATGATAGGCCACTCTGGCGCTCACAGCCTCAAATGCACCCATGATACCTACAAGATAAATACCTAGTGTGGGTTCTTAACTCTTAAATACTCATAACCCTTTGCAGACGTATTTCTAATAGCAGTTTATTATTGTTAGCAGATACAGCACGCAGAGTTGCCAAATATTTTGACAATTTTCATCTGCATTCATTAGGGTACCCACAATTAGAAGGAACCATAATAAATTGTGCCTTGTTATTTAAGCTGTGTATTAAAGATTTTTTGTTGTTTTCAGGTAGAACATCAATGGGAGTTATTTACGTGTTTCTTTGCACCAGAAGGTTGGCGGCCAAAGTACCATATTTATTCCCCTGGCCTTAAAGCAGGGGGTGGAGTCCAGCATAAACCAGTGCTATCTAAAAACGGTATGACATACTTCACGTGGCGATCGATCCGCGGTGTTGTTTTGCCACGCGTCTCTCTAATCGATATAATAATATGAAGAGAATATCTTACTAACCCTGAAGCAATGGTGGCTCAAGGCTAACGTACTCGACTTACCTATAAGTGCATTACTTCATGCAATTTGTTTCATCACCACTGCTGTGAAGGAAAACATAGTGAGGAAACCGTCATATCTCAGAAATAAAAAATCGATGATATGGGACATAAACCTGGTACCTAGGTACCTGGTTTTTAATCAGGTATAAGTATGCGCGTGGATCTTGATCACAAACGTCACCTGACTGATTTTCGGTCTCTTTGGCGGAATGAAGAAGACGGGGGGCGCCGAGGCTGCAGGCGATTGGTTCGTCAGTCGATGCTCGTCGTCTAATTGGACCATTCTCTATTACGTATTTTCAACTGTCTATTGTCTATATTGGACGGAAAATGTACATGCGCAATTGTGATTATCTTTAATGCCTATGTACCTATGTACCTGGGTACCAGGTCACCCAAAAATAATACATCAGACCTTTAAATCTGCAGGTTGCTACTTAGTCCGCCTGTTCTACTTGGGCACCTGGCGTTGCGTGTGGGTCAGTGACCAGGTTCCTGTCGACACGTCTGGTGCACCCCTGCTGCCGTTCTCGCCCCTCCTGACACACCCCCCTGCTAAGCCAGGGTCGAAGCAAGTGCCGCAAGCTGTGACCTCCGGCATCGTGTACATGTGGCCTTTATTGCTGACAAAGGTAAACTGTTTTTGGACCATTAGAACAAAATAGATTTGACACAAAATACATACTTAGACACAATAAAAAAATACTGGTAGTACTTGCGCATCGAGGGTTCCGTACCGTTGTCGTCCTTGACGTAAAAAAGTTAAAAAAACCGGAGCGCATAACTAAGTTTGTTTGTGACGGAATTTTGATGAAACCTTGCGGGGTAGGAGTCAACTCCTACAAAAGCGTAATACGCGCTGCGTCTGTCTAAACTCAAAAACTACTGACCGGATTTTCATACGGTTTTCACTTTATGTAAAGACAAATTCCTACTTTTCATCAATTTTCTCACCGACGAAGTCGCGGGCAATAGCTAGTTATCTAATAGGGATGATAGTTATCTAATATGGATGCCAGTTTTTTTTTATTGTGAATTATTTAGTCCGCTCTTGACCTCGATCTCGCCTGATGGCAAAAGATGGATGAGGTCTATAATGTAAAGAGCACTATGATAGCGGTTGTGCCAAATAGTTCCAGTTCAGCATAAATACCAGGCAAATGCCTGACGCTGAACTGACTGTGAGCCGTAATAGATTGAAACTAGTTTAAAATTAAAATACCCGGTCGGAAAGTTAACCGTTGTGATCATCCTTTAGTTGTACCTAGCACCATAACAAATAGTTCGAGGAAACACAATCGCCATACGTATTTCTGCGGTCAAGGCGACTACAGGAGCTAAACGTAAAAGTTTTATTTATTTATTTATTATACTCTTTATCTTTTTCTTTTCTCTTTATCTTTTCTCTCTTTACACCACAATTATAATATACAGAACAAACGATATAATTAACATGTACAAAAGGCGATCTCTTCCAGACAACCTTTGGATGGACTGAAATATAAGAGAAGGTTATCAACGTAAAAGTTTTATAATGCCCTAAAGTATATGATCCATGGGCAAAATCAGAAAAGTACATGATATTCTTTAGGATATAATTATGCTGGATAGTGTGTTGAAAACATAATACTACGATAGAAAAAATCACGAAGATACCTATACATTTTTTTTAACGATAAAAAACCATACATGTAATCATTCTGATTTTTTGTCAGATTATTTTACAAGCAACATAATCAAAATAATAGTGATAATAAGTTAAGCTTACCATGGTTTTGACATGTATAATTATAATTCGCAATATCGCATATACATTTAGTTGTAACTAGTGATGGGTTTCTGCCCGGGCAAAAACCCCGTTTCGAGTTTATGCCCAGGCATAACCCCATTTGGGGTTCTGCCTAGGCAAAAAACCGTTTCAGGATTTTTGCCTGGGCAGAAACCCATCACTAGTTGTAACTATTTAACTAGTACAAGTACCTAGTCGAAGAACTAGTAGAAGTTATGTAAAAATTGCCTCAATTACTAGGTAGCGATACCCGGAAATAAAACCAGAAATTAATGCCAATCGGTAATTAAATTATAAGATCCGTGAACATGTCCATTTATAAAGTTTCTAAGAATTCGCACGATGGTATAATATTTCACAGTATAACATCGATATTAAGAGACCTCACATAAAATATTATTGTTGGCACTGTTTATAATTATGTGGTCAACGTGTGGTCTCCAAAGAATACACCACGTTCCTGACCGTCGATGTTGTAGGCAAGTCAAGGCACATCAGAAAGATGGGATGTAAATGACCACCCATTGATGCCGATTCTATTTTGCATCAGGTAAACTTAACTCAGGCTATTGCCATCGTTTTCTCTCTGATAAGAGAAGAAAAAGACGGAAACAAGAGCTGTAAAATTTAGTAAGACCAAAATTAACATACAATTTTAGACGACACGTCGTAACGTGACGATTAAAAGCACGGTGAAGTGTGACCATAGGAGCAAGTTCGTGGTCAATCGTACCAGCTCAGCTCCTGCCATAAAGCTCCTCCTGTCAATAAGTTATTGACATGAAACAAACCTAGCCTACTCTTGCAGTTAACCATGAGAAATCGTTGTGAAAGATAACATGGAAATATTTCAGTTATTCTATTGAATCAGCAAACAAAATTATTACATTTCTAACACAAAGAACGAGTAATAGAGTTATTGTTACTTTATTATAATATTATAAACATTTTGCTATAGTGAGAGCTGAAAGATGACATTTTATGCCTCGCAAGATAGATTATATAGTCCTTGGTTGGATTCCCGGGATAAGGGAGTAGTCCGGATTCGATCCTGGATTTGTGCCCGATTGGAAATAGCCCTTTTTACATGGGACTTTTAGAAACAACTTGCGAAATGTTGGCTTAGTACACCTGCATACTCCTGCTACCGCCTAAGAGTCAGTCATCGAAGTCATCTAGACAGGACAATCGTGTAGTGCGGGATGACACACGGGTGGAGCGTTCCCAAACGACCAAACGTGCACCATACAGTGGTTTGCCTTGACGATTTCGGTAGGCTCCTGCGATTGCCAACTCCAATTGCCACTAATTTAGGACTTAGCAGATTATGCCGCAGGATAGAAAATTTTGACAGCTTTTAGCTGGATGTAATAAAATCTTAGCAGAAAACTTAGCAAGCAATATTCGGTATTTATAAATTAAATAAGTGAAAAAGAAAAGGATTCTTCTAAATCTCGTCACACTGAACACGCTTACTAGATAATGTGGGTCTTAGACGGTGCCTCTGCCTACCCCTTCTGCAAGTAAAACATACCTATTGCTTTTAATGCAAAAGATATTAATTACCTACTAATTTATATAAAATAATGCTTTTCAGTCCCTTGATACCTACTGCTAAACATTATACAAAGCACCAAAATTCATTAACGTAAGCGCGTCGGCGCCCGAGTCGTTCCCAATTCCCTCACTCGAGAACTAAGTCGTCACAGTTTACAAATCAACAAAACTGCACACATTTACTCAGCTCATTCCTCGCTCAGCTCCCAACGGGACCCAGTCCAGTAACCGCTCGTTTATTGCGAAATAAATTGGAGATTTATACCCCGCTTACCACAACCGTTGGCGGAGTAATCGAGCCCTGTGGTTCCGCAGAATTCCTAATGAGAAAGTGTTCAGATGGCGACAGCACTGTTAAATTACTTGATGCTTGTAAATTGGGTTATTTTCATAGTGGCACAACCAATTATGTAAAGTTAAGGATCTTGTTGGCTCTGAAATACTTATTGGTTAATTTTTGCTGGTTATGTTGTTGGTTGTGGTGGCAAAAAGTAGGCCGCGTCTTTTTTTTTGGTTGTTGAACTGCTTTCTTTGTATTTTCAGGTACGGTACGTGGTTGAGCTGGTTAACAACATCGTAATGACAATAATTTGGTAAAATAAAAACATGCCGCAAAGCTGTGCTTATTTTACCCAACTTGTGTACAATCTGTAGATATCGCAATAACACACCTGTTAACGTACAAAGTTTATAAGTCAACAATGACACTGACACTGATCTACTACCTGATACACACCTTGTTATTCGTTCCGAAACTCGAAACTACCTGAAACCGTCCCTTTGTAAACAAACTAGCGCCTACGCGCCTACTACAATAAACATTCGTATCACGCGAGCAACTAATTGCTAATCAAAATCAAACAGGCGCTCCTCAAGCTGGCAGCACCCGACATGAATTCTGATGAAGACACACGTTGTGTGGAAGATGAGCCGATGGAAGAGTTTGATATTATGCATGCCCTAACTGGTGGTATGAACATCCGTTATCTTGTGCCCGGTAAGTACCTACTCAAAACGATAAAAATAACTTAAAACAAAAAGTTTTCTGAACGATAACTAATAAGTGACTGTTTTTACTCATTTATTACTAGCTCATTAGTTTCATAGTAAGTGATTTCAAGATTGATCTCTTAGTTAATCGAACTAATATCGTATACTAAATACCTACCCCCCTCCTACAATATGTCCCTCGTTTAACCTAACAGACAGTTGATATTTTTTGTAAGAGTCAAGTTCACCGACAAGATAACAGTCTGATATACTAAAAACAGCCGTTTAGCCTGACTTTTCATGCATAAAAAATCAAGTTACACGGCCGTTTTCAATTTATCGATCTTGTCGGTGAACGTGGGCCTAAATAGAGGGATTTATTATATTGATACTAACATTTTCAAAGGCTTTCTGGCCATTTGAAACGCATATCTACCAACTACCACACGAAAGCAATAAATAAAACTTTTATAAGCCCGAGAAAAACTAAAACTGTTTCATTAAAATCTTTCTAACAGGTTTCGATGAACTATGGATACGTATCATCACTGAAGTGCCGCTCTTCTCGTGGGATGATGATGACGAAACGCAAGCTAGTACCCTAAAATCCAGAAGTACTAAGAAGCCTACAGCTAAGGAGTTAGCGGCTGTTGTTAGAGTAAGCTATAAAAACTAATATTTTTGGACACATAAAGAAGAAAACGAAAGGTAGGGCACTGCAGGATATCTAGCTCAAACCTGGAGCGCTCGACTGGGGAAGTTCCTCCATCTTACAGAATACCACAGCCAAAAACCGCTACCTACTCTCCGGGAGTGTTGTGTTCCTGTGGTGAGTAAGGTCGCCAGAGCTCCTTAGGATACGCTGTGTTGCTTCTGGCAAGTTTTCATCACGAAACAACATCATACGCAGGTGTTTGTTCACAACCAGAACCTTTAACGTCTCTCAGGATACACGACATCAACGTGAAATGTAATAATAAGCCTCTGTGATTCATATCTGTAGCTTTCAAAATATACTGACACAATACTTTATCTCAATTTGGTTAGGAATCCACAAACCATTCCAGAAGATCACAAGGTGCTTGCTGATAATGTAGGAGGTTTACAGAATACCATAGCCAAATAGGTACTAATACTCTTTGGTAGTGTTTTGTTCCTGTGGTAAGGTGGCCAGAACTCCTGAGGATGCGCTGTGTTGACAGCGGGGAACCTGCTTGTCGACTGCTGTCGGCATAGTGAATCCCCATTTTAAAGGGTCGGCAACGCGCATATATGATACTTGGTGTTGCAAGCTTTTCATGCTTATTTCAAGCGTATCAGGTGGGCCTGCTTGCCACCACCGTAATGATTACTAAAATAATGCTCATTTACAGCGAAACTGTGTGACTTATGCCATCATTAGAGACACAAAAGACCTTCCACCGTATTATCTGCCAGGAATAACGCCAGGTCATGAAATGAGTCTACTCATCATGATGGCTAGAGACCTTCCTCTGAAGAAGCCATTACCAGAACCAGGTAAGTTGATGTTTCAAGCATTTTAATTTTATAGATGGTGTAGAGACTTTTCAGCTAGAATTTTTATTTAAATTAAGCAGGTACATAAAATGTGACGTCACACGCCTTTATATCTCAATTTTCTTATTTGTTTCTGATTCCTCGACCTCGGTGCAACCCTCAGATCATAGAAACAAAGAGATATGCCATCATAGTAAACTAGTACGGGAACCACTGTCACCACTTTTAAAGCAGTGTGCGTCACAATTCAAACGCTCCTGTGTGAATAATACACAAACTTGTGTCGACCACTAACCACAAGTGGCTGTTGCGTGCTTCAGCTTCAAGTGGTTTGTGGCTGTCGCGAGTGGCCTGCTTGCGGCACGGCTTAGGAATGCATCAAGTCTAAGAACTTTTCAAAAAACAACGAAGATTATTATTATCATTTTCGCAGTTCCCAAAGCACATCACGGAAAAAGTCGCAAACTTTACTAATCACCGCCGATAGTGTTTATTTTTATGCATATTGCTGTCAGGAACTATGCCCCAGAAATGTCTGCCTTTAGTGTATAACTAGTTTATTTCAGACGTGGCCTTATGGAAGTACTACCGCTGGGTAGACTGGGCCCGAAGTCATGGCCTTTATGCAGCCTACGAATGTCCTCGAACCAGATTCCTCAAAGTCAACGGCCTATTGAAGCTGTCCTATGCTCCTCATCTCCTGGACGTTCAGAGCACGGAATCGGTAAGTGGTAGTGGTAGAAGCAAGTTTAGCATAAGCACAGCATAGCATAATCGGCCCATAATGTTCCCACTGCTGGGACACAGGCCTCCTCTGTGAGAGGGAGTCAAGTCACGAGTGAATCGGTTTCTTCTAGGCAAGCGCTCTCCAACGTAGACCACATCAGCAGGTGAGATGGCGGCAAACGCAAGCCTACTTTCAAATAAAAAAAACTGTAGTGATCTTTTGAAATGCTTAACTGCACCTTTCAGAAAATTTCACATGGCTGATGAAGGATTTGAATGATCTCTTATAATTTTCTTCTTCAATACCTATAAAACAGTACTGTGACTCTCTGACAGACAACGTACAGCCTACACCGGTGGACCTACATTAAACAAGAAAGGAAATATTCCTTGAGTACTATAGAGGTGCATTATCTCAGATCATAGAAACAAGGAGATGTGCCAAGGCGCTATTGAGCTTGATGCTTTAATTTGGCGTCGTACAAAAGTAACAAATTGGGCGTAGTACAAAAGTACACGCTGGCGACGAACCGAACACGATCGATGATATAAATACAGTGTTTTAGTTTAGTGCTAGTGTTGAGTGACGATTAACAGTGTTAGATTGAGGGTGTGCGAAATTTAAATGTGTGGGAGATCTATGCTTTTAATTGTTGAAAAATGTACTAAAAGTGGCGACAGTTGTTCCCGTACTAATTTGCTATGATGGCATAATTATCTCCCTGTTTCTATGATCTGAGTGCATTATGGAGGGATTTTCTTAATTTTATTTCTAAAGGAGTGAAAAAGGGGGGTAAAGTTTGTATGAAGTAAATAACAAAATTGTGCTGTTTTTCGACTTTCATGAGGATGAAGTCGTGGGTTCCAATCTACGCTTTCAAATTAGCGAAATGAGGGTGTAAGTTTCAATCTTAGTAATAAGCATTTATAGGGGCCGTACCATGACGTGTTAAAACCATCATTGTTCCGCTGCAAACAAGGGATAGCGCTATTCGTGCTGTATAGTTCCATCCCTCTCTCACAGCGGAATAATGATGGCAATAACACGTCGTGGTACGGCCCCAGAGGTAACTAAAAAACCTCCTCAAACTCGACGCACCCTCACTATAAATTTTTCGATTTTGTTTGAATGAGGGGTGCCCCTCATTCAAAAAATAAGTCAATCATATTAATAAGTATTTACAGAGGTAACTAAACGTCCTCAGTTTGCATTCATTATTCAAATAAAATAGAAAGACTTTGTTCTACGCGAGGTTGAGGAGGTTTTTAAAAAACAACCAAGAAGAGAGAATATAACTTTTTCACCGTCTTGTAAATAATACTGAACTTTTCTCCATTTCAGATTACGCCCGGATTTATAGAAGAACATGTAAAAAGTATCGTTGGACCGGTTAGATCGGTTAGATCAATAGTATTTTACTAATAAATAATTTCAATATTAGGTACTTAGTTTTCAAGGGCCTTCTCAATGTTTGATTACTTTGACCTGTACAAAATAATCTTAAGCACATTGTTATTGTATAAGAAACAAATAAGCGAGTATGAAAATAAATCTAGTAAATTCTTTCATACCATACCAGTGACCTAGCTAATAATGATCTTATAGGTTTTATACATATAGACAATCCTAAATTTCAAGTTTCTGAAAGACTCGAATTTTAATCTGCTGTTAATTTTACGTCAAGTGGTTTGATTGGCTGTTGAAATTTTGGCCAACCAATTAGAAGGAAGAGAACTGCTCAAGAAATAAGTTTGGACTGTAATCTATTACAGGGAAAAGACGATGATGACTTTTATAAGAAAAAAGATAAAAAAACGAAGGAACAGGCGAAATCGGCAATAAACGCAGCGTTCTTACAAGCGCAACAATTGAAAGAAGAACTTCGGGAATGGATTCAGTTCGCTGCAGTAAGTGTTACCTATTTAACTGTAATACGCTTATTTAATTCATTTTATGCCTTTGACGCTGCTTGTGGGCCTCTTCATAGACTGTTGGAATTGAAAGAATATTATGAAGACGAGTTAACAGATTAGTGATTGGTGATTTTCTTATACCTTGATAACGGCTACCAGGCATACTGCCCACTTAGTAGTACCTAAGCATTACCATAGCCTATAAAACACTTGCAACACCAAGTATCACATGCGCGATAGCAACCCTTTTCAATAAGAATTCGCTGTGCCGACAGCTTAAAGGACAAGCAGGTCCCCCAATGTCAACATTGCGCATCCTCAGGAGCTCTAGCGACTTTGCTCACCACAGGAACACTACCGAAGAGTAGCTTTATTTCACTGTGGAATCCTGTAAGGTAAAGGTACTTCACCAGTTGAGTTGCTCCAGATTTGTGCGAGATATCCCGCTGTAGCCCACCTCTCTTGGAATTAGTTTTTTTATATATTTTATCTTAAAGTTCTTCTTATCTTAAGCCTTAAATCTTTGTTTTGATCACGCTAAGAATCTTGGTTCTTTATACAATCTCCAACACTTTATCTTTTAGGTCCACACCCTTGTTGACTGCATTCGAGTATTATACTACCCATCCTTGTTCAATTTCACATCAGCCGGCAGCAGCCCTCCAATGAGGATAACGAAGCCAATAGCCCCGAAAGTGATAGACATAGTTGCACCAAAACTAGCCCCGTTGTACCTTCAGTTAGATGGGCCGGAAGCAAATAAACTGAGGATGTCCCTCAGTACGATACATCCAAGAGTTCTCTCCAATAGTGGCGCTCCAGTAATGAATTATATTGAACCAGCTAACTTGGTGCTGGAGAGATTTGAATGGTTCAAAGATACTGCTGTTCTATTACCTAAGGCGTATATTAGGACTCAAGGATACGATTCAGTTGAAATCAATTTTGAGCCAGGAAGACACTTTTTTAGGTATGGTGGATAAGACGGATGGACATAAAATCACTAGATACTACTTGAGTGATGATACATCATTAAGTGATATAGGGTAAATTGAATTACAATAATTCAGTGATGCACTCCAATTTTCACAGGTCAAGGAGTTTGTTAGTTTAAAAAGCGGTTTGCTGCTTTTGTTGCTACCAATGTAACTTCTTGATTCGAAATTGTGTTGTGTCTGCAAAGTTCGCGTGACGCCAATGATGTATCTTATAGTGATGTGTAATTGAGTGACTCGGTGTCATTGGATTGCCAATGATGTATCTAACTAATGATGTAACACTTATGTAATTTCGAGTACATCTGTCATTATTTTTGTTTTAAAATTTTTAGATTTATGCTACTTGTAGATTTAGATAGTTCAATTTGTTTTAGCCTACCTACCTGCCTATTAGCTTCATCGTCATCATTATCTTCATCAGGTCCGCCGAAACATGTGGCGGCTAAAATAGGATTAATGTAAATAAGTATAAACAAAATTGTTAAAAAACCTGAGTGAATCCCTGTCTTTTGTATACCCAATGTCACTCCTACAATGAAAACGAATCTAAGGACATCTCATATGTTAAAATTCGTTAAACCATTTAGGCTACAGAGCATAATTATCAAAGAAAAGGATATACATACACTTGAAAAACATTAACCGTCTGAAACAGTCGAGTAAAAAGATTTTTTCCTCGCAACATACTTTGACCTACCTGTTAAAGTTTCATCTCATATCATATCTCCTTAAGTAGGTAATCAAAAGGATAATAATATTATGATGGGCTATTTTAACCATATAATAAAATATAATGCGATAATTTCATGGGGTTATACCTAAGATTATTTGGGATCTTTACGGTTAATAACGAAGGTCATAAGATCAAATGTCGTGGTATGAAAATGTGAGACGTGAGCCAATTTTATCAAAAACATCATCTGTTTATAAACATGGCTGATATTATTACCTATTGGCTGATGATATTATAGCTATTTTCAATAATTCACAGGATCTGGACGCATTCTAGGATGCACTGGCATATCATGCTGCTCAGTGAATCCACACTACTCCTTAATTCTAGAGACGTAATACAAGGCGCCGCTATTCGTGAATGTCCTTGGGCATCAAAGTTTCTCTTAAATCTTGGATCAGCTTTCTCAAATTGGATAAAAGTTAGCCGAGCCAGCCAAAGTGTAATATTAGCTGATAGAGAGTTTTTCAGGTAACTATTTGCAGTACTATTTATAGTTGGATACAGGCTACCCACATAGGCAAATGAATATCTAAATATCGATATCTTACAGTAATAACTAGAGCCAATGTTTAAACATTCACTACGAATCCCAGTGGGTTATAGCATGGTGACCCATTCAAAATCATTAGATCCTGGCCATTGTTAGGTAATGTCCATTATTTTTTCGCGAACCCTGAGCGGCAGCATTACGAAAACAGTAAAGTCACTTTTCCTTTTTATCAGGTCATATCTACCAGACTTGCCTTGGGATAAGGATATAGTGGGCTATGACCGACACTTCCTACATTGGATGTTCAGACAAGCCCTTCAGTCACTACTATCGAAGACACTGAATCAAACGGAATGGAAGGCTGTTTCCAATGTTCTGAGAAAGTATTTCTGCGACCCTGATTTTGGGTTTCCCGACAAACCGCGTCCTCCAAGATCAGTGAGAGAAATTGCGAATTTGGATGTTTGCGATTGCTTGATGCCAGAAATCGAGGAAACAGGATTTTTAGAAGAGCAATTAGAGGAGATGGACCAGGTATTACGTATTTTTTTTTTATTCATTTACTTTCTCATCTTGATTTGATGAACGTTTTGATAGATAGAACATAAGAAATATAATTTGGATCATGGATTCGCTATTGCAGGTGGATGAAGAGGTAAAACCTTTAGTCCAACCAGAAGTCATGTCTCAATTACTAAAGGCTCCCGAGCCACCAATAGCGTCGCGACTTTGTGAGCTGGCTACTGAGGAGCTACCTTGTGGAATCCTGAAGGATGAAAGGGAGAAGATGATTAGGAAGCACGAAGCTGCTATTGTTCTTCAAGCCCATTGGAGAGGAACTTGGGCTAGGAAGTGCCTTAAATCAAATATGACCTTTACTTCTGACGTTACGAAATATGTAAGTTAATAAATAATAATTATAACACAATATCATTATCTACACACTAATTAAAAACTGTAAGCCGTGTCTGTACATTAAATATATTCCAGAAAGAACAGGCGGGATGCGGTGCTAGGACGTAACCATTTTCTGTTTGTGCGCGCATCTTGCAAAAAGTACTTTTTTATTAACCGACTTCAAAAAAGGAGGTTCTGTATTCGTCCTGTATGTATGTATGTATGTAAGTAAGTATGTATGTATGTGTTGTTGTATGTATGTTTGTATGTGCGCGATTTTCTCAAAAACTACTGATTCGATTTGGATGAGGTTTTCACTAACGTAATCTACATACTTTCAGGAAGGTTTTAGTATATAATACATTATGTAATCATTCCTATGTACAAAGTTATATGTATAAATGTACACACTCCGTAGAAGATTTACTGTTGAACGAGTTCGTGAAAGTAATCTAACACGGGATAAAGAACTAAAAAGGGAAAAATAAAAAACTTTTTTAACAAAAAATAACCGACTTCAAAAATCCACTACAAAGAAAATAATAATTTTGATTTCGGAAGTCGGTGGCAAAAAAAGCAAACAAAAACTAAAGCCACCGACTTCCGAAACCAAAATTATTATTTTCTTTGTAGTGGATTTTTGAAGTCGGTTATTTTTTGTTAAAAAAGTTTTTTATTGATGTTGTTTTCACAGTTTATATAGTAGCTAGGGGTCCAACTTAAAATCTAAGCTACGTTATTTTCATCTACGAGTAATTCCGGTGGGACTAACCAGAGATTCAGCTTGGCCTCTGCGTAGTACTAATCACTCTATACTAAGATCATTTATAATAGTCAATTTATTGTAGTCCACGCGGACGGAGTCGTGGGCCAAAACCTGGTGAATAATAATTTTATACCTGTGTATATATATGTGAATAATAGTTAATACCACCGTTTACTTTTGTAGGTTGGTTTAAAATGTCGTCCTACACTATCATAGCAAGTTCCTAGCATCCAATCATCCCTAACAACCCACAACTGCCTAAAATAATTCAATTTATGTTTATCTAGGTACAGGACCATGCTTTCGGGTCTTTAAATGCATTGTCAAGATTAATGAACGAATTCTTTCGTATGTGGCCTGGTGCAAAATATGCTTACTCAGTAGCTTCAGCTTTGAGCGGAGTCTATGGATTACAACAGCACACTGGAATAACACCAGTGACCCCTAAATGCATGTGGGTCCCGTACTTTCAAGGAGTTTTTTACTGCCATGCTCCTGTTAAAGTGCATTTTGATATCCAAAGCAGCATCGCGCGTAGCACAGTGGCTGTTTATGACAACGATTCTGGACATCAGTTGCCTCAGGCTTTTAATACTCATATCACATTCAATTTCGTGCCGAACTACCTTGGGTGAGTGTGTTTATTTTATGTAGTCAAATTTTATTTTTATTTAACTTTCTTTGTGGTCTATTAATTAATGGAAGAATGCCCTAAAATTGTACATATAAAATAGACGACAGTTTTCCTGATTCCATAAATCAACATTGTGAATTTATTGTAATATAGATACTTATCTAGTGTAACGTGAAGATTGTTCTTTTTGAATCCCTGCACCTAGATATTTTATAAGTACCTGTAGTGAAGTATAGTACCTATCTAGTATCTACTAGAAAAAGAAATATTTGAATTTAAGTTTGTTTAAAAAGAGTATGTTCAATCTTATTAATAGCTACACGATCTTGGGCTACGGGACTCTCCCTCGAGCTCCCGGCATTAACTACGATGCTCACTGGCAGTTGACTGTCATGTCTTGCATCGATGGCGCCTTCCATATTTGTGACAACGAGGACCCTTGCAAGGAGCTGCCCATACCTCATACAAGCAAACTGCATATAGATGAGATCTTTCTGCCAAACAGAAGAAATATTTTGGGTGGTATTCAGATTTCGGTGACGAAGCATGAATCAGTGAGCTTCAGGGCTGCTGCGACATCGCCAAATGTATGTTAAATATCATTTGTTGTCAGAGTCTAACTTAACCAGTTTCTGAAGGCTTCAATTGAATCTGTTGTCAAATCTCATGTCATGTGATTAGCCAATGTTATTTCGGTAAACCAATCACAACAGCTGACATCAAATTTGACAGCAGATTTACTAATCAGTTGCTTGACTAAGCTTTCGGAAACTGTGGGTTACTGTATTCCATTTATTGGGTTTATGACATTATGAGAAGAGCAATGAAGTTTTGACTGTATTCAATAAAAATTCAAAGCAAAACACAAACTACACCAAAATAACAATTATAATATTATATGTATATCTTACTTTTTACAAACATTATTTAAAAAAATATTTGTTGTTATCTAGATGGATCATCTACCTGGTCTCATGTTCAATGAATACTCATTCATCTTTCGCAGGTAGAAATGGTAGCAATCCTACGCTCAATATTACCAGATGGTGGTACTGAAGAGTTGTCAAAATGCTCTGGTAAAGGGGAGATTTACTGGCCATACATACGACTGGAGCCAACTACGTCAAAAAAGTCATCCCAAGGTTTAATGGTTAGCAAAAAATATTTCGTGTTTTTCCTTTTTCACTATTGTCAGATTATGTAAGAAGGATTACGGGAGAAATTATGGGCACAGGATGATATTACTGATTTTTATATAAAACAACGAATCGTTTTTCTCATCATAGCGATTAACCTGTTTCTTACAAAAGTTTCCGATGGCCAATTTATTTGTAAATGGTTCTAAAAAATTGCTAAGTGTGCTTAACCCTTCAACTGTCACAATTGAAAAACAATTGATTTGAACCTAAATCAGGTGGCAAAACAAATGAACTATTATGAAGCGTATGCTCAGCAGCCAGCAGCAATAAATATCTACCTTACAGAATACCACAGCCAAATAACACTACTCTTCGGTAGGGTTGTTTTCCTGTAATGAGTAAGGTCACCAAAGTTTCTGAGGATGCACTGTGCTGATAACGGGGGGCCTGCTTGTCCCCTAGCTGTCGGTACAGCGAGTCCTCATTTTAAAGGGTCGGCAACGCGCACGTGATACTCAGTGTTGCAAGCTTTTCATCGGCTACAACCGCTTACCATCAGGGGGGCGCTACGCTTGTTTGCCACCATCATCGTAATAAAAAACATATTTTGGCTGATATTATGGTGACGATGTGTTTGAGCCAAAACTGTATGAAAAGGTTCTGTACATTGGGTGTTTATGTCTTCAATGTTTTATCAGAGTGGAAGAGAACCCGCCGTTATAAGTGCCCGGTCACTGTTAAAAATTTCTACGAAACATAGAGCATCCCCAGCCTCCAGGAAATCTATGACGAAGGTATATCAATTAAATTTCTCTAATTATTAACTTTAATTATTTTGTTTGGCAGTTGTCGATATTAGGCTTTGTTTCAACTATAAATTTATGTACCTAGGTAGTCACAAGGTCTATTTATACGAGACGGGACGTCACGTTAATATCGACGAGACTTATTTTCGTCCAATTCTAACAATTGAAAATGTGTAGAGCGATAATCAGCATGATAACGTCAATGTGAAAGTCATCCCTTTGTATGTTTTGTTACGAAGTCCTGCCATGTATTTATAGACCTCTAACTAACATACTTTTACTTATTTATTTATATCAATGCATGCGTTTACTGGTCAACCTTCTTTGGTCCATTTGGAATTCACTCAAGCGACTTTGAACCCAAGGATTCTTAGGCGACCTTTGGGCTGCAATTGATAATGCCGTTGAAGTGGCCAAGTTTTGTACCATCGACACAAACAAGATTGCTCAACTTATGCACGGGTAATACCATGCCTACTTGCCTAGTGGTCTGCCTCTACCTTTTATTTTTTTGGTAAGATGGTTTCAGCAATATACATGAAAGTACATAATTATCCATGGTTTGTTTGTACCACCTCTAACCACACAAACAAAATAATGATTTGGATTACGGTGCTTTTGACACTCTAGGTAAACGAGATACTTCTGATCGTATATTTTTGTCTGCTATGCATAAATAATAATCGTGCTGATTGTTTAATTATTATTTTTAGCTGAAGTCAAATATTGAACCGAAGCTGTATTCGATCGAGTAAGTTGTTTAAATTATTTATTTGAAAACCATTCAATACCTACCACATAAACAATGTATGTATAATAATTTATGTTTATGTCCTTTTTATCTAATGAAATATTAGCCTGACTTGCGGGAGTTGCGGGTAAGCAGCTTACATTTTTAGGACATACGCAGCATCACAGTTAATTATTTTATTGGTGATAATTTTAACATCATGTTTAGCTAAGTAGTAATTATATAAAAATTACCAATTTTAGAGTTCTCAGTCGTGAGTGAATGTTCTAGGTGATATTAGTGGTTTATGCAAACATATCTGAAAAATAAAGACTTTTTTTAGGGTCATATGTCCAATGGGCTGGCCATTGACTACAGCTCAATGGAGAAGAGTAGACGAGGTTCGGAACTCACAAGAAACCGCTAAACTTGAAATACAAATATTAAAGAAAGCTGCTAAAGAAAAAGAAAAGGTAATAAAATAATCCTATGTCAATAACTTCATTTACAGGCCTGTAAGTACGCCAGCACCCATACCTTTCAAACCTGGATACATCAATGCTACTTAGTGGTGAAATTATGGTAGTAGGCTGTAATCCTTCGGACGAGCTCTTTCATAAAGACACTACAATGCATAAAAAGAAAAATTGAGCATATAAAAAGCTATGTTATTAACTAAGTATTATTTTAGCCAGCTAAACCAGGGTCTGCGAAAGAGAGAGAAAAAGTTGTTCCTACACAAGTTGTAGTACACCAACCGCAGCCAGGTGATGCTTGTGTAGAGCTGGAGTGCGCTCTAGCCGTTGGTGGTGGAGCTGTCGCCAAACGAGATGATGACAGGGATCTGGAGTTCGCCAATGCAAGAAAGTCTTGGGATGCCAGAGAACCTGGAAGGAATCAGAGGGGAGCGCAGCTTAGGTCAGTGACTCAGCATTAATTTGATGATCTTTGAATCTAAACTCCTTAAAATAGAGTTTTAACTTCTCCTGGAGTATAGCCGTGGGCGCATGCCATCTTGTTGAGCCATTTTATTAGTCAGCAATGCCATGGCATGCGACTATAGCTATACCCTTAATATTAAAACGTTGATTGATTAAGCTTTCCATAGCACTGAATTCAGGCTATCAGACAGAATATTTTCATGTTTCACAAAAAAAACTTTTTTTATTAGGAAAGACTTTCGCACTGAGTTTCTGGTAGTGCCTCCACCTGTGGCGCCATCGGAGAGCTACATGAGTGCGCCTGATGTAAGTAAATTATTTAAACGTAAGATATAGAATATTAATTACAGCGTATCCCCAGCAAAACAAAGATATGTCCAGGATCTATTATAATTTGCCGAAGCTCCAATTAAAAAACATTGGAAAACCAAAAAAATAATGGAAGCAGTACCAAATTGCCTAATATCCTTTGTTGTATTTAGTCAAAACATAGTTGATGATGATGATGATAATCTATAAAATAGTATAAAACAAAGTCGCTGTATGTTTGTCCACCTAATTCTTTTAAACTACACAATGGATTCTAATGCTGTTTCCACTACCATTTAAAGAATTTATTCCGGAAGGTTAATGTGTATAAAACGTTATTATTCAACTTAGATATAGCACAGAAATCTCGATGTTTTGACATGTCGCCACATCAGTAGATTGCACCTGTGCGAAGTAGAATTTAAGCAACTATGAATCCATCCGCCTAGCTTTTGAAACTAGTCTTGTCTTCCAGTCTAACCAGATGTCTACTCTACATATTAATATTTTATATGGAGCGACTGCCATCTGAGTTCCACAACCCAACTACTTGGTAAATAGTGTAAAGTTGGGCCAGTTCTCAGACATTCAGGCCTCTGACAGCCAGTAACGACTATATTAGTATAAGAACCGGGACCGACTGTATAATGTGTTCTCCAATATAAGTCCGTCATCTGACCGCGGCAAGCGCAGCTTTACCACGCAGATCGATGGATCAGCGGCTGATAATCCTGATAATCCACGAGCCGCTTCTACTATAGTTGCTGTAGTCTAATTAATAAGATTTTAATAATACAATTCTTTAGGAGGCGACAATGTTTGAAGATACCGAAGTTGAAGAAATGACAGGTGAGTGACACGCTATAGTTGTTTTTGATACGAAAAACAATACTACTATAATTTGTCAATTTCACGAGCGCGCGTCATTCAATAACACAAAACGAGTAATCAATATTTTTAAATATTTATTGACTCTTTTAATGTTATTTCATTGCAGAATCTACTCAAGGGCAAGGACCTTTTCCTGCGACGGAAAGTGGAAGTAAGTTCAGTTTTAAAATTATCTAGCTAAATTTTAAAATTAAATGAGACCGTAATCCTCACGGTTTTGATATACGGATAGACGGATAGACGGATAGTTTCAAATAATTATTCGTGGAAATTCACACAACTTTTTCACATGTTCTACTATATAAGTGCCTGCAAGATATGGAGGAAACTCTCCAAAGGTCTTACAGTGGATCCACAATCTGGTCAAATGTTTGACACTTGCGATGCCTCTGCTATTGCAGTTGTTTTTAGACCAGTTACCATCAGTGGTATTGCAGATGTCCATAGGCAATGGTGAACACTAACCATCGGAAGGGCCTCCAGTTTGTTTACCACCATATTTTTATTAAAAAACTGTCATCTGATGTTATGAGACTCTGGCAGCAATTTTACTGATCAGTGACTCCCAGAATCCTGAGTTAGAAGCAAAATCTTACGTGCAGCGATGAAGTTGGTAAATAAAGTTCTTCCAGGTCTGCTCTTCAAGTTTATTCAAGACCTTGGTACTAGAAAAACTTGCTTCAACAAGTTGTTTCATATTTCAAGTGCTTGAAATGACCGAGGAGAGTGAAGAAGAGGCTATGTACCTGTTGATGCCCGACCAATTGCGAGACAAATTCGTACCTCTCCACTTCGTGCCTTTCTGTATGAAAGAGATGAATGAAGATGAAAGGTTAGAAAATATATCGTAAAATATTTGGCTAGTTCTGTTTCACATAAAACACGAATTCGTCCTTCTTTGCCGGAAATAGTACACACATTTCTGTTAAGCAGTGTGCTGTGATCGTTGACTTTTCCACGCTAAGCAGCTTGCACATAGCAAATACAAATACCTACGTTGATATTAATATGAGTTTTTATTGTTTTTTCCAGTGTCCTTATTACTGCGGATATCGCAGAAGCAGCAAAGAAGAACAGGCAGGCACGCATAGAAGCAGCGAAGGAGCGCATGCGGGAATTACAGTTGTTCAATGAGGAGCACGTGTTGGGTAGACAAAAGTACCGGTGTCAAGTGCTGGAGAAACTATTAGTAGGTAAGTAGATTCTTAGGGATCTCACGTGGAAATATCAGAACCTATATTATAGACCTCGTGGATGGAAAGCCATGGTCAGGATTCTAGAACAAAGTGAACATAATCAATTTTAATTTCAGATGCCACGTTGTGTCAAGAATTAGTAGAAGTAATGGAACAAAGAGAAGAAGCTATAGCTCAAGAGGTTCTAAACAGAAACTTATCCGCGACCAAGAAGAAGTTGGATGCAAAGAAGAAGTGATGGAAAAGAAGGTTATTGTAAGAGAAGATTGATAGAAGTCGTTAAGTTTTATTTTATGCTAGGCTGCCATTTGCGATATAGCGGGAGCGGGTTGGCAGAGATTGCTCACATGGCATTACCCAATAGGGACCAAGTTTCATGCATATTAATAAGACTAAGAAATTGAGGTATTCCTCGTAGCGCTCCCGTTTTGAAACGCTCCCATCTAAGCGCTCCCGTTTTGTTCCGTTTTGTTCCTCCAAGCGCTCCCAAAAGGAGCGCTTCGAGGAACGATTAAAAATATTAAAATTTTATTTCCTCGAAGCGCTCCCACGTTTAAAAATAGGGAAAAGCATGAAGTAATGAATTATATCGATAATTTTTAAAAACTCATGTGTGCATCATCGACATCGAAGTTGCTTAACCAAATTACGAAATTGAGAGAATAATATATTTTTGCTTTCGGCACTCTTATGTGTATACAAGGACCAATGTTATTGTGTAGGTATTCAAAGAGGATGTTATAAATAAAACGCATAGATATACTTAATATAAATTATGTATACGTATAATAATCACATTGCAGTAGACCTACATAATAATTACATTAGTACTTTGTGTGTACCACTGGCGACGGGGTGTGGACGAACGGGAATAACCCCTGGCGACTAGCTCCACGCCACGGTACTGTGACGTCATACGCATTAGCGAGTCTGCCAGCGCGATTGAGTATTTTTCGAAACCTTAAATGCTATAAAATAAAAACTACTGGGTATTTTTGAGAGAATTCATTACTTCATGCTTTTCCCTATTTTTAAACGTGGGAGCGCTTCAAGGAAATAAATTTTAATATTTTTAATCGTTCCTCGAAGCGCTCCTTTTGGGAGCGCTTGGAGGAACAAAACGGGAGCGCTTAGATGGGAGCGTTTCAAAACGGGAGCGCTACGAGGAATACCTCAAGAAATTGTGCAAGTTTGACCAGATGTCCAGTCGCGGCGCGTTATACGCACACATAGCCGCGCTATATGGTAGTGTACCTATACTTTATAATGATAGTGATCTCTTGGCGTGTACTGAATATCTAATCTTAAGGTACTTGGGTAGACGAATCTACAAGGGCAGTATTAAATTAAGTTAGTATTATGAAGTGTTAAAATTAGCATTGTTTTGTTGAGAAAAAATAATCTTATAAGACGACTTGTATGGCTCCATATCAGCTGTTTTGCACTAGAACAATCTATGGCTTTAGCATATCATAGAACGGCCATTGATGGGTTGCTTCCACTCGCAAGTCCTCGCTCATAGCTGGAATAATACTTTGTTTAGTCCCATCGATCCACTCGTCACCCGCTCCTATATCACACTATACAAACAGCATTATGTTTGGTCATAAGTTTTTAATTTTTACTTCGTTTTCATTCGTTGAAGTCTTTCTTGAACGTGTTCGAATAAAAAGTCAAACAAACCCTATTTCTAACGTCCTTTTTTACTCCAATATCAACCAGACGTAAACGTTCACTGCTGCACTCCTCACGAATATTAAGCGAGATAGTATAGTCGCCCCAGCCCGAAACAAATACAAACCCTGTTCAATCCGAGAGGGTATGATTAATGATTAGGTATCATGTTATGATTCTATTCATATAGTTTTCAGAGAACGAACACAAAAAATGCTCCGCATAAAATAAAATAAAATTAGTTGGGGATACATGCAACGCAGGTGGCCCGTCGGCGTCGGGTAGCGTCCAAAAAGACGTCCTTTGCCGACAATGATTTTGTCAGATTTTGAAAACTTGCTAAATTTTAAGGAAATTGAAGTAATTTGGGTACTAAAGCGTAAATTTTAAATAGCAATAACATTTTTATACGGGGTGTAGTGTAAGTGACAGCGTAACGAATACTGAAACCATAGGTTCAGTACTTTATTCTGAAACTCTCAACGTTAAAACTTTAGTCTTTTAAAAAAATTGACGGCTTTGTTTGCAGATTTTGCAATTCGTTAAAAAAAATCCATATAAAGTCGTATTTTTTAGGGTTCCGTACACAAGGGGTAAAACGGGACCCTATTACTAAGGCTCCCGGGACCCTATTGTCCGTCTGTCTATCTGTCACCAGGCTGTATCTTAAAAACCTTGATAGTTAGACAGTTGAAATTTTCACAGATGATTTGTTTCTGTTGCCGCTATAACTACAAATAAGTACCTACTAAGCACAGAATAAAATAAATATTTTAGGGGGGCTCCCATACAACAAACGTGTTTTTTTGCTGGTTTTTCTCGATCTTCATAAAGGTTATAATAATAGTGTCTAATGTTGTATAGATAATGGTATGGAACCCTTCATGCGTGAGTCCGACTCGCACTTGGCCAGTTTTTTTTATAAATGTATATAAAAAATATTGTGTATCATGATGCCAGAATCATGAAGTATAGTATTACTATTTAATATCACGCTATGACCCTTAGGAGCTGAGCAAAAAGAACGAAGAAACGATTAGTAATAGCGTGGGCAGGTAAATAATCTGCAGCCCGATTCACGTAATTACAAACAATTCAAATATCGCTGAAGTTTGAAAGTCGTTCGATCGAAGTCCTATCCATATCTGGTATTCACGTATTTCTTGAACGTAGTTCAATAAGACTTCAACTCAATAGAATCGAAACTAAACGATTTCTGAACGACTTAGGTATTGCCAGTTACATTTTTTTGTATTCTACACATTTTTAATCAAAATTCTGTGATTTACGTTATTATGGTCAAATAAATTTAATTTAAAATGATATCAATAAACGTAAAATGTAAAAGGACGATTATCATAATTATGTGAATACGCGTCAACGACACTTCGATCGAACGACTTTAAAATCGGTGCCGTTCAAGTTCTATCGACGGATGTGAATACGAAAAGGTATTCAACGACTGAGTCGCTACGATATCGTTGCGGTTTTATTACGTGAATCGGGCTACTGATTTCTTGCGCGGGTGAAACCACGAGGCACTGCTAGTCATGATATAGTATACCGAGAACTGTTCTCAATTCAAAGGTATTTTAAAGCAATTCAATATCGGAAGGGTTGTCTGAGATTTCCTGTAGCAACATGAACGCAGCGACATGGACTGAACGATTCGCGATATTGGATCCTGGAGTAGGTAATATATTCAAAGTCGGTAGGTCACAGTCGGTAAGTAATATTGAACTTTGAATATTGGTTTACATGCTTGGGAATTGTAGCTGGTGGATTTGTGTAGAAGTTATTACGATAGAGCGGCTTTAAAAACCGAAAATTTTCAAAAACAGGAGTTGTGAAATTGGAACTGACAAAAACGGACAAGTGCGACTAAGTAGGTACGACTCGCACTAAAAAACAATAATATTCAGTTCAGTCATTTCTTTAATTAGATATAAGTATCATAATAATATAGGTACCCATCTAATGGCATCACACTTTAACAAAAGAAATTATGTTATATTTATGTGATTATAAATTGAGCTACTTGAGGTTAGAATGCATTAAATGAGTGTCCACTCTTTATAAAAAAGAGTATTTTGTTATACAGGGTGGCAGGTTAGACAGTGGAAATATTTTAAGGGGCCATTGTACTCATAATTATGAACAACTTTTACTATGAGACCAACTATGAAATCGTAAAAAACAATCAGCTGTTCCATACATATGTTCACATAACTCAACAAAAATGTTTGGAACAGCTGATTTTTTTTCGCGATTTCAGGGTTGGTCCCATAGTAAAAGTTGTTCATAATGATGAGTACAATGACCTCTTAAAATATTTCCACTGTTTAACCTGCCACCCTGTATACAATGATGCACCTAAATCAACTACTATTCAAAAGCAGTCTAATACAGTTTACGTAGCCTGAAATTTTCAATAAGTTCACGAGACAAGCAGTGACGTAACACGACTGAACAGTGTTCAAGAAGGCGCTGAAATATTGGAGCGCTAAGTGGTAGTTGACAGCGCTTTATAGAACGATGTAAATTATGAATGGCTTGTTTCACGTCTGCTTATAGGTTCTGGTTAATTTATCTTGTAGATAATTTATGAAAATTATACAGTATGTGTATTAAATAATGTTAAATTCTGTAGGTGCAAACGCAATTAGGTACTTTCTTCATGATTTTTTTTGTATGAACAGACTATTTTAAATATTATCGGCCGTACCACAAAAAATAAACATCTGTTCAACACACGTTCAACACGAATGCTACCAAAAATAATAGGCACTTGTTTTAGCACTAACTTATCTAAAACAAGTGTGTATTATTTTTGGTAGCATTCGTGTTTAACAGATGTTTTATCTTTTTTGTGGTAAGGCCTTATATAACTATAATTGTATAGACTGTGATTTTTTTCTAATCTGTAAAGCTGTAGCTAACATCAGTAGTACAAAATTGCTGATGTTAGCTACAGCTTTACAATTTCACATTTTACAATTTCAAGTCGATAGCATTAGTAGTTGCTGAAATAAACAGGTGTGACAGACAGACAGACAGACCTACGAAGTCGCACCATAAGGGTTCCTTTTTTACCATTTTGGTACGGAACCCTAATTAACCTTCAAATGTGCTTGTTAGATTAGATAGAAAGCATTCTCATGTCTAAGAATGCTGGGCTTTCGCTCCTGAAGATTAATGAAAGAACTGTACCCCTATCATGAGTTTTTTTGACGTATAGTTTCGTTAACGTAAGCATATTTTGAATTTAAAATACAGCAGTCCTGGAACATTTTGATAAAATTTTATACAATTTGCACATTTTAAAAAGTACAGAGAAATTAATTAAGTATTTAATTTCTATAAATATTGTGTAACAAACGTGTATTTTCAATTCAAAATATGCTTACGTTAACGATACTACACGTCAAAAAAACTCATGATAGGGGTACTGAAGTCATGATGAAAACGTAATACCTACACAATTTGTTGCAAATACATCAAGCTACAACAATTTAACATTTTATTATCTAAGTAGAGAACTCTTGGAGGCACCATTAGGGAAATGATTGGTTCCATTAAATATCACTTAGGTGACAATTTTGTAGGAGCCGTCACATTGCGTTAAATATAAAAAAAAAGAAAAGAAAAACGTCACGTCAGCCTTAAAGCTGCTAAGTGGTGGAAAGCAATTGCTGAGAAAATTGGAGAAGACAAGGACTTTGTTGGTTAGGAGAAATGGTGGGCAGTTTAAAAAATAATTTAATAATATTTGAAAAAATACCTAGTGTAAACTGTAAAGGAATTAAAATTTCGTGTAAGCGACCGTGGAAACGACGACGATGCTTAAAAGGAGGCTCCAATCACAAACTAATTGTAAATGATTTTGTATTTTTTTTAACCCAATAATACTGCCTGAACTGGGTATCGAACCCAGAACCACGCTCAGGAGTCGCGCTTGCAACCACTAGACCAACGAGGCATTGAGCACGCTCTGACGTTGCGATGGGTACTGGTCGGAGACGGCGACCGCGTTTTAGATTTAGGGAGGGGGCAAGATGCTTTTTTCATTGCTGACTTCTCCCAGTCAACTCCTACTATGGAACTTCGTTCCAAAAAACCAATCACAATATAGGTACCTACGTTGATTCATTTACAGTTACACGGTTGGTCAGCCGTCCATAGATTTCATCTGCGATCCTAGCAAACTAATAAATTCCAGTGATCCGCGCAGTCGTGGCACACTATATGAAAGCCGCCTGCAATACCAGATATTGGTTCTCTATCTCTAACAAAGACTAGACTGTGTAGTAGATGTGATACTTTAAAAGCTAAAGCTTTACATTGCAAAATATTTCTACGCCTCATAAAGGAAGAACTTTGCTTTTTTTCTGCATTTCATAGCCATAGGCTAATTTAATTGACTAACGGCCGTACCACAAAAAAATAAACATCTGTTCAACACAGGTTCAACACGAATGCTACCAAAAATAATAGGCAATTGTTTTAGCACTAACTTGTCTAAAACAAGTGTGTATTATTTTTGGTAGCATTCGCGTTTAACGTGTGTCTATCTTTTTTGTGGTAAGGCCGTAATTGTTTAAATGCTAGCTATTTGAAATGATTGCTTTTTAGAGGCCACCAAGATTATCAAAAAGAATTCACTTTCACAAAGCAAAAAAAACTCATTAAGAAACCGTCCCAAACAATATAAGAAGAATCATAAAAAAAGTCTTGTCAGTTTGTCTATAAATATACAAAACAAAACAACCAAACCTATAAGGCCTTACCACAAAAAAGATAGACACACGTTAAACGTGAATGCTACCAAAAATAATATACACTTGTTTTAGACAAGTTAGTGCTAAAACAATTGCCTATTATTTTTGGTAGCATTCGTGTTGAACGTGTGTTGAACAGATGTTTATTTTTTTGTTGTACGGCCGACAGTATTTCTCAAGAGTCTCCTTCGACGCTATGTTGACTCTCCTCAATGTTAATACGTTATAACTCTTTAGTGGTGTTGGAAGTTTTTTTCAGCGCCAATTCTCCTTTACCACTTTTTAGTTCTAGATGGCTAGGACCTCAGATCATAGAAACAAGGGAGATATGCCAAGACGCTATTCAGCTTGAGGTTTTAGTTTGATCACATTGATCGTAATACAAACGAACACGCTGGCGACGAACCGAACACGATCGATGATATAAATACAGTGTTTATGTTTAGTGCTATTGTTGAGTGACGATTAACAGTGTTAGATTGGGGTTGTGCGGATTTTTTTATGTATGGGAGATCCTTATATTCGCAAGGAGTGCTTGTAATTATGTCGAAAATGTTCTAAAAGTGACAACAGTTGTTCCACTAGTTGTTCCGCTATGATAACATATCTCTTTGTTTCTATGATCTGAGGCTAGGACACTAAAAAGTGACGAAGGAGAATAAAATCTAAAAAAACATAGACCGTTATGGCCACAGAGTGACAGACAGGGGAGGCAACATAGTGTCGAATAAACCTCCTAAGTGAAACGAACAACCGCGTTCAGTCAAACAGAAGTATCCGAAACACATCAAAGCATTATCGCATCTACACCCACATACTCCATCATAATCTTGGTACTCACAAAATCTGCACGGATCACTAGTGTTATTGGATTCTCTGTGATGTTCGGCTGCCGGACAGACGCGGTTATTATCATGGCGGATGAGCGAGATTTACGAACAAAGTTATTACGGTTATGGGGTGAGATTATGTCGAAGATTATTTTGTGTGTGGTTAGGTTACACTGAAAAAAAATACAGTTATACATAACCATACTCTTATCAACCTATAACACAAAAAGTGATCACATAACTTAATGCAATATGTAACCAAACCTTTAAGTTAAGTCCTGTCAAACTCTGCTTAAGTCTTGTCAAACATTGGTTATTGATAGAAAAAAAAACAAATCGAACAAGGCAACGTAGTACGGTATCGGCCATCGACCATTTTTAGGGTTCCGTACCAAAATGGTAAAAAAGGAACCCTTATGGTGCGACTTCGTCTGTCTGTCTGTCTGTCTGTCACACCTGCTTATTTCAGCAACTACTTATGCTATCGACTTGAAATTTGGAACAGTTATAAAGAACGCTTGTTCAACTTTATTACAAATGAAAAAAATCCAAAAATATTTTTATTTTCATTGCAAAAGGGGCCGGAGTGAGGGTCCAAAATTTTAAAGTGAAGTTACTAGGTCAAATGACATATCATATGAAAGGGCTTAATCTGCACATTTCAAAATATATTTTCATTTTATTTTATGTCTCACAGTTTTCGACATATGATGAAACATGTTCAAAAAAATACCGTTCCCCCCCTTATCTCTGAAGTTTGCGGGGCGAAAAATCTGAAATAATTAGGGTTGATAGGAATTGACCCAAATATGTCACCAAAAATAAAACGATGTTCCTAACTAGTACAGTTTTTTCAAAATCATCAAAATTCCTTCACAAACAAACTTAGTTATGCGGTCCGGATTTTTTCGCTTTATACGTCCAAAAATGATATGGAACCCTCGGTGCGCGAGTACGACTCGCACTTGGCTGTTTTTTTTTCTAATGAAACAATCACTTTTCTATTGTTGCTGACCTGCAGAAAGGGGGCCATCTTCCCACAACATTTACTTTACGTGTCTTTCTTTCACGCCCGTCACCCAGAACAAACTAAAAAAATTAAGCTCTAGACACCTACTCTCTGGAATACTCGTTTTACAGTACTCTTTTAACAGTAGAAAAACTTATCTAAAGTGCTACCTACTGTTAAAAATACCAGTGCAAGCTACAAACTACATTACAAAGTTAACTAACATACGTACATAATGTACAAAACGTTGCACCTTTTAGTACTTGTGAATAGTTTACAAAACAGAACGTACTTGTTGAGACAGATGCTAAGTGGACTTTGATGGGCGGCCGCTAATGGCGGTGTGGATGTAGCTCATGAGAGTAGCGATTTGATGTGATTTACGGTCGGTTGCAGAAAGAAAATAAAATGTTGAAGGAGGCATTAACCATACAATTTCTATCGTTAAAGTCTCCTTTAAAAGTTAATGACCTTTTCTGCAACTCAGCGTGACTTTGACGAATTTTTTTTTTATGAAGATTGAATTCAACTAATGATTAGAAGTACTTATACAGCATTTAACAAAAAAACCGTGTTCGATCTCAAAGGGCCCCATTATGCTGATCATTATAAATAATTTTTAGTATGGGACTAACCCTAAAATAGCGAAAAAAATGCTGTTCCATACATTTGTGTTCACATAAATCGATGAAATATATGGAACAGCAGATTTTTTTTTTGGATTTCGGGGATTTGTCGTACATAATATTTAATTGTTCATAATGATGAGCAGGGTTTTTTTTTAGGAACGAACTCAAGAGCTTGCAATTACAAAGACCTACGTGCAACGGACCACTATCAAGACATTTTATTCTACTTCGGCAGAAAGTTTAGACCGCACGGTTGTCGCAGTGGCTGAGAGATTGGCTGCTGCGCAACGTGTCGCGGGTTCGATTCCCGCATTGCACATAGGTCTGGCTGTTTGTGTATGTGAAATTTGTGTTTGTAAACGCACCCACGATACAGGAGAAATCCTAGTGTGAGGCAACGTTGATTTAAAAAAAAAAAAAAAAAGTTCATTCTCACACATTAGAACCTAAATGGTCGGAACCTAAATGGTCGTGTACAGTACAGTTTCAGAAGAATTTTCCCCCGCAAATGTTTCGATTGTGGATCGAGCCTGCCAAAGTTTTCCCGGGGGACTATGGTATGGGGTTCTTTTAGAAGAGAGTAAATCGGTTTTTAAAGGGTCAGCAACGCGCATGTTAGGCTCTTTGTGTCGCAAGCATTTCATGGATTACGGTCTCAGATCATAGAAACAAGGAGATATGCCATCATAGCAAATTAGTACGGGAACAACAACTTTTAGTAAATTTTTCGACACAATTAAGCGCTCCTTGTGAATAAAAAGATCTCCCACGCATTGAACATTCCGCACACTCTCAATCTAACACTGTTGATCGTCACTCAACACTAGCACTAAACTAAAACACTGTATTTATACCATCGATCGTGTTCGGTTCGTCGCCAGCGCGTACGTTTTTAATATGAGCAATTTGCTCAAGATCAGGCATCAAGCTCGATAGCGCCTTGGCACATCTCCTTGTTTCTATGATCTGAGGATTACGGTATTTGTTTACCATCAGGCGGGCCGTACGCTTGTTTTCCACCATCGTGTTAATGTTATTAGCGGTACGTGTAGGTAGAGTCGATTCTTTAAGCGGGCACGTGGGAGTTGGTATTCATACAGGGGCCCAAGTCTGCTAATGCAATTGTCGTAATCGTGTCAGAATGGTCTCTCAATGACATCGTTTTGACCAATGACGAAACAGATAGTCTTACTCTAAGCCAATGAGCGCTTAGGTTTTGACCGTTATGGTGTCATTATGACACCATTCATACACAATTGCAATGGCAGAATTGGGGCCCAGGTGTAACGGAGGGGAGGGGAGGTCACGGCTGATACCACTCAAACTTAAGTAAACGTGCCGTTAGTACCGTTTCTAATGTTACTGGCTTACTTAACGTAGCCAGGCTGATGGATGGACGTTCGTAAAAAGCCGAAATGACTTGAGGCAGAAAAAAACTTTATAGTTGACAGAATTATCGCGCTAATCTCTGGAACTACCAGTCAGATTTGAATAATTCTTTTTGTGTATGATAGCCAAATTCATCAGAAATAGTATAGGCTATTTAACATCATGATGTTATTCTTAGGAGCCAAGCAATCACGGGGTACAGCTAGTGTAAAATAATGGTTCATTACTTCACGTCTGAGAGTAATTATATCCAAAAAAGATGCAAAATCAAGGCAGTCTCAATCGCTTGTAACTTGGAACACAGCTACCGCCATCGGCTGCCACTCATTATTACAGAACGCTACGAGGTCTGCACATCTTAGAGGAAATACTTAACAACTCGCCGACTCATCACATTAATTGTTACACTGCAAAGCTCAGATGCTGTCGAGTATTCGAATTGAGCATTATAGGTGCATATTAAGGGCCGCAAGTTCAATCGTAGCTTAACTAGAGTTTAATCTCCCGTCTTCGATTGTTTTCTAATACAAAAACCCAAAGAAACAATCGAAGACGGGAGATTAAAACTCTCTTCTGTGGTTTAAACGATTGATCTTACGGCCCTAAGCATGTTCGAGTTCATTTGCCTAGTCTATTGGACTATTGATATTGAAAAACGTGATTTTTTGCCAGAGACGACTCCGTCCGCGTGGACTACGAATGAAATGACCATATGACCTCCGTAGTGTAGTGTGGCTAGTACTAGAGACCGTTTCACGTAAAGGTGTGTACGGACAGCGCGTACATTGGTACGCGTAGTCGGTTACGCGTGACCTGGAACGCCATGTCCATACTTGCAGCTACGCGTACACTCTTGCGTAGCTGCAAGTAAGAGTGTACGCCTAGCTGCAAGTATGGACATGGCGTTCCAGGTCACGCGTAACCGACTACGCGTACCATAAGAATTCCCCTAGAAGTTATGTTGGCTGGTGCTTGTCATTCCTATTTAGGTCATATCGGTTTGTGTTTTTTGTAGATTATGTTTTATAATAATATTTAGGACGTTAAAAAGTGATGAAAGTGAATTAGTGCTGAAAGAAAACTTTCAACACCGTTAAAAACGTTGTAATAAATTGAGATTTCACCCAGGTGGTCTACGGGCAAGAAAAATTGCCCGTGGACCACCTAAGTGGTCGAAACAGGTGGTCCACGGGCAATACTCGCCCCAATACACCCCTAGTGTTAGTAAAAACGGGCATAAGACGGCTAATCGAAACGCAGTTTTTTTTGCACAAATTGCTTGAAACCTCAAAATAAATATTTATCTATAAACGGACCTCGTAATGTTTTTACAATGTAAAAAAAACTGAACAATTGAACATCATCTACCTATCTTACCATTTCAATGTGTTACTACTACATTAAAGGAGTTGTTTCAGAAATGTATGGAGCCTGGGAGGGGTCTACGTACGCAATTAAGTATTATAGCTATACATGATAGTAACCGGTTCCTAATGCTTATTTTCTATAATATTACTTCGTTGAATTGTAATTCATTCTTTTCTTTATCAAGGAGAGCAACACAACACAAATATGGTGGATCAACAACGGACAAATGAATTAAGTGAAACGTCATTTTGACAACTGTTGTTATGTTAATGTCAGTCAAAATGGCAACATTCAATCCACCACGCGTGCGCACATCGACTCAAACGTCACGTCATAAAACAAAACTGTCAAACTCAACTGTCATGGCCGCCCTAAAAATAGGGATATCATAGTGAAAAACTTCATCTGAAATAATTCTCTTACAATTGTACTCTTCTTCAAATGAATTTAATAATATTTTTATGTGAATGCCCTATTTTTTCCTATTTTTCTATGTGGCGTACGTATTCCAGTTCCAGGATGAAACATCTCCTTTTACTCTGTTTCTGTTTTGGTGGGTTTGCTACAAATAATGAAAATTACCTTGTTTTGTGTTTATTTTGTTTTCAAATTTGAGCAGAGAGACATTTATTGAAAAACTTCGTTTGGAAACAAAACATTGATTTAAGTTTTCGTTCTCTGTCTTCTAATATAACTTGGTGTTAACGCCAACGTTTCATTAAGCAAGTTACGTACATTTTTTGTTCAAATTCATCGCGTGTCCATTGAAAATTGAGTTTTCTCGAAACGCATCAAAGTTCGCCCGCCTCTTTGATGGAACACGCCGTACTTTTTGTAGACTTTTCCTTGAAATATAGGTAATATTACGACGCCTGATAAGTATCTTGAAAATGGCTTTTATGAAAATCTGTTTTTTTTTCTGATAGCGTGTAAACCACAGATATAGATAGAACTAGATAACACAAGTATCACGATCTATATGAAAACCAAACGAGCCATTTTTCGACTACCTACTATGACGTCACACAAGCACTATTTAGAAATGGGAAACCCACACGTTCCATTGTTTCCACATACATTAAAATAGCTTCGAAACTACACACATCAAAAGTATCTAGGGATCAACATATATTTTTGCAATAACTTTTCTCCTGATTGATATTAATTAAAATTTTCTTTAAGGATTCATCAAATAAAGTGTTTTCGTTTGTCACAGTAACGATAAACCAAGTCACCTTTGCATTAATAAAGAAATTTGCCATTTTCCTAATAAAGGGATTTTTGACATTTGAACCACTAACATTAAAGTTCGAAAAAAAGACTGAAATAACAGTTTTCTTTAAAATTTTATTGGGTAACTTAAACAATTAATAATCCGTGTTTCTACCGCGAACACTAACAACACAAGAACATCGGTTTGGCATACTCAAAATGAGTTCATCCAAATCACGCTGTGGAATGGCCGCCCATGTTCGTTGCAACAACAAAAAAAGGTCTTCTTGCGACTGGATACCCTCCATATTCGGCAGAGCTCTTCTCTGTAGCATATCCCATGCATGCTCAATCGGGTTCAAGTCTGGCGACTGAGCAGGCCAGGGCAGGACATTGATGTTAGCTGCGGCGAAAGTCTGTCTTACAACTCTTGCGGTGTGCGGTCGTGCATTATCATGCATTAACTGAAATAAGGGACCGATTTGCACTTGTAGAGGAACGATGACGTCTGATACAATCGTCTCAGCATAAATTTGAGCGTTGAGGTTGCCTCTGATCCAAATCAACTCAGTTCTTCCGCCGATCCAAATACCCGCCCATACCATGATGGTTCCACCACTATAAGGATGGACTTCCTGGCAGGATTTTAATCGCTGTTGGCGTCCAGGGGTTCTCCAGTGTCGTATACGTCTTATATCCGGTCTCATACCAAAACGAGACTCATCAGAAAAGCACACGAAACGCCATTGTTCTTCTGCCCAATTTCTGTGTTCAAGAGCCCATTGATATCGAATCCTACGATTGTGCATTGCTATAGGTGGTACCCGTAGCGGTCTTCGGGAATGAAGGTTCACTTCATGCAAGCGGTTTCTGACTGTTTGGTCGCTAATTAAGTTCCCTGAAGAGTGATGAAGCCTCACGGCTAACATCATGGCGGTTATTGTTGGAGCTCTTCGAGTTAAGATTTGAATGTATCGGTCTTGTCTCCGTGTGGTGCAGCGATACCGTCCTCCATGGCGCTCAGCCACGGTACTAGTGCTTCGGTAACGTGTCCAAAGTCGACTGATAACACTCTGACTTGTATTCAGAGCTAAAGCTACAGTACGTTGCCGGGAACCAGCTTCTATCATTCCCACGGCTCTGAGCATTTCTTCCCTGCTTAAATGACGTCGCCGCTCCATAATAACGTTGGTTTTAATCAGTAGTAGGGAAACAGTAGCACTAATAATGTCTTCAATGCGTTGTATGTTTTTATAGGGAAAATATTGACAGCTTATTTTCATCTTTTACTCGAATTTGATTGAGAGTTCCTGATTCAAATTATGAAATGCACCAAAAAGGATCCATATAAATTTATAAAATCATAAATTTATTACAAAGCCACATCTCAATCTCAAGAAATCCGCATAAAAATGCTTGATCCCTAGACACTTTTGATGTGTGTAGTAACAGCCTTTTCACGTGAACTGACACAATTAAGTTTTAACGGTTTACATCGCGAAAACTTAAGACATTACTAATTGTCTACTACGAGCCACTAGGTCATAGTAAACAAGAAGATACCTAGGTATCAAATACGTGTCCAACATGACACTAAATGGATTTGGCCGTTGTACCAGCACATACGCTAGACGTGCCCGCACTTGATTAAAAACAGAACGTGTAAAACGAACCGGACCAAATTACGTCTACAGTGGCGCCGATTCTCTTAGTCAAGCACCAACTAAACGAATATTTGAGTATTGGTATTTTTTTCGAATAGAGAACATGAGAAAAGGACAAGAGTGACGGTTTGATGCTATCAAACGAAATTTTCTCTTGATTTGAATTAACTTCAGCGTGTTTTTGTGTCTAAAATTGTATGAAAATTTTAGTCCAGCTAAACTTTTCAGCTCTCTTTCTTATTTATCGGAGAGAAAAATATAGCAATAGCCTAAATTAAGTTTAGTTGGTGCACAACAGAATCAACACCAGTGAGTGTTTTGAAATATTTCGAAGATCGTAGCACAGACATACTTGCACATCATTTAAATACATTGATAATGGAATAAGAAAACAGTGCACTGGAATCTAAGCTCATTTTATGGTTTTTAACTTACTATAGATTTTTTGTCAAAACGGAAAAATGTAATGAAACACAATAAGTATTTCAATCGCATTTCGATATGGTTAACTATACAGGGTGTAAAAAGACACATCACCAAGCCGACATCTACGCATTCTGTACGTGTAACTAAGTAATTTTGAGCAAAAATAATTGCTGGGAAACGAATTTTATTTTTAGGTATAAAAAACAACTTTTTTTTGTAATTACGTGCTACCGACTGTGCCTATGGGTGTTTTGATTTATACGGGACGGGGGGAGTGGAGTATAGGTCTGCCCTGGCCCCCGAACCCCGCCGAAGCCGCCCCAGTGCCGTTTTCGTGAAAAACGTAATAAAAATATTGAAACTTTAAACCTTCAATATCTCCATAACCAGTCGGTTCCCAGGTATGGTGCAGTACAAAAAAATCATCGTATTGATGGGTAGAATATGTGGTTTCAGTTTTCGTTAAGGGTCTTTTTACACCCGATATACTGTCACACGGATACTGTCAGCATCTGTTCATAAGAGGTATATTTGCAGCCATTAAATTCAACAAGCTGTGCTGTAATAATGCTGTGTGTTAGGGCTTCTTGCTCGAACAAATATTTTGTTGGTTTTGTTGCAGGTATCGTGTAGTTACCAATTAAAACGAGTATCTATCTTCCCAGAATTTACTACAATTGTCACAGAATAGAACAATACTTGACATCAATATGGTATAATAATAAAATAAAAATTGTGAGAGGAGCGCATTTCGTGCACACTCGTATCGTTCGTGATCGGCTCTGTCCGCCCGCGCGCAGTGTTGCCAAGCGGTCGCTTGCTCCCCCTAGCGGATCATATTGGAGACGCCGGCGTCGGCGTTGACATCCTCCCCCCCTTGGAAGGAGCTGCAGCTTCTTTCAAGACTTCACTTTCTTCCGTCGTAGGCAGGGGACAGACTCTGTTGATGGCACGCCTTTCGGTGCCTCGGTTGGTGATGAAGTCGGCAACTCTCGGAACTCCATCCTTTCCATAATAAAGTCGTTTCACTCGACCAAGTTTCCATTTAAGTGGTGGTAAATTAGGTTCTTTGAGTACCACCATGTCGCCTTCGTTGAGAATTTCTTTATGTGAACGCCATTTTGTGCGTTGTTGCAGTTCAGCGAGGTATTCATCATGCCATCTGCTCCAGAAGTGGGATCGCAGTTGTTCTATCAATTGATACCTCGTGCGTATCTTCAAGCCAGTTGGTGCAGGGGTCGGCAGTGACGTCAGCGGCCGACCGATCAGGAAGTGCCCTGGGGTTAACGGAGAAAGGTCGTTTGGGTCAGGTGTCAAGGGAGTTAAGGGTCGGGAGTTGAGGATCGCTTCGATCTGTGTAAAAAGCGTACTCAACTCCTCGAAGGTAAGACTAGTATTGCCTGCTATACGTTTAAGGTGGTGCTTTGCGCTCTTAACACCGGCCTCCCATAATCCCCCGAACGTAGGAGAATATGGAGGATTAAAATAAAACTTAATGCCTTCATTAGCCACAAATTCGTTAACCGGTTTAAGGTTGGAGCACAACACCCTGCCCAATTCGTTGCTAGCGCCAACAAAGTTTTTCCCATTATCACAGTAAATGTAATGTGGTTTTCCCCTTCTAGCAATAAACCGTTTAAGACAAGAAATGAAGGCATGGCTGGTCAGATCACTTACAGTTTCCAAATGTATGGCCTTTGTGGAAAAACAAATAAATAAGCATAAATAACATTTACTAGTCTTGCTACCACGACCCTTTTTGCTAGATATTAAAAAAGGGCCAGCAAAATCCACGCCAGTGTTTTGGAAAGGGTAAGCTTGAGAAACTCTATTGGAAGGTAAATCACCCATGAATGGTTCAATCGCCTTACCTTTAAGTCTTGTGCAAATTACACACTTGCGAACTGTGCTTCGAGCTAGTGTTCTGCCACCAATGACCCAGAAATTTTCTCTAAAAGAATTAAGGAGAAGCTGTGGCCCCGCATGAAGTAAGCGGAGATGCTCGCTTGACATCAATATTTTTGTAAAGTGATGTTTAGAATCTAATAAAGCTTGATGTTTTTTAGAATAAGTAATGTTAGCGTTATTCAAGCGACCACCTACCCTTAATATTCCACAGTTATCTATAAAAGGAGACAACTGTAAAATATGTGATTTTGGTTTGAGAGACTTTCCCTGATGTAGTATGTTGATCTCATTGGAAAATGATTCCAATTGACACATTTTTATCAAATAGTTGAAAGAATTATTAATTTCGGTTTCATTAAGCGAACCTCTGAGTTTACTTTTTCGGTTCTTACAATTATGAATAAATCTAAAAACATAGGCAAATATTCTTTTTAATTTTAAGGGATTAGAATAATTATGAAATCCAATGAATTTGCACTGATCATTTTGAACGTGATGAACCTTTACTTCAGGCAAATCAATATTTATATTTGGTGTCAGAGGCCATTCAGACTCTTCATGCACGAGAAATGAAGGACCCTGCCACCACAACTTGGAATCTACTAACACTCTTGGATCGACACCTCTTGACGCCATGTCAGCAGGATTAGCGTCGGTGGGAACATGTCTCCAGCAATTCCTATCAGTTAGTTCGCGAATTTCGTTTATTCTGTTGCAAACGAATGCCTTCAAGAGTTTTGGTCGAGTTCTAATCCAACCTAACGTGACTGTTGAATCTGACCAAAACGTTTTACGACATATTTTATGCCGAAGCGCTTCACTCACCTTGGCTGTAAGACGCGCTCCTAATAGAGCAGCACAGAGCTCAAGTCTCGGGATGGTAACAGGTTTTAAGGGTGCGACCCGAGTTTTAACGCACAACAGGTTTATGGTTACCTTTTTATCAGCACTTATTGAGCGAACATACACACAAGCGGCATATGCATCCTTTGAAGCGTCCACGAAACAATGAAGCTCTGTGCTGTCAGCCGAGGGACACAGAATGAACCTGGGAATTGACAAAGAAGATAAAAGATTAAGATTGTTTATCATTTTTACCCAAGTGGTTTTAATTTCAGTTGGGACGCTGTCATCCCAATCTAACTTTAATTGCCACAAACGTTGCAACAGAATTTTGAGCATTATTGTACATGCACCTAACAACCCTAAGGGATCAAAAATTTTGCATGTGTTTGACAACATCACTCTTTTTGTTATTTTATCTATGTTCTTGTTTATGTTTATTTCAAATCTAAACGTATCAGTGTTGGGTGCCCATAACACTCCTAAAACACTTGACTCTTTTGACAAATTAAGTGAGTCAGATTCTGTTCCGTTCTCAAATATTTCTGAACAGTTAGTTTTAAACTTATGAATAGGAAGACAAGCAGATGAGAGCACTTCTACTATATTTTTGTATATGTGTTTTAACTCATGTTTTGAGGACGAACCCGTGAGTAGATCGTCGACGTAGAAGTCATTTTTTATGATTTCAGATATTAAAGGATCAGAACATTCTGATGCTAACTGAAGCAGACACCTAGTGCTCAAATACGGGGCTGATGCCGTGCCGTATGTAACTGTATTAAGTTGCAATATTTTAAGGGGCGTATCTGTTTGATCCCGCCATAATATAAGTTGCAAATGTCTTTGTGACTCATCTATCAGGACTTGTCTATACATTTTCATTATGTCACCAGAAAGTACATATTTATGTTGGCGAAAGCGAACTAAAATGTTAAATAATTCATCTTGCACTACTGGACCGATATACTGAATATCATTAAGGGACTTATGCGATATAGCCTTAGCAGAGGCATCAAAGACCACTCTGAGTTTTGTGGTTTCACTGCCTTCTCTTATGACTGCATGATGAGGCATAAAATATCCGAATGGTGGTTTTTCAATTTGTATTAAGTGTCCGAGGTCCTCATACTCTTGAATGAATTTACAATACTCTTGTTTTAAGTGAGGATTGTTATTAAGTCTTTTTTCTAGATTAAGGAAACGTCCCTTTGCCATATTAAAGGTTTCACCTAATGCTTGTTCTGGAGACTCACGCAAAGGCATTTTTACTGAAAACCTACCATTTTCAAGACGCTTAGTGGTGGCAGCAAAGTGACGTTCACAATGTTCATCATCAGGTGACATGGCTGATTTTGATGATGGAATTTCTTCAAGATTCCAAAATTTTGTCAGCTGATCACTAATTTCCTTATTGAAATTACAGTAAGATTTACCTTTTTTAAGATTATTATGTAAAGGACCTACCACTAGCCAACCTAACTTGGTTTCTTGGAGAATAGGTTTGTTAGGTCCTAGCCTTATTTGATTTGATTTCATGATTTCAAAGAATATTTCAGCACCCAGCAACATATCAGTGTCTGAAGGACGGAAAAAGTCATGATCCGCCAGTTGAATATGTTCAGGTAAATTAAGATCTGAAATATTAATTGGTTCATTAGGCAGAAGGCCTGTTATTTTTGGAATTACTAAACATTTAAGATTAGTGTTGAATGAACTGGTTAAGGAATGTATTTTTATTTCACAACATTCGTCTATGTGAGTGTGAGAGTTACTTATGCCAGAAATACATAATGTATCTGTTTTACTACCTATTAATCCCATTTTATGTTTCAGGTTCGTCGTGATAAATGAAGACTGGCTGCCCGCGTCTAGTAAAGCACGTGCAAGGTAAGTATTTTTGTTTTTAGGATTTATCACTTGGACCATAGCAGTGCCTAGCAGCACCTGGTTAGCAGACTGAGCTGACAGCGATACAGGTATATTATTTAGATTAATTAAAGCTGTACTTGTATCGGTTTCAGTGTGATCTACATGCAACAATGTATTATGTTTTTGTTTACATGTTCTACAGGTACCCCAGAAACGACATTCACGTGAACTATGCCCTCTACGAAGACAGTTCAAACACAAGTTCAATTTTGAAACTTCACTACGTCTTTGTTCAGGTGACAACTGCTTAAAAGAAGAGCAATCAATTATTTTATGAGGCTGATTACAAAATGGACATGACAAGTTGTGTTTGTTTTCAGCAGAAGATACAAAGCTCTTTGATGTTTTATTGTAATTATGATTTTTATTAAAACTATTATTATTATCAAGTTTTTTAAATGCAGGCTTCTGCTCATTTTTGCTGCCTTTATTGATTGCCATTGTTTCAAGTATATCCGCGCGGTTACGCAAAAACTCCATGAAATCAGATAGGGTAGGTAACTCTTTAATATTGTTTTTATGTTCTTCCCATTTCCCAAAGGTTACAGGATCTAATTTCGTTGAAATTAAGTATATTATGAGAACATCCCACTTATCAGTAGGCTGATCTAAACTATTAAGAGCTCGTAAATTCTTTGAGACATGATCAGTCAGGAACCTTATTGCTTTATGAGATTCAACTGCCATGGCGTTAAGTTCAAACAATGATTTTAGGTGGTTATTTATAAGAACCTTTTTATTGTCATAACGCTCACATATTAAGGACCATGCTACTGCATAATTTTTAGACGTAAATTCAATAGACTTAATGATTATCATAGCACTACCCTCCAACGAGGAACGTAGGTAGTGAAATTTGTTTATGTCTGTTATTGAGCTATTCATGTTGATTAAAGAGTCGAATGTGTCCCTAAACTCCAGCCATTTTAAGTAATTTCCATCGAAGGTTGGTAATTTTATTGTAGGTAATTTAATATTGTTTAAGTTGTGAGTATGACTGCAGCGGTCAGAACATGATGACTTAGCTGAATGGAGGCTAGCATCCTTATCTTGGTTTTTATCACACGAATCAACAATATGTTGAGCCAGAGACACGGTACTGTAATATATATTTTCAAAGGACTCCAACTCAGTGTCATCTTCATTAAATGACAACATTTCTACTTGAGACTGAACGTCATTGAATTCAAAAAGTAAATTTTCAATTCTATTCATGCGGAGCCTCAGCTCCTTTATCTGTACTTCACTAATTTCACTTAATTTTATTTTATTCATTGAAGCTACATGATCTTTAAATCGAGTTAAACGTCCTTTTAATACACCACGTTTTTTAATTAATTCCCGTAATTTCACTTTGTCAAGTTCGGTATTATCGCTAGAAGACGACCCCTCCCTAGCATAGTCTGAGTCAATAGGCATATTGATGTGGCGAAATCAACAAACTAGACAAGATAATGTGCACCAAACCAGCTTAGAGATGACCGGCGCGCAGGCACCGTGCAACACCGCGCGACGCGGAGCCCGGCACGCAGTTCAACACAGCGCACGATGACTCGCCAACTTGGCGGCGAGCGCGGCGTTGAGGTTATTTTCACGTTCACGGAAACAACACGTGGCCGTGGTCACCGAGATTCTGGAAATTTCGGCAATCCACAATAAGTATCGGACTATTAGGAATACTATAATCACGACCTGTATTTTATTTGTAATTTATTATGTTATGTTTTTCATTCCAAGCTTATTATGTCGAGCGAATATGATGTTATGGATATTCACCCAATGTTAAGTGTGAATATAAGAATAAAGATATTCACATAGGTATTATGAAGCAGGATGAACTTGCAAATTAATCAAGTGCAAAGTAATTAAGTGCAAACAAACATACACACAGCAGAGTCGACACGAATTTGAGGCTATAGCTATAGGCACGTAGGTACTATAAATTGTGCTATGATTATGAGCAGCGATTTATACTGTTAATATTTTAGGTAACACGATTATTTAAGCAAATCGCAAGCCTCCTTAGCAGAGATAGCCCTCTCACAGATCGAAGTTAGGATGGAAGGATAATAAGGATGGAAATGGAGCAACTTAGCTGAACGGTCCGGCACGCCAACGTCGTCACTCTTCAAGAATTTGATCCAATTTTATTGTCCTGTCACGGTCGCCATTTTGTTAGGGCTTCTTGCTCGAACAAATATTTTGTTGGTTTTGTTGCAGGTATCGTGTAGTTACCAATTAAAACGAGTATCTATCTTCCCAGAATTTACTACAATTGTCACAGAATAGAACAATACTTGACATCAATATGGTATAATAATAAAATAAAAATTGTGAGAGGAGCGCATTTCGTGCACACTCGTATCGTTCGTGATCGGCTCTGTCCGCCCGCGCGCAGTGTTGCCAAGCGGTCGCTTGCTCCCCCTAGCGGATCATATTGGAGACGCCGGCGTCGGCGTTGACACTGTGAGGATATATTTATTTGGAAAACATGGATTTGCATGGTCTAAAAATACCTATATTGCAACAAAAAGTCAGCGCTATTCAAACACAGTATTTTTTTGTAGGTAAAAATCCTATTCAAATGAGAATTTATACTTCAGAATATCCAATCCTGGGCTAAGTAAGACTACCAGCAAAACGAAAATTAGGTAGGTATTCCAGAATGTTTTTTTCGCGATTTCAAGTTTGATCCCATACCTATAATTATTGCTCATCTACATATCTATATACTATTATAAAATTGTAAACAAGCTGTGTCTGTACATTGAAGATATTCCAGAAAAAAACAGTTGTGATAGGGTACTGGGACGTAACTATAACCAAAGATTTTTTTTAGATTTTTTGTCTGTTTGTCTATTTATCTGTTTGTCTGTTTGTCTGTTTGTGCGCGCATCACGCAAAAAGTACTAAACGGATTTTGATGTGGTTTGCACAGTTCGTTAGCTTGGGGTCCAACTTAAAATCTAAGCCACGTTTCATCTAATTCTGATGGGAGGAACCAAAAATACAGCTTGACCTCTTGGTAGTACTAGCCGCTCTACACTACGGAGGTCATTTAAACTGGTCATATCACTGTAGTCCACGCGGACGGAGTATTAATGCATATTATTATAATGGCCCCTTTGAGGAATGCTACATGGTGGGGTACACCACACGTTGTACAGTCTGAGCAAACATGAAAGGATCTTTCCCAAATAAAATCCGCCACCATTGTAGCACGACCCAGTGTATGCAGAATGTCTCGTTATAATGAACACTCACCCCAGCCGAGGTATAACCTTAATTGATTCCACAACTTACAGCGTCGACACAGATTAGAATATAATATGGTTGCAATTTATTAGAATTAATCGCGGGATGCGCTGAAATGGGGTGGGGTGTACGGCGCGTTGTAATTAAGTTTGGAAATACGCTGTTGTTCATGACTGGTAATTACTGCTTGTGCATAATAATATTATTTTGTCGTTTGCTGGTGCTTCTTTCTATTTAAATATAAAAAAAACTTAGTTTAGTAGGTATAACTAGCGGCAGCAGTTATGAGCCCAAGCGTCACCTGAGCTGATTTTTTGGTCTCTTTGGCGGAATGACGAAGATGGGAGCGCCGAGACTGGTTTGTCAGTCGATGCTCGTCGTCTAATTGGACCATTATCTATTACGTAATGTGAACTGTCTATTGTCTATTGGGCCGAAAACGTACATGCGCTCATCTATGCTTATAATCCACGCTGCGACCTTATACCTGTTGTTTTATAATACTCGTAGTTCATTTATAAACTGATTAAGTTATGAGAATCGGCGCCATTCTTCTTAATTTCCCCAATGCACTCTAATGCTGCTCCTATACCCTCATACATGCATATTCCCTCATACATAATTATTGTATGGACGGGCTCAAAACTGTGTTAAATCAATAGTCCGATGTGAGGACGCATTGTGTTGGACCCTTGTCTGCGAGACAGCACAACAATCATTGTCACACCAATTGTTTGGAATAGGGCTGTCGCGCTGACGTGAATTAATATTTCGTTACCAAAGAAATAAGTGGATTTGACGCGTTTTAATGGCTTTTTTGGAATAAGGCATAACCCAGTTTTACTCAATGGCTAAGTCGTGGAATTGGTGCGTCAAATGTCGTATTCGAGGTAAACTCCCTCCTACATTACTAATATATTAACATAGCTCAGTTAAAGAAGTTACCAGGAATACCTTCTTGAAATACGCAACCCAAAATGATAGTACGTGAATTTTAACTGTATTTAACACATTTCATGCCCAGCATGAAACTGAATTATTGTGATTCGTAATGGCAGGTAGCTAGTTCGACCAGTTTCAAACTCCAACAAAGTTCTAGTTATGAACTCATCGCATAAGAAGCCGCGAGCCGTTCAACAACATTATTTATAATATAATATTACCGATGTGTCAACCCTATATCTAAGTATGAAGTCCAGAACTAGAAGTGGTACAATACGCCATACAGCTGCCATAAGTGTACGTAATACGATACTCGGTGGACCAACTTATATAGTTCGATACTACTGGCGCTGTTTCATGTTCCACTGTGGTTTAGGTGAAGGACAATAGTAATACGAATGAGTATTATTGTTTATAGCAACATTAAACCTATTCACATAGCCTTTAGGTAGGTAGAGTTCAGCCTTGCCAGACGTCCCGATTTTGGCGGGACGTCCCGATTTTCTTGCCCAAGATTGAATGTCCCGCGCGAGACAGGCTCTGTCCCGCTTTTTGAGGATTACTCAACGGTGCGGGCCGCAACTTCAAACTGCTTTCCCGAACGCGTTTTTTCCTAAATGAATTTTAAATATTCGGAAGCCAGAAATAAATGCTCCGTAAAAATGAAAGTAGAATTACTCATTCAATTCAATTTGGAGCTATCCTTTGCAGAGTTCTTAAAACTTAACTAACTGGTGATTATTTACGTTTTTTTTTCATTATGTCCCGCTTCCGACTAAAGAATCCCGCTTTTTTTACTCAAAAGGTTTCAAAATCCCGATTTGCGCGAAAAAATCTGGCAACGTGGTAGAGTTCACAGAAATCTAAATAATAAGTGAATAGAAGTCGCAAAGGCGCGTGACCTTGTCGCCGCTTTCGAGTAAATTATCTATGACAGGTGATGTGTGATCCACTACTACATCGAGAGCGTTTAAAAATGTGACGCATGTGAACGGAATTAAGTTTAATTTATCATTGGATTTTTTGACAATGAAAACCGGAAAATGCAAACCGGTGACACGTGGGTAGGGTTGCAAAATTACGTAATTTTACCGAAAATGCTGGTAAAATACGGGTATTTTACGGTAATTTATATAAATTACGGTAAAATTACCGGCTACTTATGTATGGTGAATGGTGGTAAGCGCGGACCGCGGTCGGTAATGATTGGTTGCAACGGAACTTTTCTCAGTAGTAGTTTAATTCGTTTTTTACCCAATCTTACCGTATTTTACCGTAAAATATCGTATTTTACCGTAAAATATCGTATTTTACCGAATTTTACGAATGTAATTTTACCGCTTTACATCCCTACATGCGGGTCGGCATAAAATATAAGTACGGTACTAAAAAATATTATTTAGATTCTGTGGTAGAGGTATAGGTGTGTTGTTCACTTATACGTTTTGCTGATCATGGAATGCAGTCCTACGTGTTAACAATAGCGAGCCTAATGCCATTTTATGGGCAAACATAATAGCATTTCTTAGGCAAAAAAATAAAATTGCTCGACTATCCAAACCGTATAGTCCCAGTCGCCCCCACATGGATTGGTAAAGATGGATGTTTGTTACTCTTTCACGCAAAACTAGGGAACGGATTTTGATGAAGCTTAAACATCAGAATAACACATAGGCTACTTTTTATCCCAAAAACGCGGGCGAAGCCGCGGGCGGAAGCTAGTACCCACATAGACCCTTGTTGCAGTAAAGACAGGAATTTATTAACCTCTATACTTCATTGTTAACGTTAACACTACTTTTAATTCTACTTATCTAATTAGTGGTTAGAGGCGTGATATTATTATGTATGTATGTAACAACGGTGTTACACACGCAACACCCACTCATCCGGAACCCGACCTCAACGTGTTGCTTAACCGCAAATCCGAATGGTATAACTAGGAAACTAGTGTTTGCTGTTATGTTAGCTTTAACACACCTTGATTTCATTATAGGAATGAAACTTAGATGTTATTATATAAAAAGTTTAAGGGCTCTTAATTTAGGCGTTTCTGTCGGACTGCTGCCGCGTGGTAGTCGTACGACACCCGCACGACTACCGTATGGCAAACGTCTAAATTGAAAGAGTCCTAATTGTTTAAAAAAGAATCAAAAAGATTCAAGAGGGATTCAATTAAAAAAAACCGGACAAGTGCGAGTATGCCTCTCGCCCTAAGGGTTCCGAAATATGATCATAGATGGCGCTACAGCATACTTCCAATGGCGCCATCTATGAGCAGATGGCTCCACTTATGGTCCGGTGACTGACGGCGGACAACAAAGTGATCCTTTAAGGGTTCCGTTTTTCCTTTTGAGGTACGGAACCCTAAAAATTGGCACAGCAGGATATCTTGCTCAAATCTGGAGCAGCCCGACTGGGGAAATACCTCGACTTTACAGATAGCTACCCTTCAGTAGTTTCCTGTGGTGAGTGAGGTCGCCAGAGCTCCTGAAGATGTGCTATGTCGACAGCTGAGCATCTGCTTGTCTCCTAAGCTATCGGCACAGCGAATCCTCATTTTGAAGGGTCGGCAACGCGGATGTGAGACTCGGTGTTGCAAGCTTTCATAGGCTACCGCTTGCCATCATGCAGGCCGTACGTCTGCCGCCATCGTCATATAGCGGCCTTTGTCCTACTATGATGATACAGGGTGGTAGGTTAAACAGTGGAAATATTTTAAGGGGTCATTGTACTCATCATTATCAACAACTTTTACTATTAAACCAACCCTGAAATCGCGAAAAAAAAATCAGTTGTTCCATACATTTTGTTGAGTTTTGAGAACATGAATGTATGGAACAGCTGATTTTTTTTCGCGATTTCAGGGTTGGTCTTATAGTAAAAGTTGTTCATAATGATGAGTACAATGACTCCTTAAAATATTTCCACTGTCTAACCTGCCACCCTGTATATACTTAAATCTCCACGTATACAAATGCAACTACGTAACTATAATGCTGGGTCAAAGACCAACAATTGCTCATAATTACTGGCAGGTCACCAGGGTAAGTGGCTCATTGCTCTTACGTCTTCAGATCTTGACAGATTAATATTTTGAATATAGAACCGAGGATTGACAAATGATGGGTATAGTTTCAAAACCCCCTAAATCATCCTGAAGAAATTTTTCACAAGAATGTTATTTGTAAAATGTTGTGGTAAACTTAATGCAAATAGCAAATATTTGATATTTATTTGTTTATCATGTCATAGCAATAAGAAAAACGTGGAAAATCTAAAATATTTCTTTACATTTTAGCGGAATTTGCAACTAACATTACTTCTTAAACTGATTTTACTGAAGTGGGTTATGAAAATTATCGTATAGTCATATTGAAAGTAAAATTTAAAACTTTATGTTGGTGCAAAAATATGTAAATGTGTCCGAAGTCATTTTAGCGGGTTTTGAAATTAGTCCCCTCAAATGAGAAGTGGTTTTGAGGATAATTATGAGTAAGCTTCTGTTGATGAACTAGCTTAAATTGTCACCACTTCCTTGTTTATTGTATTTTTTTAAGAATATATTAGGAAGTGACATCATCCTAACATAAAAAAAATATGTTTTTTCTCACATACTTTGCCACCCCTTTTTCACCACTTTAGGGACGGAATTTCAACAAATCCATCCTTTGCACCTTTAGGATAGGTACTCAAAGAATATTGTCTCCTAATTTTAAATCTCCAGGTCCAGCGGTTTGGCAGGCATTGATGAATCAGTCAGTCAGAACATGTAGTTTTATATGATTGTATAGATAACCTTCAATAAAAAAACCTGTGCAATCAGGGGACCCCCGTCAGGAACTAAGTTCCTTACGCCTCCTAAATAATAAATAGAGACAGAAAGAGAAAGTCGCATGGAGAAGGCATAACGTTTTTTCCTTACGTGACAATTTCTACCAATCATCACCGAAAGCCGTGGTAAAAACTTCGTTCCAAAAAAAATATACGGCATTAATAACTTCCATCATACTTTAATAATATCACACCATTAACGGCACGTTACCTAATGACTGCCTAGATAGAAATAATCTCAGATCATAGAAACAAGGAGATATGCCATTATAGCAAATTAGTACGGGAACAACTGATGCCACTTTTAGTACATTTTTCGACACAATTACGCGCATAATTAAGCGCTCCTTGTGAATAAAAAGATCTCCCACGCATTAAACATTCCGCACACCCTCAATCTAACACTGTTAATCGTCACTCAACACTAACACTAAACTAAAACACTGTATTTATACCATCGATCGTGTTCGGTTTGTCGCCAGCGCGTACGTTTTTATTATGAGCCATTTGCTCAAGTTCAGGCATCAAGCTCGATAGCGCCTTGGCACATCTCCCTTGTTTCTATGATCTGAGGAAATAATAGAGTCACATCCACGCTGATGCCGGAATCCATAAGGGTTTATAGTAAAATGTAGTGCATGATAGCTTGCACCTGCAATACATACATGCATGACACGAATCATTTACCTGATGCCTCTGTGAGGATGGTGTGCGTTTCCATTGGAGAGTGAACGGGTGTCCATTTAAGTTTGGAAAATCTGAGGGAAATGGACTAAGAAAAAAATATATAAACTGATTAAAATAAACTTGTTCCATCATTATAGGAAACGAGCACTTTGCAAGCGACTTCGTTTGCGTATCCACAGGAGCTGTGCATTTATCTATACTTATAATAAATCTGTAGAGAGGTCAATTTTGTACATGAAATATATTTTCAAAATAACTATCAGGGGGTGATTAGTGATCGATGCTGATGCCAAAAATGCAATCAGTAAAATTTTAGTCTGTCTGTCTGTCTGTCTATATGTTCCTTATAGAAACAAAAACTACTCGACGGATTTTAACGAAACTTGGTACAATTATTTTTCATACTCCTGAGCAGGTTATAAAATACTTTTCATCACGCTACAATCAATAGGAGCAGAGCAGTGAAGGGAAATGTTGGGAAAACGGTAGAAGTTACTCCATTTTTTAAGCTTCCGTCGCGTGTGCAGCCTTAATGGTTAAAGTTACATAGAAATCATGTATGACGGAAATGTTCTACATAAAATTATCTAAAAAATATCCTACAACAGCATATGTCTATCTTTTATGGTTGACTCACAATAACACGTGTAACTCCCGATAGCTTAGCAGTTCGGAGCTTTCTGATTGTATTACACACAAGGAAGTTACACGCTGATGGAGTCGCGGGCACAGCTATTAATAATAATATTCTGCGGTTCCTTATTGCGATATTTTTCAACAGTATTGTGGATTGACATATTTCCCTACTAAAATACTAAAGTTAATCTGTCTGTTACATCAAAACCATTGAACCGTGAGGAAGGACATACGCTACTTTTTTACCAAAAACGACGGAAACGCGGACGAAGTCGCGGCAAAAGCTAGTTCGAAATAAAAAGTAGCAATTAAGAATAATGCACTATCTGCTCCTATCTGCTCATATCGAGATGGCCGTCTTGCCTATGTCTTCATTTTGTAACGGTCGATAAAAACCGTAGAAAAATCAAATTAAAATTATAGTTTTTTACTGTAAACATTTTAGAATTGTACAATTTTAACGTAAGGAAGAATAGTAAGGATTAATTTCTTCAATCAATAAATAATCATACTAAGCGGGTCTGACTTAAGACGCGGTGTCCCAAGCGGGACGGGAGATAACGGCGGTTTCGAAGTGAATGGCTAGTAGCTTCTTTTTAGTGATAGAATTTTCAGAATCGGATCAGCACCCTAATTGCGTAACTCAATTGCTATCACCATGGCATTGTTTTTGACATTCATTACGCCGTATGATTGTTAATCCGTACTCCCGTAACTAGCTCAACACCGCAATGGATGTTGTTGAACTGTCAAAACGAAAGCCATGGTGAAAGAAATTGAGTTACGCAATTAGGCTGCAGTAATTCCGGAGATTACCATACACATACAAACTTACAAACTTTACCAATTTATTATTAGTATAGAATAGTACCTATAGAAGTAGATTTACATCATGAGGGTGACTTTTGTGGAAGGTGTAATAAAAGGGAGCTTATGTGGCAAAAGCATAAGTTGGGCGCAAAAATTGTATCAACCGTCAAACCAAATCTCGTGTGGCAACGCGAACGCTAACCCTAACCTATAACTCATAATACTAAACGGTCAATATGCATCCACCGTCATCGATACACCTACACGTGTAGGTGTGTGAGTGTCTATTAGCTGTACACGTGTGCGAGGCCCTTGTCGGAGTCGGCTGGTCCGCACAAGACTGTATGTGAGAATTTTTTAAATTAGTATTTTAAATATTTTACTTAAATAGTGACTTTAAAGTGAATGTTTTGGAGTTGGTGATTTTAAGCGGGTTGGTGGTATTGGTGATTATGAAATTTATTTTTTGGTCATTTTTGGTCCTTAGTCTGTTTTAAAATAATTACATAATTATGAAATTGTTCATAGGTATATAACTTATTATTTATAAAGACTTAATGTTTACTCAGATGGTAGACTCATTTGTTGTGACTAGGTTGGTATTTATGAGTGGAAGTATACCATATTAGGTGCAAATAAATCTATAATGATAACAACATAATTATTTTTTAAATACTTATTTCTATTAATTTCCGATGTAGGAAAACAGAAACAAAAAAATAATATCAACCACTACCTACATGCAAAGTTGCATGAAAAATAATGTAAAATTAGAAGCGCAATTTCTAATGCCGTGCCGAATCACGCAATAATAGAATGCAAATTGACATCTCTTTATTTTTAGCACTACAAAGCTAGAATATCAGAAGTTGCATGATACATTCTTGGTCAATCAGAGCGTAGAGCGGTAGCGGCATACGAGGCCTGTGTATAGTGGCACTGGCACTCAAGACAGACGGTACGTTACTAATTACAGTACACGGTGAAAAAACAAAACAAAAAAAAACAAAAATGTCGTAAACAATTTCAATAATCACAACAGAAAACAAAACACGGAAAAAATAAACAAAAAAGTTTAATGTTCGCGCCCGCCAGTTTGAAAGTAGTTCGTTCTAATCAGAGTTTTGAAAATCGAATAGATTGACACAAAAGGAGATTCGTGTTTTCGGTTGGATGTTTGTTTATTTTTCGTGTATGTGTGTGTGCTTGTATGTGAGTGGAGGGCAGACGGGAGCTTATTGGGGTAATCGAATTAGTGATAATTAAATTAGTTTTACGGCGAGCCCGGTAAGTCACGCAATGAAAAATATAGGTTGAATATTTGACGGCATTATGTCTATTTGTTGACTGTTTGTTGTTGTTAATTACTTGTTGAGTTTTTGTGGTATCTTCGTATTTCTCATGTAAGTATTATAGAATAAAATTATGTAAAACTGTGTATTTTGTTATGTTGTTATGTAGGTAATAAATCATTGTTTGCATATCTCTACTACAAATAGTTTAGGTAAGCGTGAAATTATTCAAATATTCAATTAGCCCTTATTAAGTCTAGCGTAATTATTTTAATAAAAAACGTGCCGCTTTTTATTATCATATTTATTTAGGATAATTAATTAATTCCCTTGTTGTTTCATGAACCGTAACAGAAAAACTTTAAAAGCTTCCACATGATTTATTTCAAATAAAACCTTTTTAGTATTTTAGGTAGGTACCGTACTCTCGTTAACATTAATTACCTACTAATTAACATAATTAGCACAAGTATTGTCCGTTTTATTGTCATGAATGTGGTTACAGTTGTATTATTTGGTATCAATTACAATGGATGCAGGATGGCCTAGTTAATTACTGTTACTATATGGATTTAGAATATTACCAGGCCTGGTAGTTCAGGCACTATCCTCACTAGCAGTACTACTACACGTAGTACAGCTCTTTATGAAAGAGCTTGTTCGCGGAAGTACTACCACCATACTTATTTTCTTCTTTTCTTATGCCTCAGTTTCAGTATCTTTGTTCTCCTCACTCTGTGAATCTTCGTTATTCAAACAATCTTTTCCTTCATTGTCCTTCTCATAGTACCGACTTCGTTCACTCTTTCTTTCAAATCCAAATATTCTTCTCTGAAATGCGCTCCTTCTTGGAATCAGGATGGCTCCCAGTCAGTTTTTATTTAAGAGGAAAGTTAGGAACTGCCTAATTCCATAGTATTATATAGCAGAATCATATTTTATCTGCGAGTCTGCGACCGATACTTGTCACTTAGGTTTTGTAGGGTGCCAGTCAGGAGACAGAAACTCGAGACCAAATACAACAAGACGGTCTTCGCCCCGGACCAGTAGTGTCTCGATTCAAGTACACGCAGAAGAGACCGAGATACTTTGTCGCGGTCTCCCATCCGACAACTCAGGGTGCACAAATGTACTTAGGTATAGTCATTGTGGAAACTCTCTTGATGCATCTCATCATCATCATCCGCCTAGCCTTTTGCCAAACTAGATGGAGTTGGCTTCCAGTTTACTGGTTGCGGCTGAATATCAATATTTTACGTGAAACGACTGCCATCTTACCTCTACAACCTAATTACTGGAGAATACCGGTATTCGAAAATTAGACCAGTTGTCAGGCATTTGGGCTCCTGACTACCCGTAACGACTGTCGGAACGGCTACCCGTCCAAGAACTGACCGCGGCAAGCGCAGCTTAACCTCGCAGATGGACTAATCAGCGCGGCTGTCATTATGTCACGACCACGAGCCATCATGATTCTAAATTCTATCCACGTCCTTGAAATGTTCTTCAGCTACGTCATACTTTGCTGAACTGGTCTTGCTTGAACTACTTAAATCCAGTTCAAGTATACAACCAGTTTTTTCATGCATGACATACCTACTCTTTTACTGGTTCCGTGAGAAGGTGGTTTCTGACCTACGTAATTCGTACTGAATGAGGTTATCAAGTAGTCTTTAGTGTCCACTTTTGCCTTTGTTGCTATATCTTTACCAAAATGATTTCTTCTGAAGAAGATAAAAGGGGTGTGTCAGATTTCTTGGTCTTGGTAGCATGTACGGTGCTAGAACCTCCAGTGGAACGAACCTGGGTCACTGTTGCCACCTTTGGCATGCTTTGGCAATCCTCAGTAATAATAAATTATCTAACGAAAAAGCAACATCGTTTCTTGGTTGATATACCGAAATTCCCGAACGAAGCGCTTTGATTCCAATTGTGAGAACCACCAAACAGTGAAAAGCGCTGCCGGAGTGGTGTTCCCCAACAGTTACAACCTGGGTATCTTCAGGTCCTGAGTGAATCGGTTTCTTCTAGGCAAGCCTGCTCCATCATAGACCGCATTATCGCTTATCATCAGGCGAGATGACAGTCAAACGCAAACCAATAATTAGATAATTAAAAAATATATGGCATCATCTACAACATCAAAAGAAACTACATTTAAAAGAACAATTTTTGCCACATAACACTGCTTCTGATCCCATACAATTTCTCCTTAGAATTATAATCGCTTTGGGTACGAAGCATGTGCATGATGAAATAGCAAAAAAAGAATAAAAAACTGTCGCATAAAACACTGCAACGACTATCTGTAACCCTATCTACTCTACATACATACATGGCTTCCCTTTCAGTTAGAATAATCCTCATCAAAATCCATTCAATAGTTTTTTCCTGATGGAAACCAGACAGCTGTCGAAATATATTTTTTGGATCAATACCAATCACGCAACTGTGTCCAGCGTTTTGTCTCTCTTTGTATGATTTTAATTCGAATGTCCATAATTCCCGGAAAAAAATAATTATGATATGATACGCAAAAGAATTTATGAAAAGAACTGTACATTCGCGGTTTCACTTAATCACGAAATTTGTTTATAATAAAACTAGATGATTCGCTCCGGTTTCGCATGGGTTAAGTTTAGTTTATCCTTATGAATCGAGTCAAGCAAAATTCACTCGTTTGAAGCAATCTCACAAATGATATTAAATAACTCCGTCGCGCATTGATTAGGGACATATATGTACATACATCGTGTTATCTCTGAAATTATTCGTCCAAATAAAATAACTGTAAACTGCAAAATTGATAATATGTCCAGTTAAACATTACCTATATTTTTCATTCAGAATTGAGAACCTCCTCCTTTTTCGATGTCGATTAATAAAATTGCCCACTCCCTCTTACAAAAAAGAGGCTTGAGTCCCAGCAGCGGAATGGATATGTACGTACTAACAAAATCTTATTCAAAGTCCATATTGAAATCAGAATCCCAGAATCCAAATTAACCTAATATCGCACCCCCCACCGAATAATATGGTAATGTGCTATTGCGGTAGTTTATGTTTTATTGCATATTCGGTGTCTAGAGCATTCATTACACCTTGTGAATTTTTTTTGTAATGTTTCGATGGATATTGATAAAAGTACAATAATTTCAATGGCCCCGTAATGAACATAACAATATTATTCTCTTAAAATCTAAACACACTTTTTACACGAATAGTACCTTAACAAGTAAATACAGATTATGCAATCGTTAAGTTTTTCGGTAAGTGACGATTACCATTTTATTCGCGTAAGAAATACATTTAGTGTTTCATGTAAAGTTTAAGACAATTATATTCGTGTGTTATTTTTATTTACACGATTTGGTAATGTTTTTTTACAATACATGATAGATATTATGCAAAATCGTTATGTCGTTCGCCGTTTATTAGGCTTGCATTTGACCGCCATTTCGCCTGACGTGAAGCGATGATGCGGTCTACGATGGAGCGCGCTTGCCCAGAAGAAACCGATTCACTCTCGACTTGAAGAAACCCAGATTGTTATTATCGGGAACATCCACTCCGATAGTGAATTCCATTGTTTTGCGGTTTTCACAATGAAAGTGGAATCAAAGCGCTTCGTATGGGTTTATGGTATATCAACCATGAACCGATGGCGCTTTTTTGTGCTTCTGGCTGTCCGATAGAAAAAAGCGTAGGAGGGACATGAAGTACCGTCGCAGCTTCGAGAGGAATCCTAGCTTTTTAGCTGCCAATTGAGCTTTGGACTCAATATAAGAGCCAAAGTTAAGGGGAGACGACAGAGTAACGACCAAAAGCTCAAGATGGTCAGTTATCGGTATGGAGTATGGACACATTTAAAAAAATAGGAGCCAGCTGGAATGGGCTCTTTTTGGCAGAGAACAGACACGCCGGGGTCTTAGTTGCATTGAACTTGACCAGATTGGCATCGCTGCAATCGGAGACTGCCTTAAGGGACAAATTCAAGCGCTCGACCATGGCCTCTCTCAGAGCCTGGATTTGTAGTCCAGTAGTCCGTTCATTGGCTATATATCTCTCTACAACAGTGTTGTCATCTGCATACCCAAAGATTCCGGGCTAAAGCAGATCGTTGATATGCAGCAGAAAGAGCGTCGCAGAGAGCACTGACCCCTGAGGGACACGCATTAATTGCTTTTCGATCGGACGAGCAGCCATCAATGACTCGAATCGAACGATCCCTCAGGAAGTCTGATATCCACGCAACGAAACAGGTGGGCAAGCCATATGAGGAAAGCATACGAATAAGGCCGTCGTGCCAAACCCTGTCGAAAGTCTTCGAGATGTCCAGGGAAACGGTTAGCGCGTCCTCATGTTTCATAAGTGAGTAGCGTAGGCTAGGTCCCCAGTAGACCGGTTTCGGCGAAATACGGATTGCCAATAACTGAGGAGATCATTAGCTTCAAGGTATCAAGAGCCTGTTATTGAAAAGACGCTGCATACTCTTGTAAAATATGGACGTAACCGAATTGGCAGGGTCGGCACGACTAGGTATCTACCTCTTTCGTTTCTCTCTTGAAATCTTTTTTGGGCACGGGTTGCACGTTGGAAAGATTCCACGTTTTCGGCACTTGTCCAGTACCATTTAAAAGAGACACAGGAAACAACTCAGGCGCACATGTCCTCAGAACTATGGCTGGAATACCATCTAGGCCACTGGCCTTGTTCACGTCAAGATTGCACAGTGTTTTGCAAATCTCCATTTGGCAAATGCGAATTTCCGACATAAATGTCGTGCTGCCAGGTAGAGTTGGAGGTATCGCGTTGCCAGCATTTAGACGTGATGACTCCGCAAATCTGTTTGCGGAGTCATCACGTCTAAATGCTGGCAACGCTTCGCTTCAACTGATTTGACCAAAACGCCTTACTACCTGCAGGGTACGAAGTCAATTTGTTCCCTATTCGACTAATGTGATCAAAGCGAGCTCCTTTTTGCAGGACTTGGCACCCTTGTTAAACGACTTCTTCCTCTGACTTATGTTCTTCGCTTTACGGTGTCGAGCATCAACCCAAGCCAGGTATGCCTCACTGTTTACTGGCTTTAGCGAGACCACATTGAGGCCCAAACCACAGGCGAGCTTTGCCGGAGAGCGGTACTTCGGAATAAGGAATGTAGTATTCCATGGCCCGATGCAACAAATCCGTCACAGCATCCACGCAAGTCGAAGGATCATCAAACGAAAAACACATCAACTGCCAAGGATAAAATGCAAAGAAAGACCGCATCTCATCCCTATCTGCTAACCTGTTTCGCCACACTCGGTGAGTTCCTCTTGGGCACAGATCGGGCGGGGAGTAAACAGATACAGATTTCACCAGACAGTGATAGGAGTTACTTAAAGGTGACGAAACCGATACCGAGTAGCGGTAAATTGTTAAAAGAAGATTTATTAAGTCTATGCAGAACAGAAGACTTACCATAGCAGCATTGTCAAGCATTGTCATACTTTTTATCCTACAGACCAGTGAAATTATGACAGAACAATCTTCAGACTGAATCGGACTGTAATGATGATTGACATGATTGATTTTTACTATCATTTAGATACCAACGACCCAACGGACCAACAGGACTTCCATCTGATTATTATTTGTGATAGAAAACATAATGTTGTACCTGATTAATATAATAAAAGCTGTGCATCGTTTTATTTGAAAACCTTTAACAAATCACTATTATTTAGATATATAAATTATACAGTACCTATAAATACAATTTATTCTAAATTTGTTACTTTTTTGCCAAATCAATTAATATTTACTAAATTATTTAATGAAATAACGTATTTGCAACATTATGTTACTGTTCATTATTGACACTATACATCGACGAATATTATTGTAATGTAATAATACTGTATTCACTATAGCTGAAATTTCACCCGAATAATGTCGTAATGTAATAATACTGTACACACTATCGCTGAGATTTCACCCGAATAAAGTCGTAATATCGTATTACCGTAAACTTTTTTGACACTACATTTTGACGAATAATACTGTAATGCATTAATACTGCCTACGATATCGTTGGGTTTACACGCGAATAATATCGGAATGATGCGTTGCATACTATACTTTTGACCAGCAATTTCAGTAATGTTATTTTCGTCAATAACTTTATTTAGGAAACTATTACAAAAAAATCATAAAAGGAAATAGATAGTAAAAAAATATGCTTTGTTTTGACATATAAATCACTATCTTACGATGCACCCGTGCTGAGATATAAGCAAAAAACAGTTTTTTATTTTTCCTGTAAAATTTAGAATTATCGATTACCATATTATTCGGTGGGGGGTGCGATATATTCTGCTATATGTGTACAGTAAAATAAATTTCTAAGTAGGGTTTTTGTTTATTCATTCATTGCGTGCAACGTCGCTGGTGATGGGGGGTCATTAGTAATTTATATGTAGATAGTGACAGCGACAGCTTGCATTCAAGGTGAAATGTATACCATGCTCATGGGAATGCATTTCCCCATGGAACATTAAACAGTAATACTATACGGAAAGGCGAAAGTGCGAATTGGATCCATTTCATAACCCATCAATTAAAGGTACCGTCAGCTACGAAAGTCTCATAATCATGACACTTTAAAAATGACTAGCACTTTGCCCGTGAAATCGTCCGTGTAGATTACAGGAAATGTGCATTTTTCGGGATAAAAAGCAGCCTATGTTACCTTTTCAGTATAGCTTGCTACTGATGAAAGAATTTTTAAAATTAGCCCAGTAGTTTTTGCGTTTATAAAAATACAAAAAAAAATCGAATCTTTTATTTTTATTATATTTTTAAAGATTAGTGTGGATTACCTACTAAATACAATAAAATATCAAATAGGAACATATGAAACATTAAAATAACACAATGACACTCTTGACTATTTTAAGAAATGCTGAAAAGTTTATCGAATATTTTGCGTCAATTTAGATAACTTTCGTGAGACACACTCATGAAATTATCATGAATGACGTCATAAGTGTTTTTACTCACGTATTTATTTCGGGTTCGCCCGACTAGACTTGAACTCATACTTTCTAATTCATGAGCTAATCACGAAGAGCATCGTTATCATCCTGTGCCGAACCGATCGACTTCAATAGACTTTTCAGTGTTAGCCGATTTCATTGCTTCCCTTACCTATAGTTGTATTTGCACCGATTATATCTTTTTAAAGCTCGATGTGTCATTATACAGGGTTATTGGTAAAACACTAACAACCTCTCAGGACTATATTACTAGCATCATAAACAACAACTTTTGTTTTATGACTTTTATTAATTCATCAGATTTTACTTTCATACAAAATTAAAAATAAATTATCTGGCTTCAGTGTAAAGCGCGGAAAGTGGGAACTCGTACATAGTGTAGGTCTACTTACTTTGAATTATTAATTATTATGAATGACAGTGCACGAGATACATTACGTAGCTATTTACTACAAAATACAGATCTAAAACGTGTCCGATAGGTAGTACCTACAACGAAATCTAGAAAGACTATTTTTGGTAAATATATTGAATGCTACCAAAAATAATACGCACTTGTTTTAGCAGTCACTTGTCTCTAACAAGTGTGTATTATTTTTGGTAGCATTCGCGTTCAACACGTGTTTATCTTTTTTGTGGTAAGGGTGATTATGTTTTGTAAATAGTCATAAACAGAAGTTGTTGTTTATGATGCTAGTAATACGGACTGTATTACTAGCATCTTAAACAACAACTTCTGTGCAAGGTTGTTAGTGTTTTACCAATAATCCTGTATAGGTAGGTACTGCTGCCTACTGTACTTTAATCTTTAAATTAGCAATGATATTGTTAAAATGTACTTGTATTTTCTACTTATTCTGAATATCAACCGACCGTGTCAAATCTAGTTTGACAGACAAGCAACTGGTTGCAAAAATTGCTGTTTGTAATTTTATTTCTATTACTAAATATTTCGTTTTAACCTTGAGACTTCAAAGCAAAGTAAATCAAATTATACACTCGCGAGCAATAAATCCACTCGGTTACAAATTCTTAATATTGCTATCTCAATAGAGATAGCAAAAACTTAAGCTAGACCTCAGATCATAGAAACAAAGAGATATGCCATCATAGCAAATTATTACGGGAACAACTGATGCCACTTTTAGTACATTTTTCGACACAATTACACGCATAATTAAGCGCTCCTTGTGAATAAAAAGATCTCCCACGCATTAAACATTCCGCACACCCTCAATCTAACACTGTTAATCGTCACTCAACACTAACACTAAACTAAAACACTGTATTTATACTTACCATCGATCGTGTTCGGTTCGTCGCCAGCGCGTACGTTTTTAGTATGAGCAATTTGCTCAAGTTCAGGCATCAAGCTCGATAGCGCATTGGCACATCTCTCTTGTTTCTATGATCTGAGATTTCACCCCTCAAAATTTTATTTTTGCGACAATAGGTAGCCTATGTCGTTCATCAAAGTCCAATCTATATCTTTAGCAAAATTCATCAGATTTAGCGGTTTAGGCGTGAAAACGTAACAAACAAACAGACAGTTGCTTTCGCATTTATAATAATAGTTTGGATATGACCTAAAAACTCTGTATAGTAATTATTACTCACTAGTTTCCGCGCGCGGCTTTGCCCGCATTTTTCGGGATAAAAAGCCTATGTGCTATTCCACACTATAACCTATCTCTGTGCCAAATTTCATCCAGATCCGTTCAGCATTTCTGGCGTGATTGAGTAACAAACAACCATCCATCTATCCAAACATCCATCCATCCATCCATCCAATATTAGTATAGACTAGTATAATACACTATTTTTTTTTTTTTGAGGGTTGGAAATCATCAAATGACCCCTCCCGCTCTGGGCGGAGCGGAAGGGAGTGTCAGACTCTTACTGACTAAAACCCACCCGTGTTCCTTACTTAGCCCTTTATGTTCCGGGTCAGCGGTATCCCTTTCGGACAATCCCGCTTTCCCGGCAGGCTTGGGCCCTAGTGGGCCCCCTCTTCGAAGTATAATACACTGGCCTGCAAAAATAAGTATCACACTTAGTACGAAGTAGTAGTAGAAAGTGTAGTACTTATTTTTGCAGGCCAGTATAGCTGACACGAACCACATTAATAACATTAAATAATTTCACACAATTTCCTGAAGACCAAAGATAATTACCTACTCTTATTGTCCCTGTACAACAAAATAAAACAATGAACCAATCGGACTCGAGCTAATTTTCCTTCCTTTCCATTTGATATAACTAGCAGCTAAAATATTCATTGCGACAATTATGTTGCAGACGGGAGTAAGCTCGCCAGACTAAGCTGGGTCGACACTAAGCTCAGAGAGCGAATAGAAGCAACAAGGAGCAATTAGCAAAAAGGTAAGACCTTTTGAAATTGTCTTATTTTTAAGACGGGTTTATATTTTAAAGTGATGTTTGGTTTTTTATATAAAATACGATGGGTAGACTAGCGTGTTGAATTGGTTATATATTAAAAAAAATATCGTTTCCTAACTCTATTATGAGAAGAATTAAGTTTTTAAATGTAACTACCTACATGTTATGAAATACTATATTCATCATTGCCTTCAAAATGCTATACTATACTATCATACGTATGAGTTTTATATATCAGTTAAAAGTTGATAATAATCCATAAGACTAAAATAATAATTCATGGCTTAGTAAAGCCTTACAGTTAAAAGTTGATAATAATCCATAAGACTAAAATAATAATTCAGGGCTTAGTAAAGCCTTACAGTTAAAAGTTGATAATAATCCATAAGACTAAAATAATATTTTAGGGCTTAGTAAAGCCTTATCAAAGTTGATAAAATTACAGTAACGGACACTGCAATGAGTTCAAAATTAACTAAACATTTTAGCCGTACATTTTATGTCATCTAAAGGTATAACTTAAATATCATAATAATTGCGATTAAGCACTCAATTATCGGAGTAACTAAAAACACATTTATTAGGTAACTGAGGTATCCAAAAACCGAATGAATCAGATGAGCTCATTTTTAATAAATTGAAATTTTTGTCCCTTTGTCAAAAATGTCGTCACTCCAAATCGAGATATCACGAAGGAATCGATGTGAAAGATAATAAGATATCTCCACCTCTAGAGATGGGTAGGGAGGGGTACATCTCTCTAGAGAAAAGGGCTCAGTTCCCACGACAGGATTCTATTTGACAATCCATTTATTTTGATCATGATTCCTTTTTGGCTTTGGGGTATTGGATGTAATACGCGGGTAGTTTCATGCCATCGCCCTTTAAAAATAGGGGTAGTATGTAAGGATAATTTTTAATATTATTAGTTTAAATCTACAGGGATTTAGACGTAGCTTTCTTACTATTAGTGCCTAGAGGGCAAGTTCGACGCATTTGTTTCGTTTTAGACGGTATTTATTTTCATTTTTCATTAATGTAAGTGATTTTAAATGCGGGCCTGTGGACGGTGAGTTGGGTATGCTCACCGTCCGTCCGTCTCATGACGACAGGCCGTGTCGACGGCGCGTTCGTGTTCCACGCGCGCCTCAAAGAGAGTCAGCAACAGCGTAGGGGCCCGCAAGGGCCGAAGCCTGCCAGGGCTGCGGGACTGTTCGAAAGAGACACCGCAGCCCTGGAATGTAACGGGCAACGAAGGAACATGGATGGGTTTTAGTCAGTACAAGTCTGACACTCCCTTCCGCTCCGCCCAGAGCGGAGGGGGTCATTTGATGATTTCCCATCCAAAAAAAAAAAAAAAAAAAAGTGATTTTAAATGTACCTATTGCTTTGATAACGACATTAACTCACTTAAATTCATGAAAAATTAACATAAGTACCCTTTAAAACCAAAACTATACATACTCATTTTTCTCGTAGCATTTTGTTTAGGATTAGATTATTTTGTGAACTTCCTACTAATATTATAAACGTGAAAGTTTGTGAGGATGTAAAGATGTATGGATGTTTGTTACTCTTTCACGCAAAAACTACTGAACGGATTTTGATGAAACTTTACAGTAATATAGCTTATACATCAGAATAACATATAGGCTACTTTTTATCCCAAAAGCCGCGGGAGGAAGCTAGTAGGCCATATAGATCTAGATAGATACAAACACATGTAGTGTGTTTCTCACATACTACTCACTCCCACGAAGAGATCACAGAAACTCGAGCACAACACTTGTGTTGAACGGTCTCAGTAGTATTTTGTACTAGAGACCGTTCAACATTCTGTATTTACTAAACAAGATTTGTTTGTTTGTCAGCATTTACTGTGTCCTCCAGATGGCCCATTTCGTCTTATTATTGTGACGCCTTTTTGTTTTGATGTGATGTCTAAAAACGTGTTGTTTTTAGGGTTCCGTAACAAAATGGTAAAAAAGGAACCCTGATGGTGCGAACCCGGAATGGTGCGACTTCGTCTGTCTGTCTGTCACACCTGCTTATTTCAGCAACTACTAATGCTATCGACTTGAAATTTGGAACAGTTATAAAGAATGCTTGTCCAACTATATTGGAAATGAAAAAAGTCAACAAATATTTTTATTTTCATTGCAAAAGGGGCCGGAGTGGGGGGCCGAAATTTTAAAGTGAGGTTACTAGGTCAAGTGACATATCATATGAAAGGGCTTGATCTGCACATTTCAAAATATATTTTTATTTTATTTTATGTCTCACAATTTTCGACATATGATGAAAAATGTCCAATAAAATACCATTCCCCTCCCCCTTATCTCCGAAGTTTGCGGGGTGAAAAATCTGAAATAATTAGAGTTGATAGAAATTGACCCAAATATGGCACCAAAAATAAAATGATGTTCCTAACTAGTACAGTTTTTTCAAAATCATCAAAATTCCTTCACAAACAAACTTAGTTATGCGGTCCGGTTTTTTTCACTTTATAAGTACGTCCAAAAATTATACGGAACCCTCGGTGCGCGAGTACGACTCGCACTTGGCCGGTTTTTTTGTTTATCTATTACGTTACGCGTTGTTTTTTGTTTATCTATAACGACTGCATTTTGTGCGTTTCACGAATTCTCTTCGACGCTAGTTGGCTCCCCATTAATGCGTCAGTGCCCCTCTCTAGGACAAACCTACTCAAGTTTGCCCCCTTGTCGCGAGCCATGCGATTAATTAATCTAATTTCTATAGATACCTACTCGTATATGTAGACACATTATAGGTATTTCACATTGTAGCCTGCTGAGGTTCACTGAAGTGGCTCAGAAATTATTGAAAATGGTGTATGGAAATTGTTGTATTTAGTCAAACTTTTATATATGTTAGTAGTTAAAACATCGATTCGGCGTTAGCTGTTATGTTTTTATTAACGTGATTTATAAATAAGTAACTAAATAAAATGTCAATCTGTAAGAACGTTTTTAACGGTGTTGGAAGTTTTCTTTCAGCAACAATTTTCGTTCAGCTCTTTTTAGTGTTCTAGGCAATCTAAAAAATATAGATACAGTGACAGACAGAGGAACCAAGAGAGTATCGAATGAAACTTACAAGTAATATACATTTTAGTTGATAGAGGTGTACCCGTTTGGCAGAGAAATTGGTGATAGTTTTAAGATCAACGAGACTCTAAACATTATCCCTTAGTCACTTTTTGGTCGTGTTGTGTTCCTGTGGTGAGTAAGGTCGCCAGAGCTCCTGAGGATGCCCTGTTTTGACAGCGGGAGACTTGCTTGTCCCTAAGCTGTCGGCATAACGAATCCCATTTTAAAGGCTGGCAATGCGCATGTGATACTCGGTATTGCAAGCGTTTTGCTACGGTAACAGTTTACCATCAGGCGGGTCGTAGGTATAAAAAAAACCGGACAAGTGCGAGAACGACTCGCGCCCTGAAGGTTCCGAAATATGCAGTAGCGTCATCTATGAGCAAGATGCCGCTATCACATACTTCTAGTGGCACCTTAGATCATAGAAACAAGGAGATATGCCATCATAGCAAATTAGTACGAAAACAACTGATGCCACTTTTAGTACATTTTTCGACAGAATTACGCGCATAATTAAGCGCTCCTTGTGAATAAAAAGATCTCCCACGCATTGAACATTCCGCACACCCTCAATCTAACACTGTTAATCATTACTCAACACTAGCACTAAACTAAAACACTGTATTTATACCATCGATCATGTTCGGTTCGTCGCCAGCGCGTAAGTTTTTAAAATGAGCAATTTGCTCAAGATCAGGCATCAAGCTCGATAGCGCCTTGGCACATCTCCTTGTTTCTATGATCTGAGAGTGGTACCATCTATGAGGTGATGCCTCCACCCGTTAGGGGTCTTGTCATACGGACAAACAAACAAAATGATTCTATAAAGTTTTCCTTTTGAGGGTCGGAACCCTAAAAATGAAAACGATAAAAGATTAGTAAATAAGGCACCTCTTCTCATTACTGAATTTCCTTCGTTCCCAATTATTTTGTTCGAGAAACTTCAAAATAATATTTCCAAGTTTATTCTGAATCCAGTTAGTATTAAAAGTTGTATTTTTTGCAACACCAAGTTCTCCTATAAGAGTAAAACTTTCAGAGTCGCTCAACGCTCCTTCGAGACTTTAAGTAGGTTTACAACAGACTTCGGAATTATCTTGTATGTACTCAGTTTCAGGTTGTTTGCTCAAGTTCAACTAAAATAAGACCTTTTAATCAATACATATACTTAATACAGACTGATGAACACGTTACCCTCTAATAATGTCTTAGGTGTCTTAAACATCCTAATTTCAATAGAGAGGATGGTTGGCAATTACCACCTGTTTGGAATCCAGTTCTTAAAATAATCAAGTCCCAAACTTCACACCGGACTACAAAACATCGAGACACCGTGAGCGATTATTGTGTGCATCGAAACGAGTACGATTCGAATAATATCGATTGAATCGATTGTGCGGGTAGATCGAGAATAATTTTTCTATAAATTAGCTGTCATGACGCCTACCACCTCAGTCGTCCTGCGACCACGAACGCTGCAAAGTGTTCGAAACGTCAGGAAAACTCTGTAATATACGCGATTAATCCGTTTAAACTTGTTTTATTATAACGTTACCCTCTTTTGCGTCGCGCAGTCGGGTAAAAAAAAAGTCCCTGACTAAAAACTACTACTACTGTTTATGTTCTACTAACATTAGTATTAAGTAAATTGTTACTAACAAATTATGGACTTAGTCTGAAATAAATGTTTTTGAAAAACTCACTGACTGACTGACTCATCAACATAAGCATAGCATAATCGGCCTATAATGTTCCCACTGCTGGGACACAGGCCTCCTCTGTGAGAGGGAGTGGGCCGTAGTCCACCACGCGGGCCCAGTGCGGGTTGGTGGACGTCACATGTCTTCGAATTTTTGGTTCTAGGACATGCCGGTTTCCTCACGATGTTTTCCTTCACCGTTAAAGCAAGTGATAATTAATTTCTAATACGCACATGAATTCGAAAAATCAGCGGTGCGTGCCTCGGAATCGAACTCGAATCATTCGCCGTGGGAGGCACATGGCTATCACTGCTTTTTGACTCATCAACGCCAAGCCCAGTCACTTGTTATCCGTTCCTAGAAAATTCCAAATTCCATCCATTATGGTAATGACATTGTGTCGTTTTACGATTTTCACGCAGACGGAGTCGCGGGTACAGCTGTCTATACCTACTAGCTGTATAGAATAAAATTGAAATCTTGATTTGCTATGAATGTATGTATATTGGTAGGTACTTATAATGTTTCTAGACGTTCTCCGCGACTTCGTCTGCGAAAAATGGATGAAAAGTAGCTTAAGTGTTATTCCAGGACGCAGGCTACCTCTTTGCCAAATTTCATCCAAATCCGTCCTGCCGTTTCAGCGTGAAGAAGTAACAGACATACACACACACACACACAAACTTTCGCCTTTATAATATTAGTGTGATAATCAGTTGTTACAATTTTGTTTTTGGGGAATTGTACGCACGGCTCTATCTAGCTATACACTTCCAGTATAAGCTGATCTCGCATTGTATAGGATTTCCTTACAGTGAGAGGTCAGTGTAAACCGGGATTGTATAGCTTGATGTGTAGCCGTGTGTACATACATTCTACCATATTAAAGCATGCCTTTGTACATTATTAATTTACATAATAAATCAAACTTAATTTCAATTACAATTACATGATTTTTTCAGAGAAATCTTGCACATTAATAACATTTTCTACAAGTAAAGCTGTAAGATGTTTTATTTCACGTAATTTTTAAAAAATATTTTTAAGCCTATGTGTTATTCTTACGTATGAGCTATATTATTGTAATTCATCAAAATCGGTTTAGTAGTTTTTACGTAAAAGAGTAACGAACATTCATACATCCTCACAAACTTTTACATTTATTATTCCGTTTATTCATTTTATATACATATTTTTTTACATTTTTAAATATTTCAATAAAAAAATTACTAAAACAACATTTAAAAATATAAAAAATAGTACCCCACCGGCATCGGGAACAGGGTCCAAGCTACCGGTGGTCAGGGGCCCAGAGAGAGGAACCTCCTAACAATGCGAGCCGTGTCCAGGAGTACCGCTCTCTGCATCAAGCCCTTGATCCAACTGCCCAACGAGAGCCTCCTCAGGTGTTGGTCGAGGCTCTTGGCTATTAGGCCATTGGCCGAAACGACTATCGGCACAATGATTGCCGAATCCATCCCCCACATGCTGACAATCTCGCGTGCCAAGTCAAGATACTTGATTTCCTTATCTTTTTCGGCTTTCACGAGATTGCCATCATGCGGGACCGTGATATCAACAATCATTGCGCGGCGTTCTAATTATATTATTAGGATATTATTAAAAAATACAGAGATATACATAGACATCTGTTGAGATACCATCAAATTGGCCTTTGTACAACTAGAATCCAATGCTGATTAACGCTCTTGTCTCTCAAAATAAAAAAAAGCTTGTAAATAAAAGCTGCTTTTAGGCAAAATATGTTAATCTGAGCTTTATCTTGTACGCTATGTTCAGCGGTTCTCAACACGGAGTCTATTCAACGTTTGAAATAATAATGTCACTTTATTTTTTACCATTTATTTTTAACTTACAGAAACAAGGGAGATGTGCTAAGGCTCTTTAATCTTGATAACATCACGCCTCTATTTCCCGATTAGGAAGGCATAAAATAGTAGATACACCAATTCCACCAATACATTATCAGGGGGCGAATCTACTTAATAAATGACAATTTTGATTTTGAAATCAATATACTCTAGGCAATTATTAATACTGGATAATGGTGCTGATTCTGTTGAACATTGCACTAAACTAATTTTAATCACACTATATCTCTTTCTTACAAATATCACTGAAAAAGGACAGAAAATATTAAGAGCTGTCAAATTAGTCTATGCCCTTGTCATTTACGGGAAAATAGTCATGACCTTTTGCGAAACCGACTAAATTCACATTGAAATGAAGCAAGAGGACTAATTTGACAGGATTAAATATCTTCTATCCCTTTCTCTTTTTTTTCGTTAGAAAGAGACGTAATGAGACTAAATTAGTTTAGTTTGTAAACAACAGAATCGGCACCAATGTCTGGAATAGGCAACAAACTGCACGCAGATATATTTGCGAAGCTGGTCGCCTAACAAATTGAATTACATCTGTATTATAAGTTCACTACGTTTCTGGATGTCTGTTTGCACTGCACTAGGAGCTATGAAAAGATAGAGTATGTTTTCATATTAGTCGCAAAGGCTTTGTCTGAAAAAGTCAAGAAAGAATTTATTGTGCCCGGAGAAATTGATTAGGTATTGGACAGTACTTTTTTTATTAGAAATCCAGAACCAATTAGCGAAGAGTTACGCAACTGTGAAAAAAATAATTAAATATTATAACAAATGGTCAAGTTATAAGCATTTTAAAGTTAGTTGCTAGAAAATGATAGAACACACGACGTCACATCCCACCGAAAACTTGTAAAGCTCCTCTATTTTTCCATTTCATGATTTTCAAAATTATATTAATAGTGTGTGGAAACTGTTTTGGATGATGTATTGCTACTTTGTAGGTACTATCTTCTAGTTATAATTTATGTTTGTTTCCCAAATAAAATAAAATCATCATCTGCCTAGCCTTTTTCCCAAATTTTATTGGGGTCGGCTTCCAGTCTAACTAGTTTCGGCTGAATATCAATATTTTACGAGGAGCGACTGCCATCTGACCTCCACAACCCAATTAATGGGTAATACGGGTATTCGAATGTTAGACCAGCTGTCAGACTTTTAGGGCTTCTGACTACCCGTATCGATTGTCAAAGATATTCCTATGACAACCGGGACCGACTGCTTAACGTGCTCTCCGAGGCACGGAGGGGTCTCGATGTGTAAAGAACGGTCACCCATCCAAGGACTGACCGCGGCAAGCGCAGCTTAACCTCGCAGATCGATCGATCAGCGCGGCTATCATTTAGCCACGAGCCCCTCCCAAATAAAATAAAATAAAATAAATTTCATTTATTTAAATATCGTGTTATTTTTACATTTTTCTGCTACTTACAAATATTGTTTTTCTTGTTTTTAAAACTAAAATCAATGTGTAATTATTGTTATTATTTGGTGCAAAATAAAGTCTTCAAGAGTGGCAGCACCCTGTGCAGTTAGCCGCGCAGCATGAGGTAATTATTCTCGAGTACCTTCCAACAGTTCCAACCATTTCAAAAATTTCTAAATTAAACCCTAGTTCTTTCTGTGGCATACAACCGCGGCCAGAGTGGAACTTTAGTGGCATTTGATTGGGTTAATATTTGCAAGCTGGTGGTGCTTTCGGTTTTCGCCAATTTTTGCTCAATTACATCCATCTACACTTCTACACTGATTATATAAAGGGGAAAGATTTGTTTTTTGTATTTTATACATATATTGGTAGGTATGTTTGTAGTGAATAAACTCAAAAACAACTGGACCGATTTCAAAAATTCTTTCGCCAATACAAAGCTACATTATCACTGAGTAACATATGCTACTTTTTATTCATAAAATGATAAAATGCATAGTTTCTATGGGTTACGCGGACAAAGTCACGGGCAAAGTGCTAGTAAAGCATAATATTAAATAAAATAGTTTTCGTAAGTGTTGTATAACGCCAATAAGTTGAAACTCAAACAAAAACTTTAAACGAGGGTTTTAAAGTCGTTAACAGCATTCTATCACAACTCAAACATAGTTTTGGGGTTATGTCCCTTGATAACAATCTACCTTCGTTGTTCCGTGATATCGCCACCGTTATAGTGTCAATAGACAAGTTTTACGTATTTTTGTGTTGTTTAAGTTCGATGTGGTACGTAAAATATCGAAGAATAAAGTAGGTAGGTAACTGCTTCACTAGTTGAAAGCGTGGGTGCTGAAATTAAATCTGAATTTGCGCTGCCCGAGTGGGTCTTAAAATGTGTTTGTGCCCGCCCCATCGTAGATAGCATCATTGCTTACCATCAGTTGAGATGGCGGTCAAACGCAAGCCTATTACCAAATAATAATAATAAAAAAAATCCTATCCTGAGTTGGAATCTAAATTAATTAAGTCATGTAAGTAATTCAAAACAGATTTAAAATTTGAACTGGAGCCGGTCTAACACGATAGTTCAATGGTTAGAGTAATGCCATGGTATGTCACTTTCACATAAACAATGATACACTGATTTGCAGTATTTCATTTATGAGTCAGAGGTTTGCATTATTTTAATATTAGATCTGTTCCAAAAGATAATCAGAACAGATATAATGTGTATAGTTTTACTAACAAACTTTTGTCGCTTCCTGTACCCGTCATCATTATCATCGTCACCTTTATCCCATTATATGTATTTGTGGTCAGCTCAGCATGTCTTTTTCTTCCATACATCTCTATCAGCCGTCATCTCAGCACTTACCCCCTTTCTTGCCATATCATCTTTCACAGAATCCATCCATCGTTTCCTTGGTATTCCCCTAATCTTATAGCCATCCTCATTCATACTTAAAACTTTTCTTGCGAGATTTACCTCATTCCTCTGCATCACATTATACGACAAACGATTGCCACATAACTTCTCAATCACCGGCGCTACTTTCAGACTTCCTCTTACATACTTATTTCTTACTAGCATCTGCCCGCGGCTTCGTTTGCGTTTTTCAGGATAAAAAGTAACGTATGAGCTTTTTCAAACTATAATCTATCTATGTGCCAAATTTTATCCAGATCCGTTCAGCCGTTCTGGCGTGATTGAGTAACAAACATCCATCCACCCAAACTTTCGCATTTTTAATATTAGTAGGTATATAGATTCCATCACATCACATCTCTTTTAACATTCTCATCTCAGCTCATGCAATTGGCTTTCATTCATCCCTTTACTGACTAACTTCCCTTTGCTGACTGTACCAGATATTCCCGTAAATTAGAAACTCCTTGGAGATGCACTATTGCAAACCCTCAGTTAGTCAAAGCCGTCAAAGGTTTCAAAGGCGAGTCTATTGACAATCAATACGCATTTACTTGTACGAAAGCTCAACAAGCCTTCGGAGGGGCAGTGCAAAACAGAGGAAGATCGAATCAACATAGAGTGTTTCAATTGAAACTCATACCTACGTGTCTTTTTATTACTGACCGATATTGGTCAAAATTAATACTCTCCAATCTTCAAAAATCTCAAAACTTTAGTTTTAACTGCTTAGCATAGATGATCCTCACCAGTTTTTCAGTTCAAGGGTATTAAGATTGTCCTATTAGTATTTTCAAATGTAATGGGACCAATACTGGAAACGCGAAAGTTTCGTAGAAAAAAAGTCAAGGTCAGTCGACAAAATGTAGGGAATATCTGAATTTTTCGCGATGTCAGCGTTGGTGCCATAGTAGATTGTTCATAATGATCAGTTTGATAACCCCCTTCACCATGTATAGTTGTTCCGCGTCTGAAACTTTACTCTGTAGTCTGAGTTGCATGCAAGATGTATATTTGAAAACGCACCCCCACGATACAGAAGAACATTTCTGGAGCAAAACCTACACTAATATTATAAAAGCTGAAGAGTTTGTTTGCTTGTTTGAACGTGCTAATCTCTGGAACTACCAGTCGGATTCGAAAAATTATTTTTTTATATGATAACCAGATTTATGAGAAATAGTATAGGCTATTTTAAGATCACGCTAACAACCCTTAGGAGCCGAGCAACGGGGATAAAACTGCGGGGAACAGCTAGTTAAAAAAATAAATCTTTTTATTGGAACGACTTGGAAAAAATATTTATCAGCCAAATATTATGTTTAGGGATATGCTTTTTCTTTTCGAGTAGTTAGTATTTAGTTAACTTGGCGTCGGAGTTTAAGGGCTTTAGTTAGGTCACTACTTCACCCTATTGAACTCTAAGGGCGGGTTGTTTCAGCTCCACTTAACGCACGCGTAAACGTTAAAAATGGCGCTAACTATCGTCAAACCAGAAAAAGTGTTGTTTCACACAATGTTGGCCTTAACATACGTTAAAAAATAACGATAACCATAACCAGTGCTCCACCCACTGGTTAACGTAATTTTATTTTAAAACAGCTGCGTCAAACAGTAATAAACAAGGATTCTCTTTTGTATTCGTCTTTTAATTCAACGATAGTTCATCTGCCGGCCTAGCATGACCACGATAGAAACAGGTTTTGTCTACATAGAAATAGACAAAGTGACAGATTTCATTCATAAAACGCAGAAATGTTTCTACAATCTGTCACTTTCTCTATTTCTATGTAGACAAAACCCGTTTCTATCGTGGTCATGCTAGGCCGGCTGGTCATGTTACAATAGTGTAGAAAGAAAGAAAAAGTATTTAAAACACGTGTTAATAACCTAGACCTATGGGTCGAACAGGAATTTATTGCAAGATATCGTGTAGCTTAGTTACGCGTAATGTTTTTTAGGGTTCCGTAGTAAAACTAGGAACCCTTATAGTTTCGTCCCGTCCGTCTGTCCGTCTGTCCGTCTGTCACACCCTCGTCAAATCTGCAATTCATAATCAATCTGTATGAAACTTCGCAGTTAGATGTCTTCTGTAAGCCGCCATAAAGGCCTGTAGTAAAATTACGAAAAATAAAATAATTAGGGGTGACCCCCATACATGAAACTGAGGGATGAAAAAAAATATTTGCGCGCACCCCTTCGTGTGGGGTATCGTTGGATAGGTCTTTGAAAATAACTTAGAGTTTTCTAAATTACTTTTTTATTTATGCTCATATTGAGTGAACTAGAAGCTCCGAAAGTCGTTTACAACGTGTCCTGTGCCCTGTAATTTTCCAATCGCGTTATCAAAAATCTGAAAAAATTCAAGCTTATGGAATCTAATAAACACTCTCGATTAAAATTGGTTTGAACAAGATCCGTTAATAAATTTTTGAAATATTCATTATTTTCAGTTTTGACAGCAAAAATAACTTTGTATTTCATTATAATATTAGGAAATACAAACTTATGTTTGCAGTTGGAAGACTGAAATACTACTTCCTACGGAACCCTAGACTGTGCGTGTTTCGACACGCTCTTGCCCGGTTTTTATATGTAATTATGACCGTGCGCCGCTACTATTTACACTGGGCCCAAAAAAAACTGTCCTTTACAGTACGTTCTCTGTAGAAAAAAATACCACAAGTCCAAAAATAATGAGAAACAGAGCAATATCGTTACTTTAACAAAATTTTAATATATAGCATCAAGCCTATTATATTTACTTTGGTGTAAAAGTATTCATTTTGCAGCAGTAGTAATTTTTAATCACCAAAACTTCTCGCTTCTGATGGGTTAGATTATTGCAACTGAGCCATTGTCGATTAATATATATTAATAAAACACAGTATCACGTTATGCACTTCTGGCTTCTATTAAAATACAACACGGATCAATGAAGTTCAATTATTTTTATCTATTATAATATAACATCTACGAATAGGAATAGGAATACACAGATAAACAGATAATAATGGTATATAACATATAAATTTAAATTCGCGGTTAAAACGTCTAGCTTGTCAGATAAAAATTGACGTTTACAAATACGTATTGCCATAATTAAAAAATCTCCCAACCATTTTTATTGGAAAAAAGTGTTGCTTTCTACTGGCAGCCCGAATAACTTTGACGATCGGTGTTTTATGCAATGAAACAACGCTTTGTATTTAACGAACGTTAAACATCTCACGTTAACGTTAATATTTAACGTACGTATGTTACGTTAACCAACCGATTGAAACAACCCGCCCTAAGAAGATTAATCTCACAGTTCTATCATAGATAAAGCGATGATATAACTTATTCTAAAGTTTCCTACACGTAGTTCAAAAGGATTTAGTGCAGGCGGGGCATTTAATTCGTACAAATATTATAAGGTTCCATTTCTGGGGCGAGTGACGCTGCGTTTATTTGGCACTTACTGTCAGTTGCAGAAAGATAATTAAATTTTAATGGAGGCATTAACCAAACAATTTCTGTCGTTAAAGTCTCCTTTAAAACTTATGACCTTTTCTGCAACTCAGCGTTAGTGTATAATAGTATAACGCCCTGATTTAAGATGCGAGGATGGCCATAGAAAACACGGAATATTTTAGTAAGATTAGGCTTAGTTTCTCATCGTTTTGGAATAGCAATTACGGAAACTAGTTAATAGATTACATAGCTTTAAATATATCGTGAAATGACGATGCTTATTAGACACCTACATCCAAATAACGAAACAGTTATAACCGTTTTTTGTCTAAAATGTTATAATAAATGGAGTATAGTAGTCACAAGAGCGCAGCTGCTGAGCGAAGGGTCCTAAGTTTGATCCCCGGGACGGACAAAGTTTTTTTTTTTATTTAAAGACAGTGTGGAGTCTAGGCATTAGGCTGGCAATAAGCTGGTTCTTTATATGGGACTTATAATGTAGGTGGCTAAGGCCCGTATTCCAGAGCGATAGTCGAGCACCGATCTCTGCTTGAGCATAGATTGAAACTAGTTTCAACCAATCAAATAGCTTTAAATCCATGCTCAAGCAGAGATTGGTGCTCGAGTATCGCTTGTTTCTTGATGTTCGTAAAGAAATCTCTCTTGTAAATTAAGATTT